>JAGPOW010000261.1:66714432-66757222 GCA_030014935.1 Caiman crocodilus | reverse complement strand
TTATATTTCGAAACATCAAAGTCGTGGCGGGCGAGACAAAGGGTTAAAGGGACAACCTGCAGGAGCTACACACGACCCAGGGGCCAACCGCAGTCACAGGCACATTACTCAAATTTGCATAAAGAGAATCCACTTTACAATGTAATGAATAGAGATACGTTCCAACACACCAACAGCAGACGGTACACACAAGCACAGGGCACAATCATGACGGGGATGGCAACTACAGAAACATGCATCACAGGCAACAAACAAGAAGCACAGATTGACACAGAAAACTATATTTTAGTGTGCGTCACTCCCACAATGCACTGCACAAAGCAACTGACTGTGGTCTTCCACCACATCAATCACATAAGAGTGAATTTACCTTGCATATAACAAATTTTTGGAATAAAAAAGGATCATTACATAAGAGTGAATTTGCACATGCAGAAACCTCATAAAGCGAGGAAAATCTGTACAGCTCAGGGATTAGCCATAGAGCTGCAGAGTGTCTGAAACAAGTAGCAAACAAAGAGCTTCATCTTGGAAGATTCTTCTTTTTTTTTTTAATCCTGCTCTTGTGATCATCCTCATTTGCAAACAGCAAGAGCCCACTAGAGGTTGACACTAGAAGCCAATGTTTCTCTGGAGTATAGGAAAGGACAGTTCCTGAAAGAAACCTCTTGGGCTCCATTTTAGTAGAAATTTAAATTACATTTGTGTGCCCAACTTAGGCCCTCACTTTATATCTCCAATTCATCCTTTAGCCATTTTGCTTTACTTTAATTGTTTTGTACAGTTGAACTCAAAGATATACAAATAGGTTATTGCTGAGTACAGGACCAACCAATGCTTACAAAGTTATTTCCAAAAAGAAATAAGCATTTGATATAAAATTGAGGGAAGAATTCAGAGGCAGAATGCAAGAATCAGCTGTACTTGAGCCAATCCTAAAATATGTGCATTATCTAGCAAATAACATGAAGCATAGTCACAAATGTTCCAAGGAATCACTGGCACACATGACAGCATTTAACAACTATAAGACAAAAAAGCAGTTGCTCAAATGCAATACACACATTTTAAAGCTGATCCTAGCTTTTCATAAAAATTAACAGTCAGGCTGGAAGCATCTCTATGTTGCCCTACAGCAACGTAGCCATGTGCTATGTCACTGTATGGCATGCTGCAGAGACGTAACAATCACGTGTGTCTACATGTAATCAGCAGCTATGTTGCCATAAAAGCATGCTCCGGGTCAAAGGATCCCAGCAAGAAAAACATCCAAACATTTCTTGAATGAGTCCAGAGTACATGCCCATACCACTTCTGGAGGAAGTCTATTCCAGGTCTTGGGGGCTCGGACCACAAGAAATTTTTTCTTGTATCCAGTTTAAAATGGTCTTGTAGGAGTTTGTGACCATTGGTCCTTGTTTTTCCTTGGGGCGCTCTGGTGAACAGATGTTCTAACAGGTCCTGATGTACACCCCTTACATACTTATAAGCAGCCACCAAGTCCCCCCTGAGCCTGCGCTTTTCCAGACTGAAGAGTCCCATGGCCCTCAGCTTCTCTTTATAAGACCTATTCTCCTGCCCTCTAATCATGTGTGTGGCTCTCCTCTAGAGTCTATCAAGAGTCTTGACATCCTTCTTGAAGTGCAGAGGCCAGAATTGGATGCAGTACTCGAGCTGCGGCCTCAAAGCCAAGTACAACAGGAGGATGAAAACCTGAGATTTACTTGAGAAGCATCTATGGATGCAAGCCAGAGTTTGGTTTGCCTTGCCAGCTGCAACATCACATTGGTGGCTCATATTCATCTTATGTTAAATCATGATCCCCAAGTCTCTTTCAACAGTGGTGCTAGAAAGCATATGTCTGCCAAGCCTATAGGTATGCTGCAGGTTCCCCACCCCCCAAGGTGTAATACCTTACATGTATTGGTACTGAACATCATCAGGTTTGTATCCACTCACTAAGTTTATTCAAGTCAGCCTGGATCACTAGCCTGCCCACAGGTGTGGATGCTATGCCACAAAATTTAGTGTCATCAGTGAACTTGGCCAGTGCACTTCTGACACCAATGTACACATTGTTGATAAAGATGTTAAAGAGAACTGGTCCAAGGACAGAGCCTTGGGGGATGCCACTGGTCATGGCATGCCATAATGATTTGCTACCGTCTATCACTAATCTCTGGGTCTGACCTCGAAGTCAGTTTCCCAGCCATTGGACTGAGGTGTAGCCAAGGCCACAGTTGGCCAATTTTTCTACAAGGAGGTCAAGGGACACCAGATAAAAGGCTTTTTTAAAGTCCAGATATAGGACGTCAATCTCTTCTCCCTTGTCCAGGTGATATGTCATCTGGTCATAGAAGGAGATGAGATTGGTCAGGCAAAACCTAACTGTGACAAACCCATGCTGGCTATCCTTCAGGATGCTGCCCTCAACCAGCTTATCCAGAAGGGTCTTCTTGATAATTTTCTCCAGAATTTTACTGTAGGGAGGGGAGGGGGGAAGAGGGGTCAAGCTAATTGGCCTATAATTCCCAGAATCTACTTTTTGCCTTCTTGAAGATGGGCACTACATTGACCTTCCTCCAGTCTTTAGGTACTTCACCTGAGCACCATGATTTTTTTTAATATTTTTGCCAATGGTTGGGCTATGATGCTTGCCAGCTCCTTGAGTATCCTAGGGTATAATCTGTCAGGACCAGCTGACTTGAACGTGTTCAGCCTCTCAAGGTGATCCTTTACTAGATCAACACCAATGCTGGGTATAAATACACCCTCACCCTGGCCATCCTGCATCTTGCTAGGCAAGGTAACCATTTCCTGGGTATGTCAGTTATCAGCTGTCCTGCTTGGTTCAGCAGGGGTCCAATGTCACCCCCACTTTTTTCCGACTCCCTACACATCTGAAAAAGGACTCTTTTGTTATCTTTGATATGTGAAGCAATATGGAGCTTAGTTCCAGCCTTGGCTTTCCTGATCTGATCCCTGCAGGTATGGACCAGTGCTGAGAACTCCTCCTTTATGGTAATTCCAGCTTTCCATCCTTTATAAGTCTCTCTTTTGAGGTGTAGGAGGTCCTCAAGTTCCCTGCTGAGCTAAGGGGGCTGCTGTGTCCTTTTGCTACCCTTCCTCCAAAATGGGATGGCCATCCCTTATGCTGTCAGGATCACTCCCTTAAGGAGCAACCACTCCTCTTGGACTCATCTTCCTGTCAAGTCATGGTCCCTTAGGGCCACAACAACAAGCCTCCTGAGCTTGTCTAAGTCAGCTTTCCTGAAGTTAAAGACTTCAGTATTATGACTGACTTGACAGCTTTGCAGTGGATAGTAAAGGTGATCAGCTCATGGTCACTATCATACAGCTTTCCATTGATTCTTAGGTCACCAACTAGGTCATCCCCTTTGGCCAGTACCAGGTCCAGAAATGCTTTACTTCTTGTCAGCCCATAGACTTTTCAAGTCAGGTAGAGCTCATCCTCACACATGAGGAAGCTTTTTGACTGATCGGATTTGGTTGAGTGCTTTTCCCATTAGATGTCTGGGTAGTTAAAGTCTCCCATGACAACCATGCACCAAGAACATGCAGCCTCAGCCAGTTCCCTGGCAAATTCCTGGTCCAGCTCTTGTTTCCGATTAGGAGATCTGTAGTAGATTCCTGCCATGATGTCCCCTGTGCCACTTTCCACATGATTTTAACCCAGAGGGACTCCAGTTGTCCTTCCTGGGTGTCAATGTCAATTTGCAGGGACATATAGCTGTCCTTGACATAGAGAACAATAGAACTACACCCCCACCCCTTTAGTTCACATGATCTTGCCTGTACAGGGTATAGCCATCTATACCTGTTGCCCAGTCATAGGTGCAGTCCCTCACCAGGTTTTGTTATCCCCATGAGGTTGTAACCATTTTTTTTAACAGGAGGAATAAACAATTCCTTCTTTTTATTCCCAAGCTCCTGGCATTCGTGTACAGGCAGGCAAGTGTCCCATTAGAGGCTCTTGCCTTCCCCACAGATCGATCCGGGGCTAAGGTAGGGGTGAGTTCTCTTAAGTGCCTTAGCCTACTGGATTTACAAAGGTTGCCAGTGGGCTTGCAGTGTCGGTAATCCCCCAGTCCCCGCAGCGGGCTTAGTTTAAAACCTGGCCAAGCGGGTCAAACAGTCTGACTGAGAAGAGCCCTCACCCCAGCAGAGTGGGGTGGAGGCTATCTTTTCCCAGCAAACCACCACCTCTTTCACCAAAGAGCAGACTATGATCATGGAAGCTGAAGTCTTCACGATGACACCAGCACTGCAGTCTTTGGTTGACTACCTTGACCCATCTCTCCCTCCTCAGCCCATGACCCACAACCAGGAGGAGCAAGGAAAAGACCACCTGCACCCCCAACCCCCTCAGCCCTGCTCCCAGAGCCCCGTAGTCTCTCATGACCTGGCTGGGACTGCTCTGAGTCATGTCATTTGTACCCAGATAGATAAGGACCATGGGGTAGTGGTCAGAGGGCTGGATAATCTTTGGTATCCTCTCTGCTATGTCCCAGATGCGGGCCCCCAGGAAGCATCAGACCTCATAGGCTAGGGGGTTGGGGCAGCAGATTGCCTCCTCAGTCCCCCTCAGGCAGGAGTCTCCCATGATGACCACTGTGCATTTAGAGTAGAGGTGGGCGATCCTCCCTTGCCTGCAGGAGCTGGCATCTCTGCAGGTTCAACTAGGGGTGCAAGAAGTTTGCACCTGTTGCAAAGCCCCAGAGGGGAAGGGACCTTGGTGTAGTAGAACTTGGGGCTCTTGACCACCTTGGTCCAACCACATGGGAGATCCCCAAGACCTCCCTTATCCTGGGAGGTGACCTTGGTCTACACTCCACCTGCAGGGGGTGAAGGGCCTGGCAGTAAGAGTATCTCCCGCTTACCATTTGTGATGGCATGCAGTCTCTGGACTGCAGCCTGGAGCTCCTATATCTGGCATCCCAGAGACTCCTAAGTGGAGCAAACCTCGCAAGGGGAGGTGGCCAGGCTTCCAGTCCCATGAGTCTGGAAACATGCCAGGCAGCTCCAACAGCTGAAAGCCAGAGGCTCCATCTGGGTGGAAGCCTCTGAGATGCCAGAGCAGGAGGCTGCAGACTCCGAGGGGACCCTTGGGGTGTGGCATGTGCCCATCCGCATTGTGCTGCTGGTAGGCCAGCTACTGATGGGACTGCCTACCCTAGGGGTTTCACTGGCAGGGCCGCAGGCCCTCCTGCTCACCCTCCTACACAAACTCCTGCACTAATTCGTGCGCCGGGCCCAGAAGCGCGCATGTTTGTGCGGCCTGTTTGCAAGATTCCAGTTGCGCAGCTCCCTGGGGTGCTGAGTGAAGTAGGAACTGGGGCAGGGTGAGACCCTCCTTGGCTCCAGCCGACCCTCCTCGGCTCCAGCTGCCCCACAGCCAGACTATGTCCCTCTCACCATGGGCCTCACTTACCTCTGGCTGTGCTGGGGGTTGGCGGGGTGCTCCACAGTTGCTGGGGGGCCTGAGGGTGTGGGAGCACAATGTGCATCTCACGCCGCTCCTGGGGCCAAACTATTTAAAGAGAAAAAGCTGCTTATATGTCAAAATACATTAAATAATAATATATTTTAAAATAAGTAATTTTTTTTAAGTATTTTGTAAATACTACTACGTGACTGGTTCGGGTCCTGGGAGCAGTTATGCTCCAGCTCTGTGGATACCTTCCCTTTTCTCTCATCTGCCATGCCATGATGTAACTAGTTAATCTGAAAAAAAGGGAAGCTGCCCTAGGGTCCCAGAGTGAGCTCTTACCTGTCCATCGGCCAGCAGGTCCCTCCTGGACCATGCTGGTCCCAGTCCTGCCTCTCAAACACTTGGTGGGCCTGGCCTGGCCTGGCCTGTCCATGCCTTCCAGGGCACCTGTTGCCTTGAGGGCTATTTGTGTCCTTCTTCTGTCCCTACAGCCTTGCCCATGCCTCACAGATATTACCAGTTATCACTTCAAGCCTCCTCAGGCCCCCATGCTCTTGTTGGTGCTTCTGCCTTACCAGCTTTAGCCCCTTTTATTAGGCTGGGTCCCAGCCCTTGTCTTGCCCCTCTCAGGCAGTGGGCCCCTAGCCCCGACTCACCCCTCTTGGACTGTGGGCCCCTGGCCCTGGTCTGACTTTCTTGGTTCTGGCCCCTTGGCTCTGAGTTTGCCTCCTTGGGCCCTTGACCCCACAGGCTTTGTCCTTCTATGCTTTCTGCCTGTCTGATCTTGAACTCCAAACTCTAGTAGAGCTCCAAAACTGCATGTGCCCCTTGGTCACCAATAAGCACATGGTGAGCCCCTCAGGCACACACTATGACTTAAACAGCGAGCACCCCTCAGGCGAAAACTTATTACACCCTCCGGAACCCATCTGTGCCCTCCTCACCACCCCTTATAGCTACTTCCTGTCCACTGGTATAAAGCTTAGCCCACTGGCTATAAATAAAATGCCCACACTGGGTCCTACTCCCTGCAAGCTGTAAGCCTTTTTACTTGCAGTCCCCAGGGCAGCTCAAGCATCAGGCAGTTTCTCTCCTGTAGCCATCCTGCCCAGGAGCTCTCCTCACTGCTGTCTACAGGGCCAGACTGACTGCTCCGGCTTATGCCCTGGGTTTATATGCCTCTCAAGCTCTAGCCCTTCCAGTGAGGTACCTTGGCACAGCTGCCTTTCTTTCATTCTAATGGGCAACTTACAGCAGTGCCTTTGTGATTTCAGCAAGGCTCTGCTCTATCATCCTATTGTTAGGTGGATGAACCTTGAAATAAATGAGAGATAATCTATGGAGCTTTAATGGTCTGTCACTGAGGGTAATCTGCCACAGGCTAGCTTTTACTGATTTAGGTGTGAGATTGCATGCATGTAAGCAGTTATTGCAGAACAGCTATTACACTATAAATTTATCTCCTCATGTATCTTGTAGTAACTGGTTCTCATATCATCACTCTTAAATCTAATCCTTTGACAACACTTTAGCAAATTCTGTCTCACCAATAATGTAGAAAAGTCATGCCACAGAAGTGGTTCCGGGCTAGAAAGTTCCTGCTTCTTGATGCAGTGCTGAAGTTTCTTTCTTCTTCTTGGCTGTCTTGTTGCTAAAGTGCTTGCTTCTGGAGACAAAATGATAGAATAAGCAGAAATGTGAGCTAAGGGTGTAAGAATGTATAAGACTGAGCTGGTCTAATACTGCACATAGGTTTAGTATTATAAATGTAAAAATGAAACGTATGTAAGCAAGAAAATTTATAGATTACAGTAATTTACATCCTTCTCCTTCCATAGGAAGTGAAAATGGAAAAAGCCACTTTAGACTAACCTTGGTTAGATTCAAATATCTGCTGTCATCATTTCTCATTAGTTTAGCACTTCTGTGCTAGTCTTAGTAGTATCCTGCATTCATGAAGATATCATCCGCTAATGCAAAAGGCAAAACAGAGGGAATACTTCAATGTTATAGTCTAATTACTTGTGTTTGTGGCAGAAAATTCTTAGAACATCTATAAAATAAGAGTTTGAAGTCTCAAAACTCAGTCTAGTTTTTGAGCTATCATCTTAGTACCATCAACGTTTATAGGAACTGAAATTCTGAATCAAATTAATTCAAACAATCATATTTCTTTAAAGTTGTCAACTAAAATAAAATAATTCTTACACAAACTTTTAAGACATAAATGGCCAAAGTAGGTATTATCTTTTCATTTTTAAACTATCCTTAGAGATGTCGTTCTTAAATTTGAACTTGCTATGGAGTTCAAGTATTGCCAGGTAACCAACTTCCTGGTTAATATAAATATTTTCCTGTTCAAATGGATGTGTATATTAGAAACAATTATAGTATCAACTAACTTAATGTTTGTATATAAGACATTTCATTGTTCACAAGTATTGGGAACTTGTTCTAGGATGACCTGCAAAAGAAGAGGCTGTTTAAGTGGCCGAGTGACGCACAATTGTTTTTCAAAATTACTAAAATGTATAGTTTATAAATACATGGAGTGACAAAAATCACAAAATCTGCTTGTAGATATTGCATGAACCCAACTACAAGTTCAATTGGAACCAAAAGGAACGTTAAATCAGTGAGAACCACGCAATTTATTTTTCAAGTTACTAAAATGTATAATCTGGTAATATGAAGACTAACAGGCCAATTGTTGCTTTAATCCTAATTCAGAGACGCAATGCCAATGATTTTAATTGCACAGGCTTCCTTGCCAGCCTTTATGGCACACAATAATTAAAATAAGTAAACTAATCAACTAAATACAATAATGTTACTATTAAAAGAAAGGAAAGGGGAAAATGTAAAATAAACAACTAAACACTAGTCTCTTAGGTTACATTTTTTTAATTTTTTAATTTTTTTTTTTTTTTAACTTCCATCTGTGGAATTCTTCCAGATAGAGAGTCCACATTTTAGGATGACCTCATTTCTTGGGGTGCTCTCTATATAAATGAAGAGCAAAGAGTATTATTTCTTAAATCTGTATTGAAGTCCTGTTTCAATGTATTATTATTAACTTTAATTAGACTTCTAGCCAATTATTGTACAAAACATGAATCCCAACTAGCTAACAAGTATATAGATTTTTCAAAGCATAAAAAAAAGGATACAGGATAGTAAACCAAATTGAAGTTATGAATTTATAATACAGAGTGTCTATAAATACATTTGGAATTAAAAACTAGTCATATATAAGAACATATTCATAACTTTGGAGCCTGTTATAGATGGACAAAAAGCAAAACTTCTATGGAGTAGGAAATTCTGGGGTAATGTTGTACCTACTTGGGTCCAGGAAATACGTATGAAATAGAATGAACTCTCAGAGAAAAGATATAAAGAACAGATACAAATACACAAAGGAAAACACTTTTCACAGAACCACCATTCCCTTTCTGACTTCATAGTCCTTGTAATTAAGGGAAATCTATGGAACCTTTTCATATAAAACAGGGCCTGGAAACAAAAATTCAAAAGCTTAGTGGACATGACAAACTAAATAGGGACATTAGGCAGACAAGGTTCTTTGAGTAATTCCGATATCTTGTATTAGAGCAACTTAAATAGTTGGAAAAAATCTTCTTTGCAAGCTTTCGGGTACAGATACCCTTTGCAAGGCTGAGGAACAGTCTGTAGTTGGTCTGTTATCTTCTTGGATGGACTAGTAAAGCATCCAGAGGCCATGCAAGAAAGCCAGTCTGTGAAAATGTAAATTGAGGTAGTCAAGGAGGTGAGAGAAAGGTGAGGGAGAAGGGGCAGGAAAAGGGGAATGAATGGATCATTACAATGAATCTACCTGTTATCTCAGCTAATGATCACTGCACACCATGGGTAATAAAGGACCTTTTTCCCCTTTTGGATATTCTTGCTCTTCCATATAATTAGGTTTTCTATTCTACTACACTTCTTTTGTTTTAAAGCCACTTTTGGCTTCTACTTTACAGCTCTCCTCCCATTAGATAGACCAACTGGATTAGAGAAGCATAATTTTTCATGTGGAAGAGCTCACTTTATCAGATAATGTTTAAACAGATTTTTCATTTACATGTGGAGTTATACCCATGCTACTATTTTAGCTCAAGCTGTTTGCACTTCTTTCTTAGAGCTGGTAAAGAGAAATTTGCATCTTGATGCTGGTCTAATCTCTTCTTTTCTCAAAAAAAACTTTCCCTCTCAAAGATTTCCTAAAAAATTAGAAAATTAGCTTGCATATTTTACATAATAAGCAACCACAAGCACAATCTTATCACTTTTCATTTTCTAAGCATCATGTATATAAAATTATAAGCATCTCTAAATTCAGTAAAAGTTCAGGCAAATTTATAACAACTCCAGAATTATCAAAATAAAGAAAAAACGCTTTTCTTTTGATATTGAGATCTATCCCCTACAGCTTTAATTTAACATATGACCATTCATCATTGTGTTTGGCTTCCCGAGCCTCAGCTGTGGATTTCTAAGTGAGGCAGTGCTGGTAAATGATTCTGCCTTGGGCATACTCACCTCTTTTTCATGTTTGCTTTCTACAAAAATTAGAACAATCAACATTTGCTCACACTGGGCTTGCAAATGTGTTGAAGCCATTGAGTATTTGCAGAGAAAATATTTTTAAGGTGACAGCACTTCAGACAACTGAGACCGAGTACTCTACCCAGCACCTAGCAAGGCAGGCCCCCCCGCAGACTGTTGTAATATACATAACACGACAAAAGAAAATTCAACTTCAGATCAAATCAAATCAGCACTCCTGTCCTTTCTTGTGTCCTTGTGACAAGATATTTAGCAGAATTTGCAGATTTCATTGGCATCAGACAAGCCCTACAACAAGTGCTTCTTCTATGGCCTTGAACTTGTGACCTCTTGGACTGTCAACCATGTGCCCACACCAGTCCAGCCCCCTTCAAATCAGCATTGGAAGAACACATCTAGCAGCAGCTTATTATTTCTAGAAATTACAATTTTGACAGCCTATTAGACAAGCAAAGGTTAAATGTTTCCAAAGTTCCCTAAACCTGGTTTTTTTTTTACTTCCTCTTGCTCAAAGACATCTTTTCCACTTCCTGCCTCCTCCCCCTCCCACAGGCGTGTTCTCCCTGAAGACTTCCTCCAGCTTCCTCTCCCACCAAATTATTTTTTAAAATAAAAAAGTTATACTGTTTGTATTTCCTGATTGAAGGGAAAAGTGCCATGGGACACACAGGTCACCATACCTCAAACCAGCTATTTATCTTTAATTGTTCAAAGTATTTAGGAAAACTGGGATGAGCTAGCACTTTCATGTCTGAACTGAAAGTTTTACAAAAAGTTTCAAGGCCTGAGTATTTCATTGGATAGTTTTTCATACTACTCTATTGGATAGCAGCTATTTCACATTATATTGACAATCAGATGCTCCTAAACCTAAAAAAAAAAAAAGGTAACCTCATACAGACCATATCTGACTAAAAATAAAGGGCCACAAAATTGTTCATGCTGTCTTTGGAGTTTGCCAAATGGTGCATGCAAATCAAGTCCAGAGTACAATAACTTATCCCCAATTCCTGCAGACACAGACAATGAGTAAGATATTTCTGGATGGCTTAAATTACAGAATTGATAAAAAAAGTTTCATTCTGTTGGTTGGCAAAAAATATTAATAATTATATCCAGAGGCCTAATGGTCTTTCAGGCTGAACATACCAGTCACTTTCATCAAGAACACAGCTGGTATTCTCTTGCAGCCTGAAATTAAATTATGCTGGCTTGTGTTTGGAAATATTGGCTATTACAAATCAAATACAGTTAGCACACACCAAAGAATGGTTTTGCTAACACTAGATCAGATGAACAAGACAGGAGAGTGGGTGGATCCCAAACAGTTGCCTGCAATAAAAATCAACATTTTAATCCTTGAAACAACATTTCCATTCAAAATAAGAAAATGTGGCAAAGGAATTAAGACTGACTTATGGAGTATTAATTAATAATAAAAATGTGGAATAACACGCCTGTAAACCACTGCTTCTTAATACCACAAGAGAAGAATAAGACTTTGATTGATGCACTGAGTTCCAAGTATTCCTTCATAGTCTTTCCCCTTTGACACTGGTCAAAATGATTTACTATGGCAAGGTAAGGGGGTTGTTATGAATCAGAATATTCAACAGTTTGTTGTGTCAGGAGACTATAGCAGAAGAAAAGAAAATATCCAGGGGAGAATAACAAAAATAAGTTACTTTTCAATAGCAACAAAAAAGAAAGAAAATAAAGGAAGAAACTGCTTACTAGGGAAAAGGTTTAAAACAACAGTAAAGATGGAATTTACTTGCCATATTAACTTCAATTGGCTTACCCTAATAGAGAACTGGAGAAATGCAGTGGTGAATCAGACCCAAGAAACTCAGAATCCTCAAGTGCAAATCAAGGGTTAACATAAGGTTTGTTTGTTTAAGTACATTAGGATACAAATAAAAAGGAGTCCAAATCAAGATTAAAAAAACAAAACAAAACAAAACAAAACAACAAAAAAACCCACACAGACTCAATTCACATTAGGTGTACACTTCCAAACCAGAGGGTGGTCCACCTGCAGGAAATACAAACCAAGGCAGCAGAATGAAGCACAAGTTATTACTCAAATAGGAGAAGACCAAAATAGCTGAATAGGACATGATGCATTCCCATCCCCTCTTTCTCAGCTAATGCATTTCCTGGGTGTGTTTACATGTGCAATTAATGCGTAGCAATAAACTCTGACACATCCCCTGCACACTTCCCTCCAAAGAATAATTTAATTAGCTTGTTTCCAATTCAAGGTACAATCAATATAAACCTCTCTAGAAAGATAGGATTCTGTAGGGGTTAAAGTGATTGGTATTTGAGAGAGAAAATTTCTCAGTTAAGGCTCCAATTAACCGCAGTTTCTGTCAATGATTTGGAAAGAAACAAGTCTCTGTCTTCTACTACTTCCTTGGATCTTGGGGAATTAATGTGGGGGAAATCAATGGAATCCCTAATTTGAAGGAACTGCTTTGCATTTCTACTATGCGGTACTTGTGCTAGTTCCAATGATAGGTGCTGACAAATTATTTGTAAGTCACATTCTGTCCTTGAACTTTGAAATATCCTGGATTTTCACCATTTTAATATTCTGAATTTTCACAATGTCAGCTCCTAGTGGGGTAATCTGGAGAAAGGAATCTCTCCTCCAAGAAGAATTTAGCAAAACAAAGGCTAAGTGGGGATAATTGTTCTGTATAAATGGAGGTGAGGGGTGAATACTAGAAATCTAGAACACAGTGCTGGCACAAGAACAAATCAGTATATGTTGACTACAACTAAACTGAAACTGGAAACTGAAAAGTTTCTAACACTCAGGGAAATGAAGTCCTGGGACAAAGAGAGTAGCAAGGGTGGAAATAGGGGAACATACCCAGGTTTTAGATGGAATGTGATAAACATGGTGCCAATGAAAGGACTTGCTGACCCACAAGGTCCTTTCTAGGTGCATACTCTTCTTTATGATCCTGATGGTACAAGAGGTTGAACGTTTCTGTTGAGAGCCCTGCGCCATTACAGTGGACCATGTGGGACCACACCTTAATTTCCTATTGGAAATTACCTTAGAGCACTTCCCTTGATCAAATCCTTCTTCTGTATGCATTTTTATTTAGTTAGCTGTAATAAATTCTAGTGTTCTGCTTTAGCAATTTGATCTACAAAATGTATTCAACCTTCCTTTTACATGAAGCTCCAGTTTAATCAGCAGGTTCTGGCCACAGAGGTCATATTACTAGATATGTGCTTAAAGGGAATGAAAAAACCCATAATTTTTCATGGAGCCCCTTTGTGTAATCCTGCTTCACCCCAACATCATGGCCAATGGGATTACCAAGTGACACAAATATCTACACATTGCCTCTAACAGAAGGCTGAGCTTTTTTAAGAAAATAAACAATGCATAAAATACATAGACAAAACAAGGTTCTTTGGGTGAATCTGATATCTTTTATTAGACCATAATTTTTAGTATCCAGGAGCTTGATGAAGTGGAGTTCATAGGCTCATCTCTGGGAAGTGTTGTGTAAGTTTCCTTTGAGGATCAGGACAGAGATTGGAGAGAGAGTGGCCCTCCTGTGAGAAATGTGCCCCCACTGGTAATTGGGTATTCCTGTCTTTGACAGATTTCCTGTGTGCATTCATTTTGGTGTGCGGGAGTTGTTTGGTCTCTCTCATGTATTTTCCATCTGGGCATTTGGTGCATTGGATGAGATGTATTACATTTCTGGAGGTGCAGCTGTAAGACCAAACAACTGCGCACCAGAATGAACGCACATGGGAAATCAATCAAAGACAGGAATACCCAATTACCGGTTACGGCACATTTCTCACAGGAAAACCACTCTCTCCAATCTCTCAGTCCTGATCCTCAAAGGAAACTTACAAAACACTTCCCAGAGACACGCCTATGAACTCCACTGCATTAACCTCCTGGATACTAAAATTCATGGACTAAATATAGACATTGGATTTATGATACATTATAACCTGCCTGACATCTGACTCCCCAGGTACTTCTCCACTATTCATCCCCCTTTCCCCCCACACCCAGCCTGTCTCCCACCCATTGACTCCTCCATCTACATCTTCACTGACTGTCTGTCTTGTATGCATCCCAGCCCAGCCTCTGGCTTTTTTACTTTTCTTTCCACGTGGGAAAAGCACACACCAACTGCTGAAACTTCCTCAGCCTGATGAAGGGTTTTTGAACCCAAAAGCCTGCTTAAAAATTGTTCTCCAACTATTTAAGTTGGTCTAATAAAAGATATCTGATTCACCCCGAGAACCTTGTCTGCCTATATCCTTAGACGAACTAGGCTACAACTTACAACCCCTGTAACATAGCTAAAATACATGTTATTTTTTCATCCTTTGCATCTGAAAAGGAGAACATAATACCTTTGATGATCTCTAGAGGAGTTGCTCTTTTCTGCAGAGTGTACCGCTGATGATTCTGAAAGAAAGGATACAAGTCCTGTTTCTGCAATAGTTTGGAATTAGAAAAAAAACAAAAAACTTTCCACTTTTGACTTAACTGTGCTCTTACTGATTTCACAAGAGTTTTCTCTTTGTCTTCATGGCCAATGAGAGCTTTTGAAAATTTCCCACTCTCAGAGCTGTAGGCAGGTTAACAATATAGGCATATTGTTTGGCGTACAAAAATAATCATACTGACAGTTTAATTAGGAGTCAAACATGCCAATGCCTGAACTCCATTTGGCACTAAATGTATGAATGTTATGCTTATGTGAGGTGATGGACTGAACTGAAATCCAAACATTTAAATTAGAAGCAGCTGTAGCAACAATATAAGCTTTCTTTTGTTGCCATGTCACTGGGCCACAATCTCCATCTGAATGGCGCAAATCTCTGGAGCTGAGAAAGCTGTTTATTTTCCATAAGCATTCAGCCATGATATGCCCTCCTAACACTGCAAGCAAAGGTGTCAAACATTAAAATATGTTTTATTTAGACAGCTCTCCCTGTACACACTACTGTGTGCATGTACTGGCACAACCAATACAAAGACACAGCTTGCATTTCTTGCAGACCTGGCTCACACTTAAGCCTGGAGATAGAAAGCCACAGGTCTGTCAACAACTCCCTGAATTTCCCAATTTTCAAAGTACTTGTATTAGATTTTGCTTCTTCTACTGCCCACTACCTTAAAAATATGGGATAGCTTAGATGAGCTAAGATAAGAAGAATTTTTTTCCTGAATTTTTTTTTTTTTTTTAACTATTTGATGAAACATGAAAGCAGTCAAGAAATAAGTTTACATGAAGAGAAATATTTATGTCAACAGAATAAAAGTTTCCAGTCCTGGTAAGGTGGTATGGATCCATTCGGCTGTGAGCTATGATAGGATCCACCATAAATTATTCTGGACATGCGCTGTAACTTCACTCAGAACCATCCAGATTCTGAGGCTTGTCAATGCTTAATACATTTTCTAGAGCTACAGCTGGAAGAGAGAAAAAAAACTGATAGGAGCAACCAATTACTGCTATACAAGCTATAAAAGCAGGGACATGGGGGGGAAAACAAATTCACTCCCTTTCTCTTTTCATGCTCCCCCACCAAATTTCGGCAGGAGTAGGTGGAACAAGCAGATGTTTCGCCATCATCTCAGGTAAGAGTATTTAGCTTTAACAAGGACCGTACTCAACATTCAATAGATTAGCGAGGCAACTGCTACAAGATAAAGGTTGATTATGTGTCTTGAGATTTTTAGGTAAAAAAGTAACAAGAATCATAGGATCATAGGAAAGTAGGAGAGAAGGGGGATCATGAAGTCATCCAGTCCAGTCCTCTGCTTAATGCACAATCATCCCCGATTAAACCATCCCAGCCAAATGCTTCTAACCTGCTTTGAAAAACTTCAAGAACGGAGATTCCACAGTTTCTCTATGTATCTTATTCCAGTGCTTGACCACCCTCATAATCAGAAAGTTCCTTTTAATCTCCATCCTAAATTACCTTTGCTGCAACTTAAGTACATTGCTCCTACTCCTGTCCTCTATGGTCATAGAGAAAAATTCATCTCCATCCTCTTTGTAATCTCCATTTAAGTATTTGAAGATTTACCAAATCCAATCCCTGTCAATCTTCTTTTCCCCAAATTAAATAACCCCACTTCTTTCAGGCTTTCCTCATTAATTATGCTTTCCAGGCCTATCACTTTTACTCCTTGCTGGACTGTTTCCAGTCTGTCCATATCTTTGTTCATGTGAGCAGCACAAAAGAGGACATAGATAGTATTCCAGATGAGTCCTCACAAGTGCCAAACAGAGCAGAATCATCATTTCCCTTGATTTTCAATTGATACTTCAGTAAATTCAACAGCATTTGGGGGTTTTTTTGTACGTTTGTTTTTTGCAGCAAGACTGTATTGTTGGCGCATATTCAGTTAATGGTTTACTATAACCCTCAGGTCTCTCTCTGAAGTCCTGCAGCCTAACCAGTCATTCCCCATGTGCATGCAATTATTCCATCCCAAGTGCAGGACTTTGTACTTCTTCTTGAATTTAATCCAACTGATTGAGGACCATTTCTCTAGTCTATCCACTTCCAGGTCATTCTGGATCATAGCCCCAGCCACCATCATTTCTGCAACTCCATCCAACTTGATGTCATCTGCAAATTAGCTAAGCCTACAGATCATTATGATAATCTATTTATGTATAAAAAACAAATTCTACATTTTTTCCCCATAACTTAATTACTGCCCAGCTACTCCACTCCAGTATGATCAATTTACCTTGTCTTCATTATATGCCTATTAAAAACTTATTTGAAAGTTACACTATTTGTAAAATCTCTCCAGTGGAGAGATTTGTAGCATCAGAGGGTCTCTCATGAAGCATGGTATAAAAACAAGATAAATTATAGATTCGCCCCAATGATTTTACAGTCTAAACATAAATTAGCGGTAACTAATGGATAGAACTAGGAGGGAAGGGGTATGATATAGAAGGAACAAGGCTGCATATGGGCCAAATTAAATTCAGTCCTTCCTTCTATCCTTCCTTGACTAAGCAATACAAGCCCAGACACTAATGAATCCCTGCCAAAGCATTTGCCTGATACTGTTAAAATAATGCTAACTTTGAAAGTAATTTATGCAGAAGTGGTTTACACATTGAAATATTTGAATATCTGAATAAATGGGAATGGACTGGAACAACAAAATTATATATGAAAAATGTTTTCATTTATAAACTGATTCTAAATCAGGATTATATTACAAATATTGCCTCAGTTCTTCCTTGGTGAGTAAGAAATCCAATGGGAACAGATCAAATTCTAGATATTGTACTGATGACAATGCAGGAGCCTTAGGTTTGAGATGCATGGCTATTCTGAATGCTAAATATTTCTATACCAGGCACCAGTGGAAGAGTTCATGAAGATGATCACATGGTGATCGATACGTGCAAGAAAGACAAGGTTATTTGAGTAGATATGATATCTTTTATTAGATCAAATTGCGTCTGAAAGCTTGCAAAGAGCTTTTTTCCAACTACTCAGGTGATCTAATAAAAGATATCACATCTATCCAAATAACCTTGTCTGCCTATATCCTTAGACCAACACTGCTACAACCAAAAACCCTGTACAAGAAAGCACTTTTAAAAATCATCATTTTCCAACATCTGTTTCTCAAACTATCTACAGAAAATCTATGCACTATCCAATACAGCCAGATATGACAGTTGAATTTTAAAATATTTTATTTGCCCTGGCTTATGACTTAAGAACATTCATACTATAGATTGTCAGCTTTAACCAATATTAAATCATGATTTATCAAGTCTGCCTACAATGCTTTAGCAATGCAAGAGCCAAGATTTAAACTAGTGCACTACATTTAGACAGTAATCTCACTGCCAATATGAAAAATATGTACCTTCAACTCCTATTGCTACAGGAAGCACTGGCATAAATGAGAAAGTTTTCCATGTTGTCTAAGCACAGCAGGGCATAATTCCAGTATCTTGTTGTGTCCTAATTAGCAGTTATTTTAACTATGGCCCACAAAAAGTGAGTTTTAGTATATATTTCTGTGCAGAAGTAAACAAAATCTTGCAAAAAAATTCAGGTTTTCCATAGTGAAAAAGATATTGCCAATATTAATAAGCTATATATAAAGCCAATTACTTCAATGTTCTCACCTATGGTAGATGGTCCAGCTGTCTCAGCATGGTTCAGTAAGAGTTGATTTTGCATTTAAAGGCTTTAAATCACTTTGGGTGTGTCTACCACTTCTACATTGCTACAAACAAGCATAACCCTATACCTGCTCTTCTTCCATAGGCACCAAACTCAGAAAAGCCAGGATGTGGCCTCCCCAAAGGTGTTCCCTACTACTGTTGTCTTGTTTTCTGTCTCTAGAACACTTAAAAAGTCTCAACAAGGAGTCTTCACTTCATTTCCAGAGTTGGTGGGCTTGGACTGGGATCACATTTCTTAGTGGTGCCATCAAGAATGCCATAGAAGCCACATAGACACTCACCCAGTGTACAACATTACAGTACATCTTCCCCAAGTGCACGATATTTTGATTTAATATATTATATTGACCTTAGTTTTTGCCCAGTAGTGATGATGTGGGTAAAGAGCTAAAAGGGAAGATAACACATAGCATTGAAACTACTTTGGAGGACCAGAGAGAGGTTACTAGTGGAATGCCACAAGCATCATCTTTGTGAATCATTTATTTAATTATTTTTGTTAAAAGATCTTGGCCCAAAAGGAAGAAGTGCATCATGAACAAGGTCTATCAGCACAGAGTTAGAAGCATCATTAATTTAAAGGAGGATCACTTTAATCAAAGAAAAAATTGGATGCCTTACCACTGGAGTAACAATAATGGAATGAAATTAAAAAAAAAAAATACAAAATCCAATGCCATCTACTTCAGAAAGATCACTTCTGTTCAGCTGGTAATGAACAAGGAGGAGAAGGATCTGGATAGATTAGTTTTAACAGGATGACCATGATACACACCATGACAAGACAAGATTAAATAGGATGGCTACAACAAGGCAAGACATTTTGTGAATGATATCTTTTACTGGACCAACTGCATGTTGGGTTAGACATAAACAAGCTTTCAAGTATCACGGTACCCTTCTCAGGCCTCCAAGTAAGAAGCAGAGAGCAAAGCTAAGTAGCAGACATAACAAAAGCTTGTGTAAAACTCCATATTGCTCCAAGGGCCTTATGGCTATGGGCAAGGAAGACATGGGGGCATCTGAACCCCAAGCCTCTGGGCTTGGGCCTGCAAGTAGGATTCCCGCAAAAGGTTTCTGGAAACATCTAAAGCCCCAGGTGTAGGTGGAGGATGTTTGCCGGTAGTAGGGCCACTTATGGTTCTGGTCACTTGGATTTAGAATTAGTTTTGACCAATTTGGCCTTGGATATAGATTAAATTTAAAAAACAGCATATAAGAGGAATGATCAGATAGTCAAAGAATAGGAAAGGAACATAAAAACCTGATAATGGAAGAATAAGATTGTTCAAGATTGTTAAATTCCTGTATGGAATCCAAACTACCACACTTTAATCAAATTCTCTCTGGAATATTTCTACGCTAACATCAGTTTTTTAGATACCACAGTCTGCATCCGGGAGGGCACCCTACAAACTGCTGAATACAGAAAAGCTATGGACCACCATACTTATTTCCACAAAACCAGCAATCATCCCAAGCACACCAGAAGAGTGGAGATCTACAATCAGGCCTTCAAATACCTTCTCAGAGCAGATACAGTGAATACTTGCAACACACATCTTATCAGAATGAAAACTGCCTTTACCCAACAAGTTTTGCATTTCTTTACCCAACAAGGACACTCCAGCAAAGAAATAGATTATAACTTTGAAAGTTACCCAGATGCCCTGCCCCAGCCTACTACCATACAAGAGAAGAACTTCACTTAATGGACACCCTTAGTTGTCACCTATCAGTAAATAAACCAGCAAGTTGTCACCTACCACAAGTAAACCAGTAAGAAGGATCAAACATCTACAGTATATACTTTAAAAGGACCAGACCTTGAGAGAAATATTTCTAGTCCCCCTCTTGGCTCCTGGCCTTCAAAAAGCCCCCCCTCCAATTTTATCCAGCTCCTCATCAGAAGTAAACTTCCTGCTGATCAATAGGTACCTAGTGGAACCCAACTCTGTCTCAACAGTAAACGCCAGACCTGTCATCACGTCTTCACTATCCACAACAAGCAACATTCCTCACAACAAAATCATCAGAACCCATGGATTACACATATCTATCCCAAAATGTGGTGTACCAGTGTACCAAATACCCTTACAGCATCTATGTGGGTGAAACCAGACAAAAACTCTGTACTAGAATGATTACGAAGAAAAGATAAAAGGACAGAGACTCTAGAATACAAGTAGAACATTTTATCCACAAACAAAATCACTCCCTATATGACCTCACAGTGCTCATGCTCAAAGGAAATCTGCCAAACACCTTTGAAGGATAAGCATGGGAACAGAAAAGCATTTACTTATTGCACACTAAGTACCAGGGACTTAATATAATCAACAAATTTATGGTCTATTATAATCCACCTGACACTCGCTAATTTCTGTCCTTTACAGATGATAAAGACCCTCATGAACAATCTTGTTCTTCCTTTATCAGGGTTTTACTGTCTTTTGGCTACCTGATCATTTCTCTTTTATGCTGTTTATGTACTTATGGAGTTTTACACTAGCTCCTTACTTCTGCTATGTCTGCCTCTCTCTCAGAGGCCTAAGGAAGTGTTGTGATACTTGAAAGCTTGTCTGTCTAATCCCAATCATGTCATTGGTCCAATTAAAAAAAAAAAAAAAAACTATTGAAGGGCTACAAGAAACATGACAGAAATGAGTATTTATATAAAGAAACTAAGAGAAATGCATGTTTAACCTTTAAAAAAAAGGAAGAGGGTACTACTGTTCTCTATATAAATAAATAGGTAAATGCTAGGAGGTGGGGGCAGGGGAGAGAAAGGAAGTCAGGGCGGGAGGAAAAATATTTATGATAAAGATTATTATTAGCAAAAGAAAAAATGAATTATTAACCAGCCAGAAATAGTAGGTTCTGAAAAAGCCTTCCAATAGGAGTAGTATGGACAAACTCATAGTATTTCAAGGATGGAACTTGATCAGTTTTTTAAAGGGATTCTATGACATGTTGCCTGTAATAAGATGACACTGGATTGGGTAACTCAGATGGTACTTTCCAATCCTACTTTCCTTAGTAACTGAGATACTATATTAGGTAAAACTGACTTTAAAAAATAGATTAGATTTTCATATGCATATATTTTTGTCATGTTACAGGGCTGTTCAGAAAAATCAAGTGTGAATCATATTTGATGTTTAGATTTTTACCCTTGACTCTGAATTTCCTGTTTGTTTTCTTTTGTTGTTGTTGGCTTTAAGTATATAAAAATAATCATATCAGTGGATTATAATAAGGCATTTATTCACACTCTGCAAGTTAAACAATTGTCTGTTTGGCAGCGTGATGACAACTTATACAACTAATATATATTTCTATTCATTACTAGAAAAAAATTTCAAAAGAAAAGAACTTCTTATATTTATTCCTAGAATGATGAATATCTGACTGTGCTTTGAGTGTCATGTGAAGACTATAAGATCTGGTCAAAAGCCAAACTAGATGATCTGGTCATATGGATGCTTTGTTTTCCAAAAAAGAAAAGAAAAGAACAAAACCCCTCATGTCTAGCAATGGCACTTCTTGGAAATGAACTGGATTATAAAATATTTCTGCTTCATCATAATCACTAAAATATTTTTCTGTTCACCCACAAAGTTGGCAGAATAAAAAAGTGCAGCTTATGTTCTAAAATGAGTAAATACAGATTTCATCATATTTAATTTTGTTTCATCTTGGCAAATATAGATTAAATTACAAAGTGGGGGGCAGGAAGGATGTGAACTTTGTTTGTATGAAGGTACGCTTGTCGTCCTCATTCACAATGAAATATAGATTCAACCTAAAACAAAAAAAATAACCATGATTTTCATGACAACTCCAGAGGAAGTATCAAAACTAATTCATTACATGAAGTGACGAACATGTTAAGGCTTTAAGATAACTCCTTATGAATCAAGACATTCATGCTTCTGTCCTGTGAAGAAGGAAGTAATTGAAATCTTAACTGTGTGTCAATGTTATTTTTATCCCAGAAACACATATCTATGTACCCCACTGTTCCATAACAAGAGATGAGGTTGCACCGCTTGCAAAGCCAAAGAGGGGGGGGCCTAAAATTCTTGTTTTGGGAAGGGTGGACACATGATGGGCTTGAAATGTGTTGACAACACAGGACGTGAACAGTGTGACGAACACAGGCAGACCAATCAGTGATAGCCGTGGATGAAGAGCCATCAGAGGTCATCAGGAGGGAAGGAGAATATAAACTGTACTGGCTGTACTGACATGCTGACACCTAAGAGAGACAGCCTTAGAGTGAAGCCTGTGTCCTGTATAAGTGTATTAAAGGATAGGTCAGCTGGTCCTGAGTCCAGGGGCTACTACCAATTTGAGGCCCCCAGGATCCTCAAATCAGCAGGGAAGCAAAAGCCGGGTTTTAAATTTGGTGCTGTTTGTCTCCCAACAGGTAGACAAAAATGGTGCCAAGTTTAAAATCCTGGCTTTCACATTTCCTTCCCTGCAGCTGGGAGCAAGGCCCCTCCAGCAATGGGGATGGGGGGCAGGGCTGGGACCAGGTCGGGCTGGCTGGCAGTGCCACAGGCACCATGCCTGAGGAAGGGCTGGGCCAGAAGCACTGCGCCTTACCTCTGTAGGTAGGCAGTGGCACTGGGGGGGTGGGGCCCCCCAAATTCACCTTAGCTCCCTGATAGCCACCCCTCCCAGTACACCCACCTGCCCACAGAGGCACAGCACAGTGCAGTGCTCCCAGACTGACCCAGCCCAGCACCATGCACGTGTGAAGCTGCACAGACAGCCAGGCAGCAGCTCCCTGCAGGTCAGTGTAATAGAGGTGGGCCAGCGAGCGAGTGAGACTAAGCCACAGGAGACTCATGGTGCGAGGGGGTGGGGGGGTGCAAAGTGTGCTGCTGGGTGTGCATGTCTGTCTGTCTCTGTGTGCATGCGTCTGCAGCCATGCTTGAAGACAGGCTGCAGACACAGGTGGGTCTAGACAGACTACCAAGTTGAGCTGATCAAAATCAAATGAAGTTCAACATTGAGAAGTGTTAAGTGCTCCAGCTGGGGACAAAAAAATCCCCTACATGCCTACATGATTAGCAATGCCAAACTGACCAGCACCACAAATGGAAGGGACCTGGAGATAATAATAGACCACAGTATGAATACGAACCAGCAGTGTGACTCTGTAGCCAACAGGGCAATACCCTGGCATGCGTCAATTGATGCATCTCCAGCAACACTAAGGAAGTGATTCTTCCACACTACCTGGCATTGGTGAGACTGCAGCTGGAATACTGTGTCCAGTACTGGGCACTGCATTTCAACAAGGACATAGTAAAGCTTGAGAGTCCAGAGAAGGGCCACCTGTATGATCAGAGACTTGCATGGCAAGTCATATGAGGAAAGGCCAAGGGATGTGGGGCTCTTCAGCCCAAAAGAGAAAAGGCTGAGAGGGGAATTGATAGCAGTTTACCGCTACATCAGGGGCGTACAAAGGGCTCGATGATCAACAGTTCACCAGGGAACCTTTGGAGAAAATCATGTGTAACTGCCGCAAAGTCTTGGAAGACCATTTCAGACTCAACATTAGGTGAAACAGGTGAAAAACCTGTTCAAAGCTAGGGTGTCTAGATTATGAAATAATCCAAAGATGGTCCAATCATAGTATCATAGTACTTAGGGTTGGAAGGTACCTAAACAGATTGGCAGATCTGACCCCCTGCCTGTGCAGGAACTGGTGCCAGGATCATATCACCCCAGTCAAATATCTGTCCAGCCTCCTCTTGAAGACCCCCAAGGTAGGAGAGAGTACCACTTCACTTGGGAGCCCATTCCAGAGCCTGACAGCCCTAACTGTAAAGTAATGTCTCCTGATGTCCAGCCTGAACCCCCTCTCTAACAATTTGTGGCTGTTATTCCTAGTAACCCTGGGTGATGCCTGGAGGAACACAGCTTCAGACAGCAGTCGGGGGGAAGCTGGAATTGTGCCCGGGCTCCTGGAACTGCTGCCCAGCTTGAGCCTCTGGGTTGTCCCACTGCCGGTTGTCCGTCTCCACAGGCCCATGTGCTCTGCCCAGTTGGCCGGGCTGAATAGGTTCAGGTCCTTTAGCCTCTCTTCATACGGCCTGGCCTGCTGCCCCTTGACCATGCGAGTGGCCCTCCTTTGGACCCTCTCATAGCCAGCCACATCCGTCTTGAAGTGTGGCACCCAGAACTGGATGCAGTACTCCAACTGCAGCCTGACCAATGCTGCAGAGAGGAGAAGGATCACCTCCCTGGACCTGCCTGTGATGCATCTGTAGATGCACAAAGCACAGTTAGCCTTACTAATTGCTTCCTCACATTGGCGGCTCATGTTCATCCTGGAGTCAACAATGACTCCAAGATGACTTTCTGCCACCATGTTGACAAGAAGAGTGTTCCCCAGTTAATAGGTGTGTTGCTGGTTCCTTCTGCCTAGGTGCAGTGCTTTGCACTTGTCTATGTTGAATTCCATCCTATTCTCATCCGTCCACCTCTGTAACCTGTCTAGATGTTGCTGGATCCTGTCCCTCCCCTCCAGCGTGCCCACCTCACCCCACAACTTGGTGTCGTCAGCAAATTTGGACACCGTGCATTCCACACCCATATCCAGATTGCTGGTAAAGATGTTGAACAGTAAAGGCCCCAGGATCATGTCAGTAGGTCATAGTGGGGCCTCTGGCACAGCTGTATGAGCCATGGACCCTGGCAGTCCACCATGTACTCACCATTATTGTAGAGCGAAATGTCCTTCTTTCTCCCCTGGTGAAGTCTCCAACCTGGCTCCTTCTGCACGAACACCGGCACGTACAGAGGGCGTATACTCCTGCCCATGAACTGGCCTGCAGACTGTCTAGAAAATACTCCTGTTAGCAGTCCCTATTCGCTGGCTCCCTGGTTACCCACTCTAGAAATCTTCAAGAGAAGAGCAGATAGTCAATTTGCTGGGGTCATCTGACTCCCAATTGTCCTCCCTGCCTGATGCAGAGGGCTGGACCCAATGATCTCCTGAGATCCCATTCAGCCTTGCAATCTATATACTTCAGCGCATGTCTATGTGTGTGTCCATCTGTGTGTGTATGCATGTATGAGCCTCCGTGTACCCATGTGTGCAAGTATCCATGTGCATTTGTGCACACATCTGTGTTTATGCGTGCATATGTACATCTGTGTCTGTATGTGTTTGTTTTTGTGCATGCATCTGTGTATATGTGCATGCATATTCATGGCAGGGAGAGTGCACCTGTGTGTCTATGTGCAGAGAGTGAAAGTAGAGTGTGGGTCCATCTGTGTGCACACCTATGTGTGTGTGTACATGTTTGGCCATAGTAGGGGAGGGAGATGCGGAGCAGGGAAAAGTAGTGGGCAGGGTCCACCCAGCCTCCCCTGTCAGCACCAGAAGGGGAAGGGGAAGGGGCCCCTCCAACCCCTGCAGCCCAGCTCCTGTTGGGAAAGGGAGCCTCCAATTTTGTGTTTTCCCAGGTCCCCAGTACACCTTAATCAACCTCCGGCATCCTGGCCAGACATTTCTGGATTCTTATGACAGCCCTAGGATTGGTAGCTATAGAACTGCTGGTATTGTTTCTCCTCTGTTATCACTGTGTATTAATAAATTTGCCTATTATTCTATTATTGAATGGAAAGGTTGTGGTCAATCTGAGGGTGGGTCCCCCACCCCTGGAACTAAATCAGGGTCCTAAATCCAGAGCTAACATGTGGATGTACCACTGATTTATAGTGACATAATGGAATTTTTCAGTTTTGTATTCAGCTCCTGTTAATTCCCAATACCATATTTGCCTGTTTGATTGATGCTGAACACTGGACTGATGTTTTTAGAGAACTCTTGACAGTAACTCCAAGATCTTTTCCTGAACAGTAATAGCTGAGGTAGAGCCCATCATGTATATGCATCTTGGGTTAGTTGGGAGGGAGGGTGGTAAGCAGTATATCCTGAGATGCTAGAAGACTGCAAATTGCTCATTTTTTTATCCCATGGAACAGACTGAAGTTGCTCCAACACAAGCTAGGTAGAATGGCCCAGGAGTTAACACTTGCCTGAAGTAGTATAATTTTGGAGATGCCCAGAAAGCTTTTATGCCCTAGCATGCATCAAGAAGCTTTAACATGCAGGCATTCATATTTTAAGCACCCTTAGTATGTTCTAAGTGTAACATGCAACTTCAGCCTTAATGAACACATAAATACCATTTCATTGAACGTGGTTGAAGGTTTGGCCCAACTATTTAGCTGTAAATAAATACATATGGAATAGATATACACTACAGCAAAATAAAATATCAGCCTGAGAGAGCAGTCTCAGTCAACAAATTCAACAGATCAATAACAATTTTAAGCTCTATTTTTCAATCTGAAATTGAAAACGACCATTTTGGAGCTACCATTGATTTTCCCACCTGGATTTGAAGGACCACAAGCTTTAGAATTTGCAGCATTGTTAGATATTCTCACTGAAAAAAGAATCGGAGAGAGCAGTAAATCTGGAGGTTTTTTTGTATGATAGAAAATCGTCAAATAATAGAAAATTACAGTTGGACGGGACCTCAGGGAGTCCCTGTCACTTCCTTAGCTTCCTTGAAAGAATGTTGCAAGAGACCATGTCAAAAGCCTTGCTAAAGTCAATGTATATCACATCCACTGCTCTTCCTGCATCCACAGAAGCAGTCACCTCATCATCGAAGGCAAATCAGGTTGGTCAGGCATGACTTGACCTTCTTAGAATCAAGGGGTATTTGTATATGTGCTCCAGGAGATGCTGGGGAGGGCGCTTTAATTAGAGTGGTTTCAAGAGCCGCTCCAAAGTGTCCAGAGCATCTCATGTATCAGCATCCCCATGCTTAAAAATGGCAGCAGGGGTGCTTTATCTAAAGTGGGTTGAACAATATGGGCACTATATTTGCCCTTTTCAAATCACCTGGGATCTCTTCCAATTGCTGAGTTTTCAAAGATAATGGCCAGTGGGTCTGCCATCATTTCTGCCAACTCCCTCAGCACCCTTGGGTGCATCATATCTGGCCCCATGGGCTTGTATGAATCCAGCTTTTCTAAATAGTCCCCAACGTGTGCTTTTGCCACTGTCAGCTGTTCACCTCCTTCCCAAACTGTTCCAAGAGGTACAGCGATCTCAGAGCTGACCTTGCCTGTGAAGACTGAAATAAAAAAGGCATTGAGTACTTCAGCCTTTCACACATCATCTTTTACTATGTTGCCTTCCCCACAATTGTAAGGAATCCACACTTGCCTTGATCTTCCTCTTGTTGCTGATATACTTGTAGAAACCTCTCTTATTACCCTTCACATCCCTTGCTTGCTGCAACTCCAACTGCGCTTTGGCCTTCCAGATTTCATTCCTGCATGACCAAGCAATTCTCTTATACTCCTCCCCAGTTGCTTGTCCAAGTTGCCACTTCTTATATGATTCGTTTGTGCTTTAGCTCAATGAAGGGTTTCCTGCCAAGCCAAGCTGGTCTTCTGTCATACTTGCTAGCCTTCCTGCATGCACAGCAGGATGGTTTGTTCTTGTGCCCTCAGTAAGGTTTCTTTAAAATACAACCAGCTGTCCTGGACTCCTTTCCATAGGATAGCTGGTTGTATTTTGAATTGAAAGGTTTCAGTTTTATTGCTCCTGTAGCTCTTCAAACCCTTAATTTATCGGATGCTGAACTGGATAAGTGTAACCAATCTATTTAATATAGGTCATGACTGTCACCAAAATTACTTCAATATCCTAAAGATCTACATAGTTACTCTGTGAATCAAGGGATAATGCACATACTATTTTTCCAGTCATTTTAACAATTTATCTAGAAGAGGAAACCATTTTCAATATGCTATACAAAATGTTGGTCACTAGAAGTTCTGCCTAAAAACTATAATTTGCTTTTAAAGATGTCCATATTGTTCCAACTGTAGTGACCACTAGGTTCAATGAACACACTGTCTATGCTAATCTTGGCAGCCATGGTATTTTTATTCCACCAAAGCCCTGTTAGCAAATAAATCAACCTAATGCTTCCTGTGCTGTTGCAATCAACCTATCAACCTCTCATAAGCTCTTTACTTTGTTCCTTTGTAAGCAGGTTATTGTGTTGTAACAAACAGGAACCACTTCTGAACTGATAAATCCAGGCTGTGATTGCACTTACGTAAATCAAAACTTGAACAGGGTACTATTCATTAGCTTTCCCATCCTATCCCTGCATGCACATATGCAGCCCTCTCCCCCCACCCTAAATTTATGATTACTAAGGTAAACACATTTCTGCTTTGTCATCTTCCTTTAGACTTTTAGCACTTGGGCTGGAGGGAGGGAGGAAAAGAGAAAGATTTTCAAGTAAAACAGCCTAAAAAGGGATATGAGCTATGCAATCTTATGCTAATAGAGAAGTGGTCAGCTGCAGCATGTGCACCATGGGAAGCCTGTGTGGGGCACTCAACAGCTCAGTGAGAGAACAGGCAGTACAGCAGTAGATAGAGCAGGAAACAAAGAAACAAATTAGGCAGGAGAAGGGGATTGGAGTGGTGTTCAAGGAGAGTACAGGGTTAATTTGTGGAGTGCCTGCCAAAAAATGTGCCCTGCCCCCTGTTGTTTAGGACATTAAGTTAGCTCAGTTTCCATTTTGAGCTATAGACAAAGAAGAGGCCTAGCTTACATTGTCCTAACCAGCTGAGATCCTGTGGGAGCCTGAGGAGGTCTCTGTCCGCTTCTCTCAGCTGGACCTTCTTTCCTCAAGCTCACACGCTTCAAGCCTGCTCACTCCAATGTTTTCTCTTGGGATACTGGCCAAATTGCCCCCAAGCCATAATTGAGAGCCAGGAGGCAAACCCTGACCACTCAGTCCTACTCTGCTCCCTCCTGTATTTTAAGACAGGTGTAAAAAATCTGTTATATAAAACTTGAAATCTACTGAAGTTTAAAATTTCCTTGAAAAAATTTAGACTTTTGAATTGGAAAACAATAAATCACTGCAGTAATAACCATTGTTTTTGTCTTGTATATTTGTTTCAGTTTAATGTTGCTCTAAATTTCAGTACATCAGTTCTAAATAGATGATACAGATTAACTTCCTAAAAACCATAAACAGGATAAGCTCGATATTTTAAAACTGAGCAGAAGTCAGATGATGTTATCTCCTGTGATGTGGCTTCTTGTTAATCAGTTCTTGGACTGAGACCAGTATTGCATTTCTCATAGACAATATTGGCTTTTCAGTCCTGAACTAGCTCCTTCCTAGTCCTTTATCCCTATTCTTTTTAAGCCAGGTTTACAGTGACACATTTGCAGTTTTGATGATCTGTTAAAACAGATTGATGCTATCAGAAGAACATGACACAGTAATATTGAAGCTTGTGAAACATTTATGTTGCAGTATTGGAAAAGTAAAATATGGTTTACAGCTCATTCTGTAGCTAAAGTATCTCACTTTATTGCACCTGGAACTTAAAATCGGCTGATAAAAAGTGTATACCACCTATACATTAGCAAGGTTTTTCTTAAGTCTGAAAACAGCTGCTTTCATTCTCTAATTATAGACTTTTAAAATGCATTAATGACTCTATAAAATGCCACATCAAATATCATCTGTTCAGTATGATATGCTTCAAGCCACTTTCCAGGTCCCTAATTTGAGTTACCACTTTGCTTTATTAGATCCCTGTTTGTTTGTAATAAAATGTCATGGGGGAGGGGAGCAGTCATGGATCACAGCTCCTTTAGACCAAGAATTATATCTGAAGAGGAGAAAAAAAACCCACACATGAAGAAGTGTTGCCTACCTTAGCTATCTTACAAATAAACTTCGTTAGTGTCTCGGCCAGCCGACCGGTCAGAACCGGCCAAGGGAAGCGGTGGTTAACTAAGCGGATGTCAGGCGGGCTGGCGGATGGAGAGGCGGAACAGCGTAATAGATTTTACTTACGCTGCTGGTGGAAGCGACACAGGCTGTATGCTCACTTGCGTAGTTACAATTTGGGTTACCACATCAAATATACAGACGAAAGTGCGCAGGGAAGGGGTACGTCAGGAGGTCGCTGATGGGGAGCTGTTGGTGGGTGATCAGTCCACCAAAGTCACCCTGCCACATGCTCAGAGCTCTTTGAGGTGTGCTCAGAGCTCTACGAGGTCTTTCCTGCAACATGGTCACACGTTGAGTTCGCTCCGCTCTGATTTGGGCGGAAACTGCGCAGACTTTTATACCTTTAGAGTAGCCAATGAAAAATTTGCCAAGTAGGAATACTTAATTAGGCGGAACATACCAAATTTAGAACAATGCCAATCATACGGAGGGGTGATCTATTGTGTCAGGGACACTCACTTTATTTGGGTTGTGACAGTTAGATCTATTTATATACTTAAAAGTTACATGTTTCAGTGCTTGGCTAGATCAGAATTTCTGTTGCCAGTAATGTACATATTGCAATATGTGCAAGTGTTTTGTGTCTTAGCTTTGTCTGTTCTTAAATTCCTTCTCTACTCCCTTAAGTCTAACAGATATAAACTCTCATCACACATTCCACTTGAATTCAAAGCTCCCTCAAATGTGTTCCCATATAATTTTCAGACATGAGTAGACACAGAATTTCAGTGAAGATACTTTAAGCAATTGAATTATGAAAGTATTCTCAAATGAAAACTTCATGAAGACTGCTGATAAAGACATACAGATTGCATTACCTTTATTAGAAGAAAATTAAATCCCATTTTTCCTTGAAACAGTTTAAATAGAAAAAAAAACTTTTAAAAAAATTACAGAAATTTTGTAAGAGAGATGTTTGGTGATACAGTAGTTCAAATTCCTTCTGTTAAGCCACGCTTCTCAAGCGTATTATTCATGCCATCAATGTCAGTTAATTTTCTAATAATATTTAAGCCCTTACATTTTCAGAGTGCAAAAAAAGGAAGCTGCTGACATATGCTACCATTCACAAAGCTCAACTTTGCCCACACTGCTAGCACACAGCATTGAGGTGCTCAATCTGCTGACATTTCATCTATTGGTCTACCACTTAGAGGTTTAAATAAATTTAGATCTGAGCTGCAAATACAGATGGATGAATATAAAAATACTGGAAAAGTATTAGTAAAGCTTTTTAAAATTTTTCTGACAAAACAGTTTTGTCAAAAATACTGATTTGTGGAACTTGAAATGTTTCATGACATCTCAGATTTGATTATCTTGCACCTACCTCAATTTCAAGGTCAAGAGTAGAAGAATAGGTCCACTATGTTAACTGTCACAAAACAAGGGATTTAGGGGCACCCTCTAAGTCTAGGTTTCACTTCACAACAGAGGGTCTAGCAGCCCAGGTTCCAGGCTCCCCAGGCCCCCAAGCTGAAGGCTCCCTGTTGTAGAGGGGAGCCCCTGATATTCTTGGGATGGTTTTCCAGAGTCTACAGCAGGGGTGGGCAATTATTTCGGGTGGAGGGCCGCATATTGAGTTTTGGCAAACCATCGAGGGCCACATGACAGGTAGCCAGGGGCAGATAACTATTTATTTTCTAAATTTTTTTAGGGGCCCCACAGGCCAGATAGGATGGTTTGGGGGGGGCACATTTTACCCACCCCAGTCTACAGCCTAAAATAAAAATCACCATGCAGGCAACCCCAAGACTGTCATAGGGTTCCCAGACTCTCAGTCTAGATTATCCACACCATAAAAGATATAGTGCAGATAAACACATTAGTTTCACCACTCCTAAATGTTTTATTCATAGGGGACAGGAGATTGGAGGGGAGGTAATAAATCAATTCCAAGTATTTCAGTAAATACCAAGCAAAAAGATGAACAATTACAAAGAATAATAGCAGCATGAACAATTTAGAGACTAGAACTTGTTTACATTTCACCAAAAATAAAGTCACAGAAATTTAAGACAAAGGATAACCCTCAAAAGACCATGAGGATCTGTATTCACAAGAAGTGCTGCACTGCAAACTACTTGGTAAGTCTTAGCTGTAAAATAAACTATGGTTGTTTGTGCAGTTGACAGCCACCTCATCTCCTCCCCCGACTTAAATTCGAGCCTGATGCTGTTTCCTTATGAAGCCAAATTGAAGCATATTTTTTTCTATTAAGAGAGCATGAGGCAGCACTAACCAAATTTGTCTTCCTTCCTTGGCATTTGAGGAAAACCTGTCACATTCCTTTCCCCAATGTGCACAGCTGTGATCACAAGACCAACCATTACATTAGATTGGCATACACTTTCAGAAGGATTTTTCACATTCCACTTGCCGTTGAAACCTCTCCTCCCCTACAGTGAAACAGATCCCTACATCTACAAAAAGACAATACAACTTTGTGTGGGTGTAAGCATCTGGCCAGATGTTGATGCCTTAACATCCAGGGAAAAGATAGTAGTGCAGCAATTACCAATAGAATCAGACCTGGGAGGAATATTTTAGACTTCTCAGACTGAGAATTTACAGTGGCTTCCTGGTCTCTCCAAGAAAACTGCAGCACCAGTCAAAAATTTAACACGCCATGAAAACCCAGAATAGGCTGTGCACACTAGCAGATACTGGATTTCAAAAAAAGGGGGAGAAGGAAATGGGGATTGATGCTGGATACTGGTCCAAGATAAAATATTACTGTCAAGGTTAACCCTACCAAGACTTTGCAGCCATTTTATTTTTATATAAGCTAAAGATCGAGTCCTTAATTTGGCAGTGGGCATAATGCCAAGGAAAAATTAACCTGCTTCTCACATAGCACCAGCCTGGTCACAGCTCCGTGCTGCCATACTACTGGGATGGAATCAAAAAGGGTGAGTGAGATCACACTTCCATACACAGTCTTAGATCTGCCCCTGGTTACATGTAGCTAATCTATAGCATAACTCCAGGAAATGCCCAGGTTTTAAACTCCCAGGTTCCTGTATGGAGGCCATGAACATTTTTATACCACTTCTGACATTCATTTGCATCCATGCTGAGCTTAATATTGATATTTTAAATGCAACTAAGGTTTCTGAGCCAATTATTTGCTAAACTTTGCAAGTCAAATGTAGTATCTTATAGCAGAATTCTTATGCTATTCTATTAAGAGGCAACATTCTTCCTTGAAGTGACAGGGAAGCATTATTCCCATCCAACATGGAGAACAAGAGAAAAAACACTCCATGAAGTTCATTCCAGGGTAGTCAGGGTGGTCTTACATGTTACCTTTAAACCCGTGGTCACCAACCAGTGGATCTTGATCTACCAGTAGATCTTGGAACCTCTTGAGGTAGATCCTGGAGCCTCCTGAAGTCAATCTGAGGCTGGGGTAGAGGACTGAGTGCCTGCGTCCATGCAAGCGCATGCCCCACCCAAGCAAGGCAGTTCGTGAGGGAGGGAAGGGGTGGGGCTAGATTCAAGGCCCCCGTGGTGAGAGGCAGTGCTGCAGAGGCAGGAACTGGTGTAAGTTGAGTGGGGCCTCAGCTGGGTGGCACTTACCTGCTGGGGAGGCATGCCCCCAATAAGTTTTTCCTCCCTCTGCCTTGATCTACTCCCCCTTCCCTTCCCACAGACTTACCTGATGGGCAGGGAAGAGGGGTGGCAGCAGCGTACAACAGATCTTGGGTTGCTTTTAGATGCCAAAGGTGATCTACTTAAAAAGGTTGGAGACCACTGCTTTAAACCATTCTAAGAGTCACTTAAACAGGAGCACCTACATATTAAAAGGGTATAACTATGCTAAGCATCTTAAAGGTATACTACTTCAGGTGGGGCTATCTTTCAGCTGTTTTACATAACTCAAAAGATGGTTGTGCTAGCCTGTTCCACCCCTAAAACAAACAATATGCAGTCATGCAGCATTCCAGAATGCATGGCTCCTAGCTTCTCCATCCCAAAAAACTTTCCACCCTCCTAAGCTCTACTGGCCAGTACTAAGCCAACATCCCCACCGCACCCAGCCCACATGACACCACACTGCTGATTCCAAGGACCCCAGGAGACCAGATTCAGGCCGCCAGGCTAGGGGCCAAGCACAAGGCCTTCCCATCAGTGGGCTAAGCTTCTGCTACACATCTGGGCAGCTCTCCCCTGGCCAGGAGAATGGGGGGAAGGAGGAAGGGAGAGGAAGGGGCATTCCTGGGGAGCATGGAAATGAAGAGCTTCCTAGCAGCAAGCATGGCAAAAGCATAGAGCCAAGGAAGGCATACTTCTTCAGGCTCCATGCTATGGTCATGCAGTTAGCTCCTGGCATCTTCATGCTGGGAGTGGAGCTGTTGGGAGGCAAAAGCATGGAGCCCAGGGAGGCATACTTCTCTAGACTGCATGCTTTTGCTGTGCTTAACCCCCAGGACTCTACTTCAAGACGAAGGATAGACTCCTGGCCCCTGGGCAAGCCCCTGCTCATTAGGCTATCTAGCAGCAAATCAGATGTGAAAATTAGAGATGTCAAAACCGTAACCTGCGACACTATTCTAACTTTGTCTAATGCTTTAAACATAACACTGACAAAACTACTATTAGTTTGGTCTTGCTAGATCATATAATACTGTAATAATGTGTGGAAAATTTTACTGCTGTATTTCTTGTGTGGCAATTTAAGAGCAGTTCTGAACTGCATCTAAAAACAAGTCCTATACTATCAAAAGTAATAATAATATAAACTAGCAATTACTTGCAAACTTAATACCTTTTGATGCTGCAGGAAGTATTCTGAAGCTAATAAGAAATATTCTCCAAACTACCAAATGTCTTATAGCATGCAACCTCAGATGACAGTTTTATCAATTGCTCTGCAAAGGAATACAGGGATTTATTCCTGTTTTACAACATTAGCCTTTTTGCAAGTGACTCAAGGAAATATAGAAAAAACCAAGATACAGTTTGTTCTGGAATGAATATCCTTTAATAAGCTTCTTGTATTGAGAGAACAATAAATACATAAAGGCAAGACATATTTGCTGTATTTCTTCACATATGTTCATAATATAGCAGGATGCCAACTGGTAGATTTTTCAGGAATACTTTAACTAATTAATTATCTAGGTTACAGCATTGGAGGGGAAACTGGAAAGTGTACACATTAGCAAGAAACAAACATTGTGACCAAAAATGTTTTCTTGGTATCAATTTAATGAGACATTCCAGGTGGACCCATGAGGAAAACTGCAGTGTACAGGCCAGAGCGCTTAGCTTCGTGCAGTAACTGTTGGAGGTTGTTCTGACTGTAACTGCTTCCCGAGATACTCCCTGCAAGAGACATCATAAACAAAAATCAGATTGTGAAAGGTTTCCCCATGGGGGGAGCCTTAAGCATGGTAAAAAAGAAGCAGAAACACCTCTCTCAAATGCCTTTATATTGCAGTCCTTTCAGATAAAGGGCCACAGCTATTGATTTTCAGATGCTCAACTTCAGACACTTTGAAATGACCCCGAACTTCAAAAATATTCCGATTACCTGCTCTCTGAAAACAAACATTCTCTTCTGAAACATCTAAAAAGTCTCTAACATACCTGAAAATTTTTCTGAATCCTCATGAATCCATGACTACAATAAATTCTGCTTGTTGATGGTCACAAATTTGGTTGAGGCATTTGAGAGATTTTGTGCCTCGCAGTGCATAACTCCTAGTAATATGCAGACAGATGGTATAACACTTTTTAGCTGGCAAAGCCTCGTTTGTTTAACACTGATCCAGAGCTGTTCTTGTCCAAATCACAAGCTCTCTCAATCCACTTAGATCCGACACATAACAAGATTTGTGTGTAGAATAAACGTTAAAAATTGCCTAGAGAAAGATTTGCTTTAGTAGCATTTATTTTTGCAGCAGTCCAGCCTAAACTTGGAGGAAAGTCAGGCGTGGTTTTTGTACTCCTAAAATGAAACTGCTTTGAGGATTCCATCCTTCCCACAAATGCTGCAGTGTACTTTTCAGATTCACTTGCAAAGTAACAGCTAAAGCTTCACTGACATACATTGAAAAGAAGCAATCCAAATGTGTGATACCACATAGATTTATGAAGTGACACCGAAGGTCTAATCAAAAAGGTGCTGAGTGCTATATTCTACTGGATTCAATGAGAGGTTCAGGGAGCTCATTCCTTCATAGAAGCTGTGTACAAATGATCTGGAAAAATTCTCCCAGGTTCATTCTCCTGGTAGAGAAACTTACCCACAGCCACCTGTACAGATATTAAAACACTGAGGCCCTGAAAAGTGGAGAGCTCACAGTTGTGAAACTATACAACCAAGGAAGGGGCCTGTACACACACCTCAGCATGCTCTGCACACTTCCTTAATCTGCCTGGTGACAGATGGCAACAGTTTGGAAGTCAGCCTTGACTGGCTGACCGAGACCGCTCATTGTCAAGCCTGGATTTTCCCACAGCACCATGTGAAGACTGTGGAAGGGGTGCACGCTGATCCCTACTGAAGCAGTCCAGCGAGCAACATGCTGTCTCTACAGAGGCAGGGAATGCTGAGAACTAGATTCTCTTCTACAAGAAGCCACAGCATATACAGACAGATGTTGTTCCAGAGTTTTTCCTGGAAGTGATTTAACCTTGATTGTTCCCAGGTTATTTTTGTCCTGGAGGGGCCATTTTTCCTCTGAGAAAAAGCCTGAACACCTGTACTCTTGTACAGTGACTTTCCCAGGAGAAACTGAATGTCTGTACAGAGCCAAAAATCAGACCTGAAAAAAGGGAGGTAGGGAAAATGGATTTCTAAAAACCAGCCTTTTTGCTATAGAATGTGTTCCAGTTCCACTCCTTTAGTCCCCTATTTGAAGTTGGATAAAAGTGTTATGAAGCAAAGGAAACGTTTTCTACCTTATGGAACATTTACCACCGTTTTCATTTTCATATTTGCATTTTGATGACAGAAGCACAAATCTATAGTAGTTGAACAAAAGCCTCTAAAAATCACAGCAAAGCTGCTTCAAGAGACACTATAAACAAAGCTGGTCTGACAGGATTCACATTGCAATCTAGCCAACCATATTTCAAAATGTTACCTACAGTCCATTTTTATTACGCATCTCTCACGTCTAGCATTACAAATGCTTCAAAAAAAAAAAAAAAAAAAAAAAAAAAAACACGGTTCTCAAAATTCTCAAGAACTAAGTAAGAGACTTCTCTTTTGGCTGGACATTCTGGCTAACCCAAAGCATGAAAAATACTTTCCATAGCTATCCTACAGTCCAGATGTCCTAGCAAGGGCAGAATCTCCAGAAGGAATACCAAAGATCATCTACCAAATCCTATGCAATGAGAACAATTCAGTTCCAATTTGGCACCTTACTATAAAAGGCAATAGGTAAATTTGCTTTAAAAACTTTTTACAGTATATAAAGTTCAATACCAATGCCATGTTTGGAGGAAATAATCAGTTGAGTGTAACTAATATTAAAAATAAAATAGGTCAGGGACCTGGGGTCAGACAATATAGGTTTTCTGCCTTGAACAAGTTAGAGTACAAAATATTAGAGCACAAAGGTTTTTAACTGCTATAGAGTGCTTCGGGCAGTTTGCATTAAGGAAAATAAAACTAGATCCTTGGCAACTGCAAGAGTCAGATATCAAATTCTTCTGGGGATTACAACTACTGCAGTGTATGGGCTATGCTGAGTAGACATCTTCCCCCTTCTGAGAAAAGAAGCTTCAATGATAATCAAACTTGGAATTAGCCAAAGTCTTATAATACTTCTTAGTTATGTTGCAGAGAATGAGTAATGAATGCTCAAGTTTTCAAATGCTTCCTTTAAAAACCAAACACCACCCCCCCACATCAAAAATAGATTCTTCCTTAGGTCACTGATGTGTGCATGCAAGCAACAGTTCTAGGGAATGGGAAGTGTATTTGTTCTCAGGCAAGAGAAAAGATGGCTCGTGTTTCCTGTGGCAATACTGTTCCCATTGCTTCAAAGGAAAGTTTTACTTAATAAGAATTATTCCCACTTTTAGAAATCACAGTAAATGATGAAATATGAAATCAACAAAAATCTGTCTTTTAGTTTTGATATCTGATTTTTCTTAAAAAAACAAAACAAAACCCTCAAAGCAGTAACAGTCAAGACCTCTATCCACCTGCCTTGCACCGTCTTAAGCATGTGGTCACGTCTCAGTAACCAGAGACCCAGAGCAGCACCTTTCCATTTAAACATCTCATAAGGCAACATCTTGTTCAAATTATATTTAGTAGCTTTGTTCCTTAGATGTCACAAGGAACTCTTCCCCCCACTCTGACAATCAAGGGGTTTGTTGTCATCCTTCTTCCTCTTCAGTCAGCAAGGACCAATTAAGACACGCAACCTTCCCTGGAGAATAGAACCGCTGATGCTTCTCTGATCTACCCTCAAGATGGCATTTTGCAGACTGGAAGGAACAGTACCCAAGGTTAACAGTAATGCTGGGTTAAATTACTTAAAAATTGATGTGGTTAAAAATCCACTCTTGATATGAAAGTTCCACATGATGGCCTTCATTGTTATCAACAGGAGAGATTAGATTAATAGGTTATTCTTCAAAGTATTATGTATTTAGTCAGTTTTCATCCCACACTCTCCTAGGTTATGGAAGTCACTTTTTAGACATCTCCTTGTTCTCACTCTGTTAATTGTATAAAGTGTATACTAAAGAACAACGTGATTTGAGTAAACTTTTTATATGATGACACTTCATGTTAGGAGATGAATAGCACTGTAAAATTTATGACCATTTTCACATGTACAGCCAGAGATTATGGTTATGTTTCACTAACTTCTACTTTTTGTTAGAGATAAAAGTTGAAGCAAAGGACCTCTTCGTCTAAGAGCAAACGGTCTCAAATTACTAAGCGCTACTCTTTCAAATAAACATTTAAAGTGCTGTTTGTTCTACATAATAAATACTATACTGATGAAGAAATTATTCAACGCGCTGCACTGCTAAAGTTTTTTTTTGTGGGGGGAGGAATAAGTAACAGTCTAAAGAAATCAAAGATGGGAAAGTCATTTTACAAAACATTCCATTTGAATGTACAGTAGAGACTGCAATTAGATAACAACTTACGTTATCATGGGAGCTAGAAACTCCTGAACTGTTATACCAGCCTTGACCTTAGGCTAATATATTGTCCCCATTTTACACACACACACACACACACACACACACACACACACACACACACACACACACACACACAGCCAAGATACCAGAAAAAAATCTCCCTTACAGGAATGTAAGCATTAGTCAATACTTGGCACAAGAGAAGTGTTTGGCCAAAGAGACCAGGAGGCTACCAATATGGGAAGAAGAAAAACTCAGTCTGTAATGCTGATCATCAGAAGATGACACAGGTGAAAGCATCTTTAAGAATCATCATCTTTTCATGTTGTATACAGAAAAGTAGCGTCAAGCAAAAAGCTTACATTGACTTTATGTACAGAATTGGCTTGGGGGCATGGAGGTGGGAGCTGGGGAAGGAAACACTAAATGGGAAACGGTGGCAGTCTGCACTGTTGGCAACTCAACAGATTTCAAGACAAACTAACTTCTTTCCTCTTCACTAGTTAGGCATCACTCCATACGCTAGTACCATCATGTCAAAGACTTGTGCTAGTGGGATTAGTAGGTTCCGGTCATTTGAAATAGTCACAGAATGATTTCGTCAAGTCTTCCAAGTAGTTTTCATGAGCTGCTGTGGTGATGAGAAAAATCACGAAAGTTCCATCCTGGAACAGTAGATTCAGTTCCTTCTTCCCATATTTGTGGGGAGTGTGCTCCAATAAAGTCTCTAGAGAGCCAGGTGAACAAGCTCCAAGTGGAAGCAGGCAGGCTGCGCAGCATCACAGCTGTTGAACAGGAGATAGACAAGTTGAACAGCAAGGCTTTGCAACAAAAGAATAAAAGGACGAGATGATGGATCGGGAGGACCTGAACGGAGCCGAGTAGAAGGTGGCTGCTCCAGGCCACGTGCTGCAAAGGAAACTTCTATGGTTCAACTGTGCAACAGGACCCTTGCACCACTGGTGGAGGCAGGACCTGGAGTCACTTGCTCCAGAGGAGGAAAGGAGGCATGCTCTTGTCCAGAAAAGGAAACATAGGGTGGTAGTAGTGGGCAACTCACTCCGGAGGAAGATGGAGGGTGCCATTTGTCAGCTGGATCCCTTTGCACTGGTCTGCTGCCTTCTGGGAGCCCATATCCAGAATGTGACAGAGAAGATCACCAAACTCATCTGGCCCTCCAACCACTACCCCATGCTGCTCACCCATGTAGGCACGAATAACATGGTCAGGAACAACCCTGGAAAGGTCATGAGTGACTATTGGGCTCTTGGGGCTGGGCTCAAGAGGTTTGGGGTGCAGGTGGTTCTCTTCCATCCTCCCAGTCAGGGGTCAGGGCCCCTGGGGGGGACAGCTGAATTGAGGAGGTCAACTGGAGTCTCTGGAGATGGTACCATAGCAAGGGTTTTGGATTTTATGATCCTGAAACACTGTTCCAGGATAGAGGCTCATTGGGAAAAGATGGTATACACCTCATGCCAAGGGGGAAGAAACCACTTTCTTCCACGATGGCTGACTTGCTGCAGAGGGCTTTAAACTAGGTACACTGGGGGAAAGGTTTGCAGTTGGGAATGCAAGATGGGGGACAGCCAAGGAGGAAGGACAGAGAGAGGGCAGGCAGGGAGGTGTTGAGGGATGAAATGATGTCAAGGCAGCAGGGACTTGGGAGTTACCAATGTGGGACTTAAGCATCTATATACAAACACTACAAATATGGGGAATAAACAGGAAGAACTGGCATGCCTACTAGCAAATAGAGAATATGATCTCATTGGAATAACTGAGACCTGGTGGGACCCCACGCACAACTGGGCTGTATGCACAAAGGGCTACAGGTTGCATAGAAGGGATCAAGTAAAGAAGAGAGGAGGAATAGCTCTTCCTGTAAAGGAGCAGTTTGCCTCCTCAGAAACACAAATGGGTTCGAGAGAAAGGTGACTCAAGATCCTGTGGGACAAAATAGTGGGGGGGAATGAAGAGAAGGGGACTTGATGGTAGGTGTCTACTACAGACTGCCAAACCAGGAGGAGCTGGATTATGGAATTTTCTAGACAACTGATGGAGGCTGCATGTTCAAGGGACATGGTCATCATGGGTGACCTCAGTTACCCTGACATCTGGGAGGACCATTTGGCCAGATCTCACTGGTCATGTAGGTTTCTGACCTGAGTGGAAGTACTTTATTTAATACAGGAGGTAAATGGGATGACCAAGGGAAGGCATGGTTGGATCTGGTTCTAGCCAAAGGGGATGACCTGGTGGGAGATCTGAGGATTGAGCATAATCTGGGAGATAGTGAATTCTGTCATCTCATGGATCACTATCTGTTGTAGGGCAAGGAAGTCACCCAGAAGGGCAGAGGTGCTCGACTTCAGGAAGGCTGAATTCAATGAGCTTAGGAAATAATGGGAGACAGCCTATGGGAAGAGGGACTGGAGGGGAAGGGAGTTCAGGAAGGGTGGTCATTCCTCAAAAGAACGATCCTCAGAGCACAGAAAAGGTCCATTCCTGTAAGCAGAAAAAGGTGGTAAAGAGGCCAGGAAGCCCTCTTGGCTTAACCAGAGGAATCAAGGAGTGGTTAAGAAAAAGGAGGCTTATGGACAGTGGAAATGAGGGGTAGTCACCAAGAAGGAATACACAAGTATATCCTGTATTTGTAGACAGAAGATAAGGAAGGCAAAAGTAGCAACCAAAAATCAAGGACAATAAGAAATCCTTCTTTAGGTATATAAGGAACAGTAGGAAGACCCAGGGAAGTGTGGAGCCCTTGAAGAATGGGACAGTATAGTTGGTAACAAATGGTCAGGAGAGTCCATTTGCGAGAAACGGGTAGAAAACATGATGCTGAAGGATGGCCAACACAGTTTCACTGTGGGCAGGTCACGTTTGACCAACCTCGTCTCCTCCCACATCTAAGTGGTTTGTTGCTTGATCATAGAAGATGTGGTTGATGTCATATACTTGGATTTTAAAAAGGCCTTTGATATGGTCTCCCATGACATCCTTATTAAAAAAAAAAAAAAAAAAACTTGAGGGGGATTGAGGGCTGGCAGAGTCCACGGTTAGGTGGGTTGGTTTGTGGCTAAGAGGTCAAACCCAGAGAGCGTTAGTGGATGGGTCTGTATCATTTTGGTGGGAGGTAGCCAGTGGTGACCCACAGGGTTCAGTTCTTAGTCCCGTGCTGCTCAACATCTTTAGCAACCATTTAGACTAGGATGTGGAAAGCATGCTAGCCATGTTTGCAGACAATACTAAAGTTATGGGGACAAGCAGTCAAGCTAGAAAATAGGATGCAGCTCTATAGCAAAAAGCCCCCTTTTCCTCTTGCCTGCATTTGCTCTCCCCTATTTCAATATGTTTCTTTTCTTCTACCTTTTCTTCCTTCCTCTTTCTTTCAATATAAGATAAGGAATTGTGTTTTAAAGTTTGTATGTGTGTATTTTGTATCTCCCCTTGTATTTTGGTATTTTTATCTATTTGTGTGCCATGGCATTACT
>JAGPOW010000261.1:66687348-66714332 GCA_030014935.1 Caiman crocodilus | reverse complement strand
ATAAGATAAGGAATTGTGTTTTAAAGTTTGTATGTGTGTATTTTGTATCTCCCCTTGTATTTTGGTATTTTTATCTATTTGTGTGCCATGGCATTACTCGTGTAGCTTGTATTTTATGCTCCTCACCTTTTAACTAAATGTATTTAGTTTCAGAAGCAAGTTATGCACTGTAACAATGTTAACAAGGGCAGGAATCAAATTGCTACTTCCCTGTATCAGAGGGGCCCCTGAAAGAGCAAGTGAATCAGTGATTGAATGCGTAACACAGTAGCAGGCAGTAATTAACACCTAGGAAAACCACAGATCAACCAATGGAAGAAATCAACAGAAAATAATGTAGCAACCGGGAATTCTCTAAACTTCACTGTTCAAGGGCTAGAAGCCCTGGCCTGAGTTAATCAACGGCGAGGACCAACTTTTGGACCGAATATTTCCAGATCGACCACTCCCAGAGCCCTATTCAAAATTCATCAACAGCCTCCCAAACCTGCATGTACATGCGGACAACCCCTGGGGCCGATAGATGCCATCCAGTAGCCACTGATGGGGAAGTCCCACAAGGTTCAACAACCCCTGGATTGGGCAAACCTGAAAACTGGGGAATCACCAAAGTCTGCCAAGGACAGATAGAAAGCAGTGAAAAGAGACCCTCAGCAGCACCCTCTTGATCTCCAACTTGACCAGCACCCAACCTGTCCAGCCAGAAGGATCAGTCGGTGACCCCCTTCTGACAGATAACACCACGCTGAAAGAAGCCTCGACTGGCCATCGATGGCAGTCTCCAGCACCTGTGGGATAGGTATACCCAACTCTTGTAGCTTGCTACTGTGTGTGTGCGCACCTGTGTGGGGACCAGCCCCAAGCTTTATGATTTAACTTCATTACAGTGATTCAATCTGCCTAATAATTTTAAGGATCCCGAGTTGGACATTTGTAGCCAACAGATCCAAGTAGACCTGGACAAGCTGGAAAGGTGGGCAGAGTACAATTCAATACAAACCAGATACAATTCAATAAGGATAAATGAAGAGTGCTTCATCTGGGGAGAAATAACCAGTGGCATGAATATAGGTTAGGAGGAGATGTCCTGGCCAGCACCATGGCTGAAAGGGACCTTGGGGGGTTGATCATGGGATGAACATGAGCCACCAGTGTGATGCTATAGTCAACAGAGCTAACAGCATACTGGGATGCATCATAAGCAGGGCTAAGGAAGTGATACTTCCCGTCTACTTGGCAAGACCCCAGCTGGAGTACTGTTTCCAGTTCTGAGCGCCATACTTCAAAAAAAGACATGCAGAATCTTGAAAGGAACCAGAGAAGGGCCACAAGAGGGGCCTTGGAGAACAAACCTTATGAGGAAAGACTAAGGGATCTGAGACAGTTCAGCCTGGGGAAGAGAAGACCAAGGAGAGACTTGGTGGCTGTCTATATGTATGTAACAGATGAATATTAGGAGGTGGGAGGAAAAAAAATGTTCACTAGGGCACTCCAGGGGAGGACAAGGAGCAATGGCCATGAACTGTTAGAGAATGTTTTCAGGTTGGGTCCAAGGAATAACTTCTTCATGGTAAGCGTGACCAGAGTCTGGAGTAGACTTCAAGGAGGTAGTGCAGTCCCCAACCTTGGAAGTCTTCAAGAAGAAACTGGAGAGACACCTAACTGGGATCATTTGAGTTCAGTAGGATTCCTGTCCAGAGCAGGAAGGTTGGACTTGATGATCTTTCAAGGTCCCTTCCAGCCCTTAATTCCTATGATTCTGTGGTCTAAGCACTCAATACAGAAAATATTTTAACTTAATTGTTATTAACTGTTTCTTCTGGACGAGGACTAGATGCTATATAAATACAGAAAATGGCCCTGGCCTCAGAAAACATATTCTTAGATTATAAAAAACAGGAGGACACATATAATCAGATGGAGGAAGAGAAAACAAACAAACTAAATTTCTAACCGATTGTATTCATTAGAAATAAACAGTGGCTTTTTTGTCGCACTACGAACTGAGTGCTCCTGAAACATCTCAATACAAAAGTCAACAATGGAAAAAACCAAACAACTGTCAACATCAAACTGACCAGAAAGGTTCACGGGGAATCATAAATGTTATCTGTGTTTAATTTCACTGATATGGTGTGTATGGTCTCAGAAAAAAGTTAATGTTATGCTGTATCCATTTACATTGTTGTTATAACTGTACAGATTATTTCACACTGTCTATGTATCTCTTCAAGATTTTGATTAACCATAGTTAAACAAGGAACTGAGAGATGCATATTTAAAGACAACTTCCACTCTCAGACAGAGGTAAAAGGAGACATTAATGGGTTGGGCACCCAAGGTATTGTCTACCTAATAATGGGGAAAACAGACTGCACTATACCAAAAGCATCTGAGCTAAGTGACTCATGATCCAGAAGAATGCCAGGTGTCCCAAGGAGAGTAGTTTTCTGAAAAAACTGGCAACATGAGGAATTGGGACAATGCTGGTGAGGAGGCCAGCTTGAAGATATTATAAAGGCTGTTTGTTAAGTGGTTAGGGTCTCTGAATCCCAGGTTTTAGAAGTCTCAAGTCCCCAGTACTCAGGGCTGGTAGAATCAGAAGCAAGACTGATCTCTTAAAAATCACTGGCAGGATTCTCAGGGGGCTAAGGTGTGAAGCCAGATTAAGCCAGATGTGAAGGTAATGAACTTTACTTGTTTTTGTTCTTTCTGCAAATCTATGGTCAGGTTTTTTTATCCAATTCTTTTCTCCTATATAATAAACCCTTTAGCTATTTGACCCCTGCATGATTTTGCTTATGGTGAACAATGATTTCTGGATGCATCATGTTCTAGCCTAGCCCATTCTACAGAAAAGGGGACAAACATTTCTAACAACCCATAGAGGAGACCACCTAGGAATGGCAGATTCCCCTGCTACGTCTGAGAGGCCTGGTACAACAGCAGAGGAGCTGAGGTTTGCGGAGATACAGAATTATCCTTGGACAAACCCTGGTCTATTCCTTGGGACATGCAGTATGACAGTGGGGAGAAACCTCATAGCTCTGGAAGCACGCCACAAACAGGTCTGTCACACAAAACACCTTCAGATATTCCTTTTACATTAAATTATCCTCATCACAAATAATGCATAAACTGTTCCAGACACTGAATTGATCTAAAATTCAGACAGAACTGAAGAAAAAGAAAATATTGAACTGACTAGGAATTGTATGAATGCATACAAACTGATAGTCGCAGACTTATTTGATGCTATCAAACTTAATTGCTTACAAAATACCACATTTTGTCATTTCATACTGGACTATCTCTGTATTGAGCTTTAACTGATCAGACCATAGTAAACCTTGAAAAGTCACATACCTTACTTCCTTAGTCCTGCATAATTTTTTTTTTACAAATTATTTAAGATAGTTCAGTTGCTTCGCTTGCATGCATTTCCAATCCGCAGTAAAAATGTAGCTGAACTTGTGCTAGCAATTTTCTTTCATCATAAACATTATTCATAGAGTAATAATGCACATGAGGTTTTTTGGTTGTTTTTTTGTGGCGGGGGGGGGAGGGTATTAGAACATTAACACTTCCTCCCAAGAGCTAAAAAATTAAATATACATTTCTGCTTCAAACTGGATGCACAAGTTGCATTTTCAAAGGATTGTTGCTCCATTTAGTAAGTTTGTTAAATCTGTTTTCGCTTGGAAGACTGGTGAAGTCCAGGTCGGGTAGACTTTTTTGTGGTGAAGTCACTAAATGGCATGTGGTCTGTTGAGAAGAGTCCTGGCTCCCATCCAATGCTCATTCCATTCAATTGAATGTTTCCTCAGAATGCATTGCTTTGACAGGGAAATATATGCAAACTGTCAGACAGCTTGAATTGCAAATTTGAGATACTGTCTTTTAAATTACACAAGTACATAACAAGGAGCCCAAGAAACCTGGCAGCCTGGAAAGCTTAGAAAACAAAAAATAAAACCACTCCTATTGGGTTTAACTCAGAATCTGAAGTTAAGATTCTGAAAGGTCAAAGAGAATAGACAGTAATGAGTTTAACAGGATCCATCTGTGAAGTTGTACCCTAAAAATCAGAATCCAGAACCAAAATTCTCACGATTGCCCCAGTCAGGTTTGCCTACCCTTTAAAGGAAAACACATTTAGAGCAACAGCACTGAAGTTACGAGTTGGGATCTTTTCCCCTCCTCTGCATTTCAACCCTTATCCCCAGTGTATTGCCTTTAAGAAAACCTGGCCTTCAACCTGCCAGCAAGCGGTGCAAACTACAAAATATTAAGAAACTATTGGAAGGCTGCTCTAAAGGTAAGTACACAGAATAAACTAACAAGAAACGTATTTTAAAAGGCCATTACTGCCTCTAATTCATAGAATGTGGTCTATCTTATAAATCTAACCTTCTTGCTTGTGACCATAAAAACTGATTTGCTTGCAGCAAAAATAAGAACATCAGTTTTATAAGTGCCATAGAATACCACTTATAAGATCTACGAATCAGAGGATTGTGGCATCAACAACCTAGCTCCACAGAATTGTCTACAGAAAGTTGAAAAGCAATGGTACATCTGAGTAAACCCCTGGAATATTCTGAATTAAAATCAACTAACTGCAGGAAAGACAAGATATGAACAGAAGAATAGAGGAGTCAGTGAAGTAGGGAAGAAGAAAGTATTTGGTCTCAGAAATCAAGCTGGAGCTACAGTGTCTTAGACACTTCCAGTAGCCAGTCACATAACACAAATGCTACACAGTGGGCATATCTACACGAGACATTTACTATACACTTGACTAATTAACTGCACAGTAAATGTCTTAGCACCTAACACGCACCTGTCAGCCCAGGACAACTCTGACCCAATTCAATGTGCTATGGACGGGCTGGCTGGGATACAGGGTGCTTCAGTGTCAGCCAGCAGGCCGTCCCCACACTTAAGCACCCTCGTGCCTCAGCCAGAGTCTCTGCAGCACATGGAGCTTCCTCAGAGCAGCCCTAGGCTGGCAGGCTGACGACCCCCCACCCCCCAGGACCCCTTGCCAGCCCAAGCTGTTCCAATGGGCCTTCACATGCTGCACAAACTCCAGACCAAGCAGCTCTGCACTTTAGTCATGTGAATTTATTGCATGGGTAGACGGGATGAGTATATGCCTTACCACAAGCATTACTATGCACCATAAAAATCAGCAGCAGAACATAAAACAACTCTTGTGAAACTGGTATACCTGGGGGCAGGGAGGGGGTGGGAAGGGGAAGAACAATGGGTCTAGTGGTTAAGGTATAAATCTGCCATTTGGGAGACTAGATCAACTCCCTGCTCTACCATGGTCTCACTTCACAACCCTGTGCACGTCACCTAGACCAGATTAAGAACAAAACAAAAAAGGAAGCAGACACCTAAAACCAAGCTTAAGCAGACTGCAGGCACTCAAGTCCAAAATGGCCATCCAAAAGAGGTCCCCACTAAGCATGTACTCTGGTGTTCAAGTGTCTACTGTATCTAACTGCCTTCCCCTTTTTGACCTGAAAAAGTTCTCTGGCACCTATCTGACATAAATGTTGCACATGCAAACTTCTGCAGTTTAAAGTCCTATAAGAGTCCCAATTCATGGGCATGCTCCAAGCATACCTCATCTTTACCAAGGGCATAAAACACAGCAGTCGCACTTTAACCAGTGATTAACAAAGGATGAGCACTTTCAGCATCTTAATCTCCCTGCAGCCATGTCTTAAATACCAAGTTGGTGTGCTCATTTCGTTCAAAAAGACTTCGCAGGTGTTACTCTCAGGAGTTGGCTATGGACTCTGGATCCCATGTGTACAAAAGGTAGGTTAAGATTTGAGCTGACACCCTTGTTTGCATTGGTTAGCTCTACGCAGCTACCCATTCAGTTCCAGATCTTGAAAGCTAGCTTCTGAGGTGGCTATGTACTGTACAAGGAGTACAGGTGACTAACTATGGAGTCTGCATTCCACACATGACACAGAGATGTGCCAGTTCTACTTTATATCTGGCTCTGAACCACTGTATGCTTCAATTCCCTAACTAACTTCTCAGGCTTATTCCAAAATCTTTAAAGATTATGAAGCACTTACATACTATACTAACAGGCACAGGATAAACTGCAAAGATGAAAGGAGTGATGAATCTTTGCAACAGGAACAAAATTACAATGGACTCAACACATTTTCTAAATGACAGCAACCATGAAAGCAAACAGCCTGAGCTGTAAGAAAAGAACAAATTGTTAGACTTCAAAAGGTAAAAAATACTGCAAGTGCTGTTAAGTACCTGCTAGGCTGGGGGCAGGGGAAAAAAAAAAAAAAAAAAAAAATCAATTAGCACATTTTATGCACAGAAAAATAAAAAAAAAGATAGCAGGCTGAGAAAAATCATATGCATAAGTGAGCACAGGAAGGCCAGAATATTGTCAAAAAGATTCTTGACCAAAAATGCTAAAAAAATTAAAATCAGGATCCATCTTTAGGTTGACTCTGTATCATTAAGCAGGGAAACTACAGATTAATACCAACCAAATCAAACAGTCACTCAATGCAAAGATTAAAATCCTTATCACAAACATGAAAATTCTTGGATTTAACATTCAGCTTTACCTTTTACCATACCATAATGCCAGCTACTTGACAATATAAGATCTATCTCTTTTCATCTATCATTTCCCTACATGGAGACATTGTCCAATTCTTCAACAAACAGATGTGTTCTAAACTTATATTACCCTGGGGAGCTATAAAACAAGCTATTCAGACAAAAAAAAAAAAAAAAAAATCCAGTGATCTGCTATTAGTTGGGGGGTGGAAATCACAGATCATAGAAAGTTAGGGTTGGAAGGGACCTCAAGAGGTCATCTAGTCCAACCCCCTGCTCAAACCAGGACTATCCCAAACTAGATCATCCCAGCCAAGGCTTCGTCTAGTCAGGTCTTTAAAACCTCCAAGGATGGAGATTCCACAACTTCTCAGGATAACCTGTTCCAGCGCTTTACTACCCACCTTGTTATATTTCCCTAATATCTAACCTAAACTTCCCTTGCTGCAACTTGAGACCATTGTTCCTTGTTCTATTATCTGCCACCACTGAGAATAGTCCATCCTCTTTCGAATCACCCTTCAGGTAGTTGAAGGCTGCTATTAAATCCAACCCACCTCACTTGTCTCTTCACCAAACTAAACAAACCCAGTTCCCTCAGCCTCTCTGCAAAAGTCATCATGTGCTCCATCCCCCTAACCATTTTCATAACCCTCCACTGGACTCTCTCCAATTTGAACAAATCTTTTCTGTAGTGGGAGGCCCAAAACTGTACACAGTACTCCAGATGTAGCCTCCAGTGTCAAAGAGGGGAATATGCTCTTACTAATGCAGGCCAGTATGCTGTTAGCTATCTTCATGAGCACACAGTTGGGAGGTTCCTCTTTGAATACCATTCTAAGTAAATCTTTCACGGCAAGCTCTAAGTTATGACTAGCAATAACCCTATGTCTGCTTGGTAAAAACAGCAACATTGTTGCAAGTCATTTTAATTCTTTGTCTATGGCAGACTCTTATAATGAAATTTATAGCATAAAATAATTTCAAACTTATCACCCAAATTGGTTCATGTCTTATTAATTTATTTCGGGTAGGGTTTAACTTTGCTTTTTTAAAAACACAAAAAAATCATTTTCTTAGGGCCCTTCTACACACTCAGGTAAAGGTGCAATGGGATCTAATGCATGATCCACATAATTGTGTCTCCTGCCCAAAGACAGCCTTAGGGAAAATGGCACCTTGTGTGAATTCGTATTTTGCTGCTCCCCCAGGGTCCTTGCCCCCTCTCCCCAAAGTCAGCAGCACTGCTGCAAGCAAGGGCAGTCAGTGGCAGAGTTTACCAGGAAGGCAGTCACCCACACTGCCTGGCCTGGCTCCTAAAGAGCGGCACGGCTTGCAGCAGGGGCAGCCTTCTTCCTGCTGACCCCCTCCTCCCACCCGATGAGGCTTACAGCAGCAGCAGTGTTCTTCCCACTGCCAGCCCTGCACCTCACAGGATTCACAGGGGAGGGAAGCACTGGGAACAATGCCACCACGGCAAGCCCCACCAGCTGCAGAGCTGGGGCACAGGGGATCACATCTGGCCACATTCAATTAGTGGCATGATAAGAACAAGCTACAAAGTTATTAAACATTTTACATGGGATAACTTTGTAGTTTTTGATTGTTTTATCATGCCATTAATTGTTTGAATGTGTAGCTGGGTCACAATTTAAGGCATGATTGCCTGGTAAATCATGTCTTAAGTCTAATGAGTAGATCGGGCCTTACCACGCTGAACAGAAAGCAAAAATTCTTTCGACATCTGAAAGCTTTATATTTGAATAGAATAATTCAGAAAGGTTGAAATAGATTACGACCGACTGAATTTTAATCAGATTTCTTATCAAGGAAAGTTTTTGAAAAATGTCACTAAATCAGAAGTAATGCCTCATCAGGAAAAAAAAATCCTACTATGCTATCTGCAACTGAACAACTTTTCCTATTATGCATGGAGCTTAAAAAAAGTTGTTAGCTTGAAAAAAAAAAAAAAATGAACTCAACAGGATGTGGAATAACCATTTTGCAAATGAGGATTATGAATAAATTCTCCAGTAATATGAAAATAAGTTATAACAAGATGTCTAGGTTTTACAAGAGGAAACATGTGCATGTACTGTGAAATTCTGTGGAATGTATGCAGAATACAAATTCAAGGCACCACAAAAACTGAATATAGTCTTGCAAGTGGAGAATAAAGTGCATTTAGCAAGTTAGAGATGCAACAGTAGCAGATCAAGAGTCCTTCTAAACAGTTGTTTTTTTGGTTTATTTGCCATTCTGTCTAGATACATCAACTATGATGTTTAAGAAATTTAAGAGAGAGCTATCTATCTTCTTGAATGTTTCAATCATCTAACCTGCTTGTTAACTGGGTATTTTTTATGAAGTGGAATTACTGAAGAATACTAGTACTTAGAGTTGTATGGATATATCGGTCCGATATCAGATCAGCACTGATATAAAGAAAATTGATAGTATAGGAAATCGGCCTGAGGTGGCCAATAATTTGACTGACAAATGCTTGTTCATGTGCCCAAAGTCCACGGGGGAGGGGGAGAGAAGGTGGGGGAGAAGGAAGACCTTGACAGGAGGGAAAGAAGGGGGGGCTCAGGCACCCCAGACGGGGTGGGGCAAGGGTGGAACAGAGCTGTGGCTCGTCCAAGGGGCATAGGAGGGCTATCTGCATCAGCCCCTAAAATCTCTATCAATCTCTATCACCCCTACTACTAGTAGTCATGATGAAAATAAGCAGCTTACTAAATCAATAGTTTAATAATAATACAACCCACCACATACACAGTTTATTTCAACACCATTTACTCGATTTAAGCCTAAATGTGGTACTAGTAAAACAAGCGAGTTGTTCACTACCATAAACAAATGTAAGCCATCAGGACTGCGAAGTTCTTAATGGCTGGCTAATTATCCTAAGATTTTGCACCTCCTATTTCAAAAAGGAAGTCCAATACAGAAAAAACTCTTAAAGACAGATGAGATTTGGCAAACACAATCCATTCAGGAGGGAGAAGAAAAAAAGTATAGCAACTTGATCTTAGCCAAGAGGACAAAGCAGCAGTTGGCATTAGGCACACAAAACAACAGCTTGCAATGGAGCATACTGTACATTACAAATGTGGGCGATGTCAGTATTTCTAGAAAGAGCTAGAATTTTAAGAAAAGGAAGTAGAAAAATAATTGCTTGAATGTGCATTTTGGAGTTTCACATTAATATTGATACTGTACTTCAAGCTAACTTCCTCGACTCCCATCACTTAGCAAGCTTTCATTTTGATTTGCATTCTCTCTCCTCTGCTGTGGAGCTGCTTTTACCTACTGATTAAGTTGTGTGCTGACAATTCACTTCCAGAGGCACTGTAGATCAAAGCCCACAAAAGAAAAGTTTTTTCAGGTTATTTGCCAAACAAAAATGTAGGATCACATAGCATAGAGAAACGTACAGCGCAAAGAAAACAAAAAGGGAGCTTTTTTTAACTTCTACAGTGGTGAGGAAATTTTTCCTACTTCCCTTACCCATTAGAAACTTAAGTAAACAATAAAAGCACCCAGAGGACAGCTGTGTTTTCAGTACCCTAACTCTCAGGAGCACAGATTATCTTTTACGGAACTTAGAAAATTAATGCTGCTTCAAATGGTTACATCCCTCTTCAGAGTCAAAGGCCAGAGCTGAGCTGAAGAGATGGAGAGGCCAAGGGTGCCCTTTAAAGAGCACCTTGACAATGGCAGATTCCCAGGAACTGCAGCACCTGTCTTCAATCACTGCAGCCTTTTTGGATCTTCCCAAGCAGCAGTCCTGTTCATTGTGAAAGACAGCAGAGAATATATGTTGACTCCACAGCAAGTTTGCTCTCTCAGGCACACCTGAACAACAGGCTAGCATTTGAGCTGTACTTGGGTTAACATATTTTATTATGGATGATCCATGATGGGAATAAGGTACATATTCAAAACCTAACACCTCAAAAAAAGTCTTAACTCAAGGAACAAAACAATGGCAATACCTCAATATGTCCATTAGTGTAGTCTGCATATAGTTCTTGCATCTTAAAATATAAATGCACATTGCTTGATCTCCATCTGCTAACACAAATGAACAGTTTTACCTGTTCCCTGAATCATCATCTGTAAAGTGCTGCTGTGATTTTTTTCTATAACACTCACACAAAGACACTGGCAATTGGCATTAGATTCTAGCTGCTAGTCTCTGCCCTTGTGGTTGGAAAAAATTGTGACATTACTGGCACAGAAATATGAACAGAAAGGTAGCCTTTAGAATACAGTAAAAGGAACAACGTGAAGGGACAGCATGGCAAAAGGGAATGTTCTGTGCTATACTATTCCCTACCTCCCAAAGATAGTTCTTCATCTCAAATACTGTCTGCACAGGCACTCTCATTTGAAATCACACTTATCATGTATTAAATAATACCAAATTTAGAACTCTAAAGAAATACCTTGACTATTTGTCCCCTCATTGCATAAGTCATTTAAAATACAAATCCAATTCAAAACTAACCTTAAAATACAATTCAGCTGAAGTGACAGCCTACTGCCAATTTTTTCCATACATTTTACCTTTATGGAGAAAACTTGACAGTATGATTTTCGGCTTTAAAACTTTTCTTTCTTCATCTCAGCCTCTAAATAATAGCATTTCCAAGTTTGGTTAATCTGTAAATAATCTCAGTAGTTCATTTTCCAGCAAATGGCTTTTGGTCACCAGATGATCTCACAAAGAGCAAAGAAGGGGATCTTGCCCACATTCAGTTTTCTTCAGCAACTTGGTAATTTAGGAATTACATCTGAGTATGCTATGAGACTCCTACTTTACAAAAGATGGGCTATTTTTTTAAATATGATCATGTTGGATCACATACACTCCCAATGCACTGTACTCAAAATACCAGTAGATTAAGCTGCATGTTTAAATTCAAAGTCAGAAAGGGTATTTGTTTTTTTCACAATACCCCTCTTCTATTAATCTACTGAAACATAACACCCAAGCTTCTATTTTTATTACACTCTCGTTACAAATGGTTTTAGTAATGTGCGTCTCAGTATGCAGGTTTTTGTAACTAGCTAGTAAATACAACATTTATTCAGATACACTTCAATCATGTATATTTAGATGCATCTTCTCTATAATAATCTAAATCTGATTTTAAGGATTCTTCACATACATCATTTTAATGGTATTTACTAAAGTGAAAAGGCTCTTAGTTTTCACAATAAATAAAATAGTGAGTTACAACAAAAGAGATGCAATCTGGAAGAAATACAGAGAATTAGAGAAGCAGTTATCCAATTGTTTCAGCCACAAAAGGTTCTCAGCACTTGATAACAAGGCCTCAAAATCCTTGGCAACGAACCAAACAGCACAGTATCATTCCTTTTAACGCTTCTCAGATGCCATTTCTTAAATTATTGAAAAAGCCTTTGAATAAAACTCCAAACAAAATTAATCCAGCTATCAATCCTGACTAGTCAAGGACCACAAAACTGATAATGGAATCTACCACTCCAAACTGGCAGGGCAAGACAGAAGCACAGTACTAGCATTTAAGAATTTAAAAAGGAAAAAAAAAAGTTATGTGCACACACACATGCAAATACCAACCCATTTCAAGGACAGGCATCTATATTGTGACATTCAAGTCCTTTTCTCATGGTAAGCACTCCTATGCAAAATCTTGAATTAAAAAAACAAAAACAAAACAACCTTAAAGAATTCTTCCATCTTTGTGATAGATTGTGAATTTGTTTATGAATAATTATACTGCAATTTATTTTTTGAGAGCACAAGTATAAGTGCAGGCAACACCACTTTTAAAGAAAAACTAAATATGTATACTCGGCAAAAGTGCTACCCACATTTGGGACTGCAAGCTTCCACAGCATAATTGTTAACACCACAGCTATATTCAGAAGTGAATTTTTTTAATCCATTCTAGTTGATGGATGCTTTGAAGCCAGCAGTTTTGCAAGTGTTAGTTATGTTGTGTCAGTTGTAAAAAACTATTAATGTTCCAGCGTAATTGAGTGACTGGCATTTTATCTTTTGAAAATCAAGTTGCTCAATTCAATTGTCACAAACGTGGAAAAAACCCAAATATTGTTTTGTTTATAGACTACATATAACCTCATTATAAAAAAAAAAAACACCCCCACTTTTGAAAATCCCTACCAAGTAGGAACACAAGTTCTTATGCTCTGAACTGAGTAAATCCTATTATATTAAATATCCCATTTTAATGAAGTCTCAAGACCATGAGTGCCAATTTTAAGAAAGTTGTACAGTATACAGTGCCATTTTTGTATCATTTTAAAAATACCAGTGTCATCAAAATAAAAAAATAGCCCTTATTACCACACTGAAGTGTATCTATAAAAAAAATATTTTAAAAAAGGAAGAAAAAGAAAATATTCTGGATTCTCTATCTAAAGTCTCATAAAATATGAGAACTATTAGCATATTAGTCCAATGTCTGAAGAAAATTTTCACATACCAGTTGTGTACCATCAACTTCTGCACAGCCAATAGTGCATTATAGCGAACCTGTTGGTCTTCATGATGCATGTGGTTCATTACTAGCTGTTTACCACCAAGTTGCTCTATCACTCTGAAAGACAGAAAAAGGGGGATGTCTTAGAATGTTTTGCAGTTACTTAAGGTCTCCAGTTAGCTATCTGATAAATCCATGTACTTAATGCCACAGGAATTAAAAAGCAAGTTTCTCAATTATGCACACGCGCACACAAATTTCTGCACAGCCTGTAGTACATTATAGCAAACCTGTTGGTTTTCATGATACATGTGGCTCCTTACTAGCTCAAAATTAATGCGTGCACACACATGCGCACTGAAGATTCACTGCTGAGAAACCAACAAGGATTTGAGGCAGAATATGTGGCTAGATACAAGCGTAGTTATCATTGCTTCAACCTACCTCAATCTTTACTCTCAGCAATTATCAACTATTCCCAAAATGAGGAAGTATAGACTACTCAGTACCTTTTCACACTAAGGCTAACTTTGCTAACTTTCCCTGTTTAGGCTTAATGCTCTCACCATCAGAAGGGAGGTAGACAACTTATCCTGCTTTCCAAAGAGGGAGTCTGGGGAGAATCTTGGACTCCTCAAAAACAGTTTTGAGGCTCATTCCCACACATCTTTGCTGTGCTGCTCTTAAATTCCACCAGAGATGACTCTCAGATAGCAGAAGACTGTCACTCATCTTATCTTTGCCCCAGGCCCATACTCAAAGAACTTGATCAGCCAAATCAATGAAGTGGAGCAGACCTATCTTGCTGCTCACCTTGTAAATTTTTAACCATTCAGGAAATAGTCTCATGCCAAAAGCTCTCCATAAAACCACTGGTTCTCAACCTTTATAGGTCTGAGGTACCTCTCCATAAGATTTTTTAATATTTGACAGCACACCAATTGAGAACCACTTTTGCACTGCCTCATCTTACCTCAGTGCTTCTCAACCACAGTCATGTTGCCACTGCTGTGGCGAGGTCAAACTGCCCCATGTATCTCGTGTGGAGCCAGACTGGAAAGGGCAGGAATGTATGCCTCCACCTGCATCAGGGTTATTGATAAAATTAAAGCAGGAAGGAACATGTGTTTGTCCTATACACCTTGGTTTCTGGAAGGTGTGTGCAGGTCAGATCAGAACAGATCAGGAAAAGCTGTGGTAAGGGCATGAGCTTGTTTCTTAGTCTGGCTCCACATGAGACGCACTGGTTGCAGAGACAGTAGTAGTGAGTGGTGACACTTGTGCCAGGGTACCCCCTGAAAAGCTTTCAGAGTATCCCAGGGTGACACAGCACTCTAGTTTGGAAGCCACTTCCATAAATAAATCTCAAACTTACAAACTCCTGTTACAAACTGAAAAAACCCAGACCATTCGCAACTAATAGCTGCTGCAAGATCTGCTCCATGAATTCTACTGTCCTTCAACATAAAGGTATGCTACTACCATAAATTAGAAAGGAAGAGTTGTCCTTTGAAAAAGGAAATGTGCCTTTGCAAGACAAAATATCTGGCTGGTGGCTAGCACCTCTCCCCACTTCAGAAAAGACATTTTAAATCTTTTAGCACAATGATACACTTCTGAGAATGACAAATCAGTGCAACTATTCATGTCAACTTCCATTACTTCAAAACATCAATTATGGTACTGACAGCGTGATGACTTTGGTACAAGTATCTTTTCTGTTATTGGGTTAACCAATGCCTTCATATTAAATAGCAGTTAGGTGGTCTTATATGCTGTTAGATTTTTTTTTTTTTTTTTGCAACCTTAAGTAAATAACATTCTCTCTAGTGGTTTCAGTCCTGCTACATAAAGATAGAAAGCCAAAGTCATTGGCAGCCTTGGCAGCTGTAAAAATAAATTTGAGAAAGATGGTCTGCCCTGGAGCTCACAGAACCTTCTTATTTCAGGTTTTCTAAATACTTTAAGACATTAATGTTTCTCATTTTGCCTTTTTCCTCTGGAACACTCGCTTTCAAATTGTGTTCCATGGAACACTGGGGTTCCATGACAAGGCATCAGGGGTTCCACAAAGAGAGTGGGGGTAATGGCATGTTCGGTCAGCTTGCTCCATGTCATCTTGCAGGACCCAGAAAGCCAAGGGTTTCTACTGCAATAGAATTTACATAAATGGGGTCAGTGACTTTAGGAACCTGGAAAGCCACTGCTCTAGATGATATACATATGAAGTGCTAATCAGAGGAGAAAAAAAAAAAAAAAACACTCCTAGGCATTTGAGAAATTTGCTAGAGATCCTGATATGAGAGAGGAAAACTTACTTATCAAAAGTAAGAATTCAGCAATACCAGTTTGAGCTATATTAATAGTGCTGATTTCCGTGACTGACTAATTCAAGCGCTCAAATTCAAGACCATTTTCTTGGGAAATCTTAAAGAGAAGATTTTTTTAAATGTTTATTGAGAAGTTTTACACCTGCCATCTCTTTGCAAGGCCAGAGGTGCATTTAAACAAATAAATAAAATGAAGTATAGCTCTTCTGGCATTTATTTTTAGATGCATGCAATTCTACCATATTTACTACGTAATGCAGTAAATTTTCATTTACTAATTTATCTTGCTCTAGAATTTAAAGTCCACTGTACAGGTCAGTATTCAGGGATCAGTATTCTTAAGGCTTCCAAATTTCTAAGTCTACCAGAATGCATCTGGATAATCAGGTTGGCATTGCATCAGTTTAACTGACTGCAGATATAGAAAATATTACATTAAAACTGCACCAGGAAGATGCATTTCTTTACTGTACTTAAGATGTTAGGGACAAGAGTATTCATTAGCCACAGGCAGTGTATTTTATTTCTGTAGCTTGCTAATGTCTATAGCGCAGGACTTAGCATGTCCCATAGGGTATAGTCTTATCTATCATTTAGTGTAGTGAGCCACTGGGATAAGGATTTCTATATGCTGATGACACTTATGTCACTGTCTCCTGTCACTAGGTGTCACAGTATTGCTCTAAAGGATCCAATTAATGCCAATTTGTACCTGGTGCTGTACAAGCATACATATGAGAGTTTACTAACAGATCCAGGTTATACAAGTCAAAATGTCTAACAAGTAGCAGGCTTTTGAAAGCTAGGAGACATGTTTTTAACCCAGATAAATTAAAAATATTTCCTATAGTTTGAAAGATTGTGCAACAATTACTTCTAACACCTAATGAAGTACCTTACTGTCCCCAGTGGCATTGTACATTTTGTAATTTTTTTGTTCCAATAAAATTGGATCTCACTGGACACTAACAACCACTGATTGGTGGCATTATGGCTCATTACTAGGGACTTACCAAATATGGCAGTCTTCCATGAAATTGCCAGGTCCCTGTGAAAAAGCAAAGAGAATGCTATGCTATGTTCAAAGAGTTAGCAAAGAGCCAGCAAAAAGCTGTCTCCCTAGACGGGCCGGATGAGGGGGAAGGGAGCAAAGAGAAAGAAAAAAAAAAGGCAGACTGCCCATCTCCTGAAGCAGGGCAGGGAAGAAGGGGGGGAGGAGGAGAGGGGAAGAGAGAGGTAGGAAAAATTCCCCATCTTGTTTCCAGAAGGGGAAGGGGGGAAGAGGAGAACCAGGGAAAAGCCTGCCAATTGGTATTTTAATTCATTGTCTGTCTTGCTTTGTCATGTGGACAGAAGGGAAGTGGTGGATGTCATATATTTGGACTCTAAAAAAGCTTCTGACCTGGTCTCCCATGATGTTCTCATGGAAAAATTGGGCAACTGCAGCCTCAACTACTCCACAGTCTGATGGCTGGGGAACTGGCTCCAAGGTCAGACCTGGAGAGTAGTAGTTGAAGGAACTGATTCAATATGGCACTTGGTGACTAGTGGCATCCCCCAAGGCTCCATTCTTGGACCTGTACTCTTTAATGTCTCCATAAAGAATCTGGACACTGGTGTCAACAAGGGAATTGGCCAAGCTTGCTGACAACACCAAACTTTGGGGAAGTGTCTTCATGCTTGAGGATAGGCTGGTGATCTAGGCCTACCCAGATAGGCTTGCAAGGTGGGCAGATGAAAACCTAATGGCATTCAATAAGGAAAAATGCAAGGTGCTCCACCTCAGGAATAAAAACCCGCATTACACTTAGGCTTGCCAATGCTACACTTGCTAGCATCATGACCGAAAGGAACTTGGGGGTCATGACTGATCATAAGATGAATATGAGCCACCAAAGCGATACTGCAGCTGGCAAAGTGAACAAAACTCTGGCATGCATCTACCAATGCATCTTGACCCAGACCCAGGATGTCATCCTCCTGCTGTACTCAGCCTTGGTGAGGCCATAGCTGAAGTACTATATCTAATTCTGGGCTCCTCAATTTAGGATGGACATGGAGAAGCTTGAAAGAGTCCAGAGGACAGCCATGGATATGATCCGAGGGCAAGAGCAGGCCTTATGAAGAGAGCTGCAAGCTATGGGACTCTTCAGCCTGGAAAAGCGCAGGCTCAGGGGTGATTTGGTGGCAGTCTATGAAGTATATAAAGAGGTATGCATCAGGATCTGGAGTTACACCTGATCACCAGAGCACCCCAGGAGACAAGGTCCAACGGTCACAAACTCTTGCAAGACCGTTTTAGGCTGGACTTAAGGAAAACATTCTTTACTGTCCAAGCCCTACGAGGCCTGGAACAGACCCCCACCCCCCTGCCCCAGAGATGGTGCAAACACCTACTCTGGACACTTTCAAGAAACATCTGGACATTTATTTTGCTGGGATCCTTTGACCCTAGCTGACTTCTTGCCCCTTGGGCAGGGGGCCGGACCCAATGATCTTACAAGGTCCCTTCCAGCCCTAATGTCTATGGAAACTATGACATTTTAGCCAAGTGGTTAGTTTTACACTTCAGTTGGGTAGGGGAACTGTTTAATTACCATACTTTAACTGTTTGTTTACTCAGTAATTAAAATCTCCCTCTGCTCCTTGAAGAGGGTGATAATTACTGAATTAACAAACCAATCAGCTTCAGCTCTGGCTTTCAATCTATGCTTGCAAGGGGTGGGACATGCAGTACACCTAAGCCAGAGGCCTTCAAAATGGTGGCTCTAGCCATAACAGTACCATGAAACAGGGGCCTCAGCCATGTAATCAGCTGCCAGGGCCCGTGAATTTACTAGGTCTCTACTCATTAGTCTATCTGTTACCTCTGCTGGTCTCCCAGCACTTTGCTGGTTATGATCCTTTGCCCTTTTGAATGGTCTTGTTCTTCCACATCATTAGGACATATATTCTACCACACCAGTCTCTTTTTGAAGCTACCCCTGATAACCTATTTGTGCTCCTGCTTTATAGCCTTCCTCCATTCCTTTAAACCAGGAGTGACCAACCCACAGCAGCTGCAACTGGCATGGGTCATTCTGTGTGCGGCACAGCAGATCACAGCTGGGAACAGAGCAGCAGATAGGGCAGGGAAAAAGAGATTGAAATAGCACTCAGCTTGTCTAACTTCTGTCCCAACTATACAGTTAGTCCACTAATAGATATCACAAAAAACAACCCCTGCAAAAAGGAAAAATGATAGGAATTACCTGAGCCGTAAGTGTTCCTAAACACCACAACAACAAAAACACTCCATCCCTACTACATACCTTTCTAGACTGTTGTACTTTCACTGACACAAAGTTAAGGGTGTAAATAAATGCATAAAAGGTTCATGTTAGTGAGCCACTATATGTTCACTGTCACCCAATCAGCATGCTCCTCTTCAAATTCACAACTCGGGACAGGGAGAAAGAGATCAACCCCCACCCCAGTTTCCTCTCTTATCCCCCTGGCCTTTGATTCAACTCCCATTCCTGTACTACTCAAATTCACTTCCTCACCCAAAAATATCAGCTTCCTTTTATCCAGCAAATCCACACCTTCTAATAAAGCCATCAGGAACTCCTGATATGGTAGATATTCCATTCTCTCTTCATGCCCTCTCTTCCCCACATCTCCATTTATTGCTGCATGAAGAGATGGAAGGAAACAACTACCCACACTACACAAAGCAGTGGCATTTCAACCATCCTTTCAATGCAATATTTTGACCACTTAATGCTTTGAAGAAGTTTGAGGGGAAGGAACATCATATAAAATGAATGGTCAATTTCTGAGGCATACATTTTTATTACATCTCTCAGGTCTTGAAAGAACAGTTAAGTGCCAGGTCCTGAAAAATATAAAAAGTATATGAACTTAGTTTTATAAACTCCTAACAGCAAATAAGCAGTGTACAATCAGTCTGTTTTACTGCAAATTTCCTATTTAAACTTTAGTAATTTGAGGGGAAAAAAAAACTTGCATTGGTATTAGATTCATAGATTGCAAAGCCAGAAGGGACCTCAGAAGATCACCAGGCCCAGCCCCAGCCCCCTGCACCAAGCAGGAAAGATAACAGGAGCTCAGGTGACCCCAGCAAGGTGACTGTCCAGTCTCCTCTTAAAGATTTCCAGGGTAGGTGGTTGCACCACCTCTGGAGGGAGTTTATGCTAGTCTATGACACCCTGACTGTGAAGTTTTTCCTAATATTGAGCCTGAATCGATCTTCCAGGAGTTTATGGCCATTACTCCTGGTTTTCCTGTTGGTTAAAACTGATGAACATGATCACTGAGCCCTTAATGTACTCCCATAGTGTAGAGGTAAAGCTGCTACCAGGTCCCCTCAGCCTTCTTTTCATCAAGCTGAAAAGTCCCAGATCTGTCAGCCTTTCCTCATATGGCTTGCCATGTAAGACTAATCATACAGGTGGCTCTTCTTTGGAGTCTCTCAAGCTTGTCCACATCCTTGTTAAAGTGCGGTGCCCAGAACTGGACGCAGAGCTCCAGCTGCGGTCTCACCAGCACTGAGTAGAGCAGAAGAATCACCTTCTTGGTTCTGCTGGAGATGCATTGATTGATTGATGCATATCAGGGTATTTGCCATACTGGCTACAGCATTGCATTGCCAGCTCATATTCATACGGTGGTCTATTACCCCCAGGTCCCTTTCATTCATGGTGCTAGCACTATAGGGTTTGAAGGGACTTCTGAGATCACCTACTCCAGTCCCCTGCACAAATGCAGTATGTGTCATTCCTATATAAATGCAGAGACATGCCTAGGTAGCTCTTGAAAACCTCCAATGAAGAATCCATGACTTCAAGGCAGCTTTTCTACTGTCTGGTTGTTCTGATGGCAGGGAATTTCCACCCCTCCTCCCCACCCATAGATGCAATCTAAATCCACATTGTGCAGCTTTGTTTTGTGCCCTGGCCTCTACTGAAACCATTTTTATGGCAGACTTTCAACTATCAGAAAGCAAACCACTATTCCCATTTAACTGTTACCAAACAAAAAATTCTTAGGTTCCCTCAAGCTTCCATTATGTAATAAATGCCATGAAATATAATAAACTTGCTGCATTATAGGTCTTTGGTTTAAAAAAACCAAGTTGTGAGGAAACAAAAAGAGCTGGAGAAGGGGACACCCCACTCAAACAGTGTTTCACAGACATGAAAGCCCATAAATACAAGAGCTTTGACAAAAGCTAAAAGTTTGTGTTTCTTACCAATAAAGCTAAAAGTTCCAGGTAATAACAGCAATGCAGCTAAGTAAGTAGTCTGAAAATCATGTTAGGGTTCCTATGGCAACTATAACCTGACCTACTTTTGCATGCACAGTTTGCTATTACTGTAGTTGCTTTCATATATGAAGTACAAATTTGAGAAGTAACAGCTACCGAAGACAACACACTTTGTATTACCTTGCTTACAATTCTATTAGTATTTCAGATACTGGTTTGTCATAGTCCCTTTCCTACAGGATTCCTTCTTCCTCAACTTCTGCTTCCTACTTTCTAGCTCGTACCCGTGTAAAGGAATTTAGCGAGCTGGTAGGTTATATACAGCTTGAGCCAGGGATGATCACTGGCATTCACTGTGAGCCAAGAAAAAATTCTTCAGTACAGTTCCATATATTTTAAAGAAATTTTTCCTAAATTTATACTAGCTCATGATCTGGATAAACAGCATTTAAAAATTTACAAGGCAATTCAAGCCAGTTAAATTGGTATAGTATTCCTAAAAAACCACCAAACAAAACTGCTATTTGGTTTAATGATCATCTCTTAGGCAAATAGAATGGATTATAAATAGCCAGGATATGAATCCCAAGCCTTGCTGTATGTAATAGATAACTGGAAAGCTTTTAGTTTCTAAATAATCAGCCACTACTCGTTACAGACTTGAAGGGTGATTCTGTAAAAGTTCTGACACAATAACTTTGCCCAACTGATTTTTTTCTCCAAAAATGGATGAGCTGTTGTTCTTCTGAACCACTGAAAAGAATCCAGTGCCAAAGGATTCAGTGCAAGCGTGAAATATCAATAATTCTGAACCAAGTATGAAAACAATAAAATAACTATACGTGAAAACATAAAAGTTACTGGTAAGAAATGGGTCATTAAGTTATATGTTGTGCTTTAGCAATTTATCTCAAAGTCCTACTTTTTCTGAAGTCCAGTAAAATAAAGGCTTGTTATCCTCATAACCAACCAACAACCAACCGCCAACAGCCAACCAACTTGAGAAGGGAAAGGCTTCGTAGTTGGTCCTTTGTAACAGAGTTGGCCTGTTTAGTCTTCTATCCCTACAAGAGGCCTATGAATGCAGCAGTCAAATTAAATGTGAGAGTATTATGCAAACTTGTTTGAAACTGGCTGGAATGTTTTTTCTTCACTGCACCTGGTACTGTTCAGGGTGAGAACCATGCTGAAATCATCAAGAGAATACATACAAAGATTTGATGTTCTCCATCTTCAGATATACATGGTCAGGAAGTTTTTTTGGATTATGTACAAGCTAATCAACTGCTCAACACAAGTAGTCTGTTGGCCATATCTGATTTTTATTACTGGACAATTTTGCAGTAATTGTACAAGAATTGTCAATTATCCATCATTACACTGCACTGGCAGCAATCAGTTGCAGGACACCAATCTAGATGAAGCACTGACCCATACAAGAAATCATTGTGCCACTTCCTAGAAATCCTTTCCATTTTGTCATTTAAGCTTTGGAGAACTAATAATAGATGATCACTTCTTACCTATAGAAATTAACATGCATAAAAACCCACCCATGTCTCAAAGATAAAGGCCAAAAGTACACCAAGGTAGTTAGAAGTAGCTAAATTAGATGTTGATTTGTGTACATGTTATGCACACACATACATATGGCTTTGATAACAGAGCTTCTCACTTTAATTTGTGAAAAATCTACATAGGACTAACCAAGAGAGACTGCAATGTTCTGAGACTGCAGCAGTGTTTAACAAATACAATTGTACTTCACACAGAACTGCATGGTCTGTTACCAGAAGTCTCTCACAATATTTCTGTTAACCAACCACTGCAATATTAAACAGTTTTGTTTGCTCAGGATGCAGCACCATAGTTTGTCAGCCTTCCTAATCTGACAGATATTTACATTTTTACCTGTGTGTTTTCTATTGCTACCTTTTACGGGAGCTGTAGTACCAGAGGAGATTGTTATCAGAGATGTCACCACAGAAATTCTCAAGAGAAACAAAGTAAACCTCAAAGAAATTTAATGATTTTAGACGGACTTAATTTGTATGGAAAATACTGCCCGTTACTTCTGCAACAAAAAAAAACTCATCTCCAAGATTAGGTGACAAATATGGGATTTGCACCATAATTCTGGTAAAGCTTTAAATGCACAGACAGTCCATCTCTGAAATGACTGTATCTATGAAATGCCTGAATTGTTTTAATGTGTATTTCAGGCTATATTTTCCAATATTAAAAGCTAAAAAGCTAATTTTGCCAAAACAAAAATCAAACAGCTACTAACATTTGCTCACCCTTCATATGTTCCCGAAATGGGTTACCTGCAATACTTGTTTTCATTACATCATCCATATAAGAGGTTAGGTGGATATTGTACCATCTTGACATTATCCATCTTGCCAAAACCGCGTCTGCATTCAAAACACACCGAAAAAGCCACTTTTTTCCTTACCGTTTCCCTCGAGGATAGTGTCGTACATACTCTCCCACATCATGAGCAGCTACAGCTAAGACTTGTGGGTCATCAGAAACCTCCAAAAGTTTTGTCAGGATTCTGTAAAAGAATGTTAAATAGTTACTTTGAACTACAATAATATAAATACTAGAATCATAGGAAGTTAGGTTTGGAAAGGGACCTCAGGAGGTCATTTAGCCCAACCTCCTGCTCAAAGCAGGACCATCCCCAACTAAATTATCCCAGCCAAAGCTTCGTCTAGCTAGGTCTTAGAAACCTCCAAGGATAGGGATTCCACACCTCTCTGGTTAGCCTGTTCCAGTGCTTTACTAGCATCCTCATGAGAAAGGCTTCCCCAATTTGTATCAAACTTCCCTTGCTGCAACTTGAGAAGATTGCTTCTTATCATCTGCCACCACTGAGAACAGAATGATCTTGCTCCATCCTCTTGGGAACCAGCCTGCAAGTAGTTGAAGGCTGCCATTAAATTCCCTCCTCCCAAGTCTTCTCTTCACCTAACTAAACAAGCCCAGTTCCCTCGGTCTCTCCTCAGAAGTAATGTGCTCCAGCCCCCTAACCATTTTCGTACCCCTCCACTGGACTCTCTCCAATTTGTCTGCAACCTTTTTGTAGTGGGGGACCCAAAACTGGACATAGTACTGCAGATGTAGCTTCAGCAATGCCAAGTTGAAAGAAAAAATCATTCCCCCTGATCTGCTGCCAATGCTCCTACTAATGCAGTTAGCCTTCTTTGCAACAAGGACACACTGCTGGCTCAACTTCAGCTTCTTATCCACTCCAACCCTCATGTCCTTTTCTGCAGAGATGCTGCTTAGCCAGCCAGCCAAACTATACCAGTGTACATGGGATTGTTCTGTTCTAAGTGCAGGACTTGGACTTCTCCTTATTGAACCTTCTTTTGGTCCAATCCTCTAATTTATTAAGATCTCCTTGAATCCTAGCCCTAACCTCCAGCATATCTATCTCGCCAGCTTGGTATCATCTGCAAACTTGCTGAGGATACAGTGTATGCCATCTTCCAGGTCACTGATGAAGATATTGAACAAAGTCAGCCCCAGGACCAATGCCTGGGACACTCCACTTAATTCCAGCTGCCAACTAGGCATAGAGCCAGTGACTGGTACCCTTAATGTCAATGATCCAGACAGTTTTCTATCCACCTTGCAGTCCATTCATCTAACCCATGCTTCCTTAGCTTGCTTGCAAGAAATGTTGTGGGAGACGGAATCAAAAGCCTTACTAAAATTTTAAAGTATATCACATCCACTGCTCTCCCCACATCCAGAGTCAACTCATCACAGAAGACAATCAGGTTCATTAGGAGTGTCTTGCCTTTGGTGAATCCATGCTGACTGTTCCCAAGTACATTCTTCTCCAAGTGCTTAGAAGTGGATTTTCTTGAGGACCCGTTTCATCGTTTTTCCAAGGACTGAGGTGAGGCTGACTGGTCTGTAGTTGCCCAGATCCTCCTCCTCCTTTCTTTTCTTAAAGATGGGCATTATATTTGCCCTTTTCCAAACATCTGGGACCTCTCCCAAAATTCCACAAGTTTTCAAAAGATAACGGCCAGGAGGTCCACAATCACATCCGCCAACTTGTGCAGCCCTCTCAGGTGCATCACGTCCAGTCTCATGGACTTATTCATGTACAGCTTTTCTAAATAGTCCCTACCATGATCTTTTGCCACTGTTGGTGGCTCACCTGCTCCACAAACTTTGCTTTTTTTTTTGTATGGGAGTTTACCCTGCTGAAAGATATTGGATACTTTGGCCTTTTCCTCATCATCTGCCACTGGGCTGTCTACCTCTTTCAGTAATGGACCCACATTTTCTCTTATCTTCCTATTGTTGCCGATATCCTTGTAGAAACATTTCTTGTTATCCTTCACATCCCTTGCTAACTGCAACAGCAGTTACACTTTGGCCTTCCTTATTTCATCCCTGCATGCCCAAACAATATTTTTATAGTCCTCCCTAATCATTTGTTCAAAGTTCCCACTTCTTGCAAGCTTCCTTTTTGTGTTTTAGCTCACTAAAGAGTTCCCCGCTAAGCCAAGTTGGTCTTCTGTCATACTTACTATTCTTCCTGCACACTGAGATGGCTCATTCTTGTGCCCTCCATAAGGTTTCTTTAAAATACAAGCCTCTCTCCTGGACTCTCTTCCTCCTCAGACTGGCCTCCCAGGGGATCCTGCCCTAAGTGAATCAAAGTCTGCTTTTCTGATACCCAGGGTCCATATTAGGATAGAATATGATTTAAGAGGAAGTCATAATGCTTCAGGAAGGGACTTGCACAGACCTAAAGAAGGATATATTGCATTCAAAAGCTTGTCTAGGTCTATCCTAGCTATGCAGTTGGTCCAATAAAAGATATCGCCCACAGAATCCTTGCACTGTACAGTAAAGCTAGGATTCCACTAAAACATACTGCACAGTCAATCAATTGAACAGCAGTGGTAAAAATACTATATACTCAAGGCAAAACAAGTTTCAACGGTAATTGCCTGAAGTGGCACCACCTGCTTCAGGATAGCTATACAAAATACTGCTTGTGCCACTTATTTGCAGGACCGACAATGAGATCTTGAATTCAAGTCCAGATGTATTAGCTAAAGACTACAAACATTTCAAGCAGTGTTGGAAGAAAACCACAGAAGCTGAAAGTATGAGAGCCCATGCTGGTCCTTCTAGGCCCATTCAATACCAGTGTGTTGTTTGCAAGTGCCTGTGACCTCTGCTTTCAGAAATAATGCTTAAATAGCTACAAGAAAACTATTTAGAAATCCCAGAATGAACCATTAGACATGCTGCTGACATGCCAAAATGGTTGCATCAAGATTGTAATGCTACGTGGGCACAATAAATTGTCTTCAACCAGCCTTCTATGCACTCTGTAGCTGCTTTACTGTGGTTTCATTGTCACTACAGATCCTACATTAAGCAAAGAACAAAATTTTAACAAAACTAGTAGTAATACAAAGATGAAAAGAACTAAAAGGCATGTCAACAGCAGAGAATTAAGGACTTTAAAAAAGCCCCCCCCAAAAATGAAAAAAGTGTAAAACTACATAAATGTTTAGGTTATTAGAGTTTAAGTTTCAGACACCATTACAGGCAAAGACATAAGCATCCTTTTCCCCATCAACTGTATTTCAGCAATTAATTCTGCTCATCTTCAGACTGACATTATGAATGAACTAAATCAGAATTTAGAGTTTGATGCCTCAAAACTTCAATAGGCAAAATTATAAAATAAAACCATCTGAAAGACAATTCACCAGGAAACATTTACTAGCACAACCAGTTGCTAAACAACAAGAAACAAAAGACAACGTACATGCAGAGTTCATTGGTTGATTTTTAGTTAAAGGAGGGGAATATGGTGACAAAGATTTGGTTGGGAAATTAAATGCATCTCTGTTCAATTAAATACTGAAAAGCCATACACCTGGCTTCATAGGTAACAAGTTAATTAATGGCAATAAAAAGGCAAGTTAAAAAAAAGGGGGCTTGAATAATTTTACTTGGAGGCTTTTCCATCCCCCACCCAGCCAAGCACAGACGCCTAAAAAGGGGAGGGGGGGAAAAAGGGCTAATGAACCGATTTTGGTTTCTCTTAATACTTCTAAACCAGAATCAGAAAATTTGAAAGTGAGACAGGTTACTAATTAAAGGCTATATGACTATGTTGTGAATAACCCCGAGCCATTTCTTTGAAGGCCTAATAAATGGCCTCGAGCCATCCTCCCGAGACAGAATACACAGCGAGACTGGAAGGTTGTT
>JAGPOW010000261.1:66670552-66687248 GCA_030014935.1 Caiman crocodilus | reverse complement strand
CCTGTAACCAATCACTGAATATTATGCTTGTAGATTTTAGTATAAAGGATGCTTAGAAATCTTGTTTAGGGTGCTTGCTACCTTGCACCTTTATTGCTAACAATAAAAACTTTTTTTTCTTTCAAACTTCCAACTGGCATTCGTATATTGGCTCATGCATGCCAGGCAACGAATTCAGACTTGGGCTGAAGCATAACAACTAAGTACTCAGCCCAATTTTATCAGTGTTACAACTTCACAATACATGAGAAAAAACATATAGCAAGACTATCAACAAAGTACTCAAAAGGCCCAGAATGATGGTTAGAAGGAAATTGATCTGGCATCAATGCAAGAGACAGGAAAAGGCTAACCAATACCTTATGCAGCTTAACATAAAAGAAACTGTCAAGGTTAAAAAAAAAATAATAAAAGTAAAAAAATTAAACCCTTCAAACCCAGAAGGAGGAGACAGTAAACAAAATGCCCCCTTTAAAAAAAGAGCAAATGATGTTTGCAAAGAATAAAGTATGTACATAACTAAAGGGAGATATTTTGTCATAGTTACTGAAGTATCTAATAATGACTGGTTCCAATAGCAAGAATATAATGTAGAAATTGTACCAAAAAAAGTATTCTAAGGTTCCGTCCCTATTTACATGTCTACATAATGTATACAATTAATAATTGCCTAGCATAGACAGAAACTTGATTTGGTTTTCTGAGGATTACAAGGGAGGCAGCAATTTAAGCCCTGTCTCCCTTCCCCCACCAATACATCCCAATTCCAAAACACTAATTAAAAATGAATGACAAAGGATGAGCACCTCAATGCATAAAATTTATGAGTAGCATAAGGATCAGGAAGCGCAGAATGTCTCAGAGTATGTAATTAAATCTGTTTTACAGATAAAACCAAGAGATAGCTAAATCCTATTTACAGTCTTCTACAACTTAGAGGTAGGGAAAGAAATTATAAAAGCAAGAACTCTGTAGTACTTCACAGACTATCTACATATAAACAAAACTGGCAATATCTGGAATGTGACAAAACTCATGTTTCTGTAATGAAAACTTTTTTTCTGTTATAAGTGAAATTATCCTAACTCACTCCTGAAAACAAATCAAAACCATCCAGTGCCAGAAGCCTGTCCACTACTGAGACCAAATCTGCTGACTGGACTTTATAGATCCTGTGGTGTACACAAAAGACCTCTTTCCCTCTTGCATAGCCAATGTTTTGTACCTCAAAATCTAATCAGGTTCATACTATAACTTCTACTGTAGCACCATAATTATCTATCCTCATATGTAATTGCCCGACTTACACCATGCTGACATGCAAAGATGGGGGGAAAAAAAAACCCCCCAAAAACCCACATTTATGGTGTGCATAAACAAATGCTAAAAGGCAGCAGCTGGTAACTAATTGTTGTGTGTGAAATGAATTGTTCTCAGCTCAGTGTAGCAAAACCACTCCCTACTCAGTCAGTTCACATAACAATCAGAAGCTACCAGCTGCTGCCCTTCTGAAAATGCTCTAGGCATTTATGTGTTTACACCTTTAGGGCAAAAACAAGCATTTGTGGGATCTGGTTTAGGTTTAGACAGCTTCCTTTAAACTGCCTAAATCTAAACTAGAAGTGGCACAGGCAGCCCATAAGTGACTGAGGGGCTGGGGGAGAGAAAGGGAGGGGAAGTCAGAGGGTACAGCATGGCCCTGAGGCTAACAGCTGGGCTTTCGCAGCCCCCTGTGTGAACACGTGCAGGAATTCACTAGACCAGATTAATCCATGTCAATATAAAATTAATTCAGCTCCTGGGGTAAAACAACTTAGATCAGGCATGCCATTTTTGGGGCTATTTAAGCCCCGTGAACACCTGGATTCCCAAATATTTAGATAGACTTAACTTTGTTGATCTAAACATTAACCTTTTAGATACTACTTTATCAGTGGTCAAGGATACAGTCAAAATGACCTACTAGGCATCCCAGAGCACCCAAAGCCATTTAAATCCCAATAGTCTCCAAAGTTTCTGAAAGCCTGCAAATAAGTATTCAACTACAGAAGGACCAACAGGTTCCAATTTCACATCATGCCTGTCAAAAATGACAGAAAATAAAAAAACAAACAAACACCACTCTGAGGTACTAAATGCCAATTCAAATCTTGAATATAGAGTTCAGTACATTAAGTGAAACCCAACCAAAAATGCTAAAATAATTTAGAATATTGATAGCCAAGTAAACTAATGCATAGTAACATCATTCTTTGGGACTCTATTAGTTTCCATCCTGCACTTTTTAATTCAATAGAGTTTAAAAAGTTCAATTTGATCGCAGCCTTGCATATTTTTAATTTTTAAAACTAAACAATTACTAAGATGTAAGTAATTCTCATTTTGAATGAGTGCTTTCTACACATTTTCAAGTTGTAATACATTCTGACCTTTGTTCTTCCTTTGCTAAGGAACTTCAAAATTCAGCATCAGATTCTGTAAAATAAGTACCTAACACACTCAGATTAAAATTTGAAGAGTATGAAAATCTAAAACAAAACAAAAAAAAAAATCAGAAAAAAAAAAATGAGAACTTACTTCAGAAGTTCATAATTCTTTTCATTTAATCTCACAGCATTCTCTCGCCAAAATTTCTCAGATTTGTGTACAGGGCTCCATTCCAGTCTTCCTGATTTCAGCTCAGAACTGTATTCATCAAATGAGCTGAAAGATGTCCAAAGTAAAATACAAAATATAATATATTAGGTTCCCAAAAGTGGGCTTTACACACTATACCAGATATGGGTCAATATTAGGGGCCACTTCTTCGCAAACCTATATCTAAAAACTTATTTGAATAACTTGATTAAAAACAGAAGAACTTCCTTTTACAATGTTTAAGCGGAAGGGAGGCTGTCTTAAAGTTCTGACTTCTTAAATTACAGAGATTAGTAACATTTCTTCATGTTAGTATTCACTTTTACATGAAACCATGGTTTTTAGCTTACTAATATTTAAAAAAAAAATAGTTCTTCCATAAATACATCTTACACATTACTCTATTTTATTCAAAGAGAGCCCGTTACTGTCACCTGTTGAGAGATCTCAATTGCTCCACCTATTTGCTACTGTTGGTTAGATTAGTATAAAATATATAATTCATTTGACCAAACACCATGGCCCTAATTTAGAATTTGCACTATGATTTGACTCTCTGTACCAAGTGTAGCACAGATAAAATAATTTAGCAGTACAACTCAAATTAATCTGGTTTTCCAATAAAAACAAATCATGCAGAGACATCCTTGCTGCTTGCATATACTAGTTTGATATCATGTGGTAAGTAGATACAATTCTGAATGGAAATCCTTCCCATTAAACCAACAGTTAGAGAACACATGGACAGAAGCAGAGTAGCTTTTTCTTCTACTCAAATGTATACAGAAATCCAGACATCTGGATCCTCCATATGCTCTTAGCAAAACACATTGAACAAAACACTAGCTGGTTATTTATTTATTTATTTATTTTTTTTTTACAGTTCATACAGTAAAATATACCTAAGATCCTGAACACTCTCGCCAAGTTTGTCCAGCAGAAACTTGATATCCTCACTTATGTCTTCGTCATCATATTTTTGCTGATCCAAGTTCTCTAGTTGCTTCAGAACTTTGCACTGGATCATAGCAAGAGCATATTCCTGGCGAGTCTCTCTTTCAGTAGATTTTTCCAAAAGATTCTAGAGATAAGGTTATTATGTCAATTCAAGGTTTAAATTTTGTCATTTCATTTTTATAAAACTTATAACTTTATAAAATTCCACTTTTACAAAGAACTTTTGAATCCAGAAGGGTTAAGTTACTAAGCAGGAGCGGCACTGTTATTTCAATAAATAGATGTCCCTATTCATAAGGGAAAGTTATAGGGTAGTAAACTACAGTGTGAACTTACAGCTATCCTACATAAACTGGAAACGGAATAAGCTACCTCATGCTTACAGCATACTAAGACTGCCTATTGCTGGGTAGTACATGGCAGCCAATGAAGTATCATACCCTCATTCATTCCAGAGTAACTATTCTGTTGAAACAAGGCCTATAATTGACTAAATTTCCTGTAACAAGGGGGGTAACTGAGGCACCAGCCACAAGCACCTACTTAGAGGGCACAAAAGCAACAACCACCACTGTTGCCAGCCAACCACAATGCCTCTGCTGCCCAGAGCATCCATTGCCCAGAGCATCCTATTGTTGCGGCTCTGCTGAATTTCATATCTATCTTGTTATGGGAATATCTTAAGGTGAATTAGAACTTTGTCACAAAGGTTGGTCATTCAGTTATGGTGACAATTCAAAAAAGCTTTATTTAGCAGAGCAGTATTGTGAGCCCAGAAGAATATACTGGTGCCAAATTTCAGAAGTATGTTAATAAAAAGTAAATGTGTAAAAAGCACACACCCAACAGCACGTAGAGTTATCAGTTCTGATTTGGCAGAGGCTACCCCAAAACAGTAGTAAAGTAAACGCCATAGTTTACACTATGTTTAACATTAGGTGACCTTTGTTGACAAACTGCTTTCATGATTTGCAACATTCAAGGAGAACAAGACAAACAAATCAGCTATTTGTGACCAGTTTGAGAGCATAAAATACTACAGATAAGCCCCAATTCTTCCCCATGAACACGGCCTATCAATCTAATCTCTGTGCAAGCTTTTAAAAATTAACATGTCCCACAGTGCAACAATCACATCTAAATCTAACATTGATTTCTTCAGAGTTTTAGCATATTCCAAATGAATTCTCAGTTCAAACCAGCATCTGTTATTAAGAGTGCTGGGTACACACACAGTGCAGAGGTCAGTTATGTGATTGGCTTTCAATTGATTTTACCTCTCTACTCAATTTAATCATGTTCAAAATTATATGATCCACATTGGAGCTATTCACCTGCATTCTCTGCAAAAGCTGAAAACATTTGTTATATAGATAAAAAAAATACTAAAACCTTAATGAGCAGAAGTCACACAAAAAAATTGAGATTTTAAATATATTTATAACCAAAGTAAGTAATTACATGGACAGAAAACAAATGGAGACCATTATTTAAAGGCATCTCTACTAGCTTACTTCATGTGATCTTTACAGGGCTCTTCAGAAGGCAGGGTAGATATACACTAGATAGACCAGCTAAATAAGATATACAGAGCATAAGCTTTTGTGAACTTGAACTTACTTCATCAGAAGCTGTGAAAGGGCAAATGCAAAGCAGATCTTAACATACTCAGTTATTTGGCTCTTCAAACGTCATAGGTAAAACATAACAAAGAAGCATTTCCTCCATGTACAAATGTAGTGTTCTTTAAAATGCTTCTAAGGTTCTATTACTGCCTTCAACAGTTGGATACAAACTGACTGGCCAAGTGGATGAAAAGAGAGTCATTTCACTCTATTACCCCTTATCTTAATTACTAAGATATTGGAAAAGTAAACAAGATTGAACAGTCACCCAAAAGTGCTAGAAACAGCTGGGAGGATGCTAAGCTGCAGTGTAGCAATTTTGTATTCTGACATAGAAAGAAACCCACAATTTCTGAGACTCAGAAGGCAGAAGGTAATTTGGGTGAAAGTGACTATAAAATGATAAAACTGCAAGCCCTTTAAAAAAAAACAAGGGAGGGAGATGACAATATTGAAATAAAGACAACTGATTTAAAAAAAATCCTTCTTGGGTGATGCCACCGCTATTTTTTTTTTTTTTATTATTTTTTTAAGGAAAAGATAGAATTCAGAAAGAAAGACAGCAATACACCAGAAAGTAGATTACACACTGAATGAGTTAATGTGATACTGCTGCTGCAAATAAATTAATTTCCCATTCTAGGTATCATATAGGAGGGTCTTAAGATCCAGGAGGGAATTATTCTACTCTACTTGGTACTATGAAAGAACTGGGCAGTCCAGAGAACAGCAGCAGCAACAACAAATCATGTTTTGAAAACGTGACTTAAAGGAAGAAATGCTGAAAGAAATCAAGGATGTTGAGTGTAGTGTAGAGACAAGACAGAATTTACATGGGACAATATACCAGTCTTGCAATTTTCAAGAAAAGAGCAAGTATTTCCCTGGCACCCAGGGGTAGGACAAATAGAGAAGTAACTTAATTTTCATTAAGGAAGATTTAGGTTAGACATTAGAAAAATGCTTTTAATTAAGGATAGTTAGGATTTAGAACAGGCTATCTACAGGTGTTAGGAAAGGGAGGTGAAGAGACAAGGTACAAAAAAATCAGGTACATTTGTCAATAGAGTCAGTAAGGGCTGACCTTTTGGGGCACAGAAAGGGGATCAGAAAAGAACTGAGAGGGTGTGAAGCTAATTTGTGACATGCCTGACAACCTCCCCATATGCTTTTTGCTTTCTGCCCTGTGTTCCCTGCCTGACCTCCTGCTTGGCTTTGCCCCATCTCCTCCCTGATCTGCCATGTGCCACATACAGAGGCTGCTTGTGCCATCTGTAGCAATTGTGCTGCAAGTTGGCTACTCCTGGTCTGAGTATACTTAATTGTGCCTCAGTCCAGGGATTGGTTATATGGTCTTCAGGTTCCTTCCAGCTCTCCACTTTTGTAATCTTCAAAAGCCCTGCAGTGTCAGCATGGATCCTGACCACATGGCTGAGAGCTAAAACAGAATTTTGAAAAACTGGGAAGGCTACTTGCAACAGCATATTTATTTCTAGTCCGAGATGTATCAACAGATCTGCTAGAGCAGAGGTTTTCAATTTTTAAAGACTGTACCCCTTCTGGTGGCGGTGGCTGGACACAGAACAGGGAGGGGGGGAGCCTGCACGCAGCGGCAGCAGTGCGGGGTGGTGGATGGAGGAGGCAGCCGCTACGTGCAAGCTTCCCTCTCTCCCCGCCACATCCTATGAGGCCAGCAGAAGAAAGCCATTGCCCTTACCCCTCTCTTCCCTCAGCCCTGCTCCTGGGAAGTAGCAGCACAGGGTGGTGGCACTCTGTTCCCGCCCACCCATGCATGTCCCCCAGTACCTTTCCAAGTACCCCTGGATGTACATGTGCCCCTGGTTGATAACCCGTGCTAAAGTATCAGTTCCCACACTGTGGGTCAGGAGTGATGAGTCATGCTGAGGAAAAGTTTAAGAAGCACTGTGCTGGAGGCATGTGAAGATTTTTGGACTGGTGGTTAAATTTCACCAACACAGCAATTCTGAGCAACATCCAGATTTGTAAAGAGAAGACAATGCATGAAATGGCCAAAAATTAAGCCCTGTTATTTCAATACACAGTGATCTGGTATTTTGGAGTATTAAATCAAGCTAAACTTTGATTTAAGCAACTTGTTTAAAACTCTGCCCCTTCCCATTTGAAAAAGAGGAAGAAGAGGTTATTTCTTGAAGAAACCAATGGTATGGAACAGGTCCAGAAAAGTTGATGACAGGAGCCACAGATGTCAGAACTTCTTTTTTGATGTTATACATTAAACAATATGTATACTAACTTTAGCCATGACACTGTCCCTGCCCCACCACACTCCCAGGAAAGGCAGGACCAACCACATGCGTCACAACCCAAGCTGCCCTCCAGCATGGGCCAGGAGGGGCTGAGGGACCCTCCAGGGCTGGACAGAATCCCTTGGTGGGCGAGACCCAGCCCACAGGCTGTATTTTGCCCACCCTTGTGTTAAAAACTTTATAAAGCCAGCAGACCCCCTCCCCCAATCCACAGCAGCTCACCAAAGCTCCTTACATGGCCCTTCAGCCCAAAGAACTGTTCACCCCTGTTCTAACAGTATATCATTACTAAAATTGTCTGCCCCTCAAACACCCATTTCATGCAACCCTGAAAAAGTTTTAATTGATAAAAAGATTTAAAAAAATCTAAAGCAATGCTTACAAATAATTTTGATAGATAAAAACCAATGTTTAAGTAGTAAGTTGCATTCTGCAAATTCTAAGAATGATGTACAAGCATATAATGTCCCCCTTTCCCAAACCTAGATACCAAAGCAAAACTCTTGTGAGCTACCACAATATAACAAGCTCAATGGTGAACTATGTAAATAAAAGTTTATGGACAATTCATATTATTCCAGGAATCAGAAATACTAGTATTTGGAGTTGAAAACTGCATGCATAAGAGTTCTTTCTGCAATTCCTGCATTACTGTTAAAAAAAAAAAATCTTAAATAGTTCTGCTGGCAGAAAGTTAACAGAACGAAAAGCTACCAATATTCATATTAGGACCTACAACTCCTATTGCAAGTAGCTACAGAAAGATATATGCTTGTCACTCTACAAAGCACGCATACATTACCCCCAGTTTTTTAAAGGAAAATGGAGAGGAAGCATGTCAATTATGGTCTACAGGAACAGTTGTGCTTCATTCAAAAACAAGTTAATTATGCTTACACGAAATGCTGCAAGGATGATTCTAGTTACTTTCTCTTTGACAGATTCCTGAAGAATATCAGATAAGACTGGAACAATATTGTATCGACGCAGATATTCACACATTTGAGGACTGAATGCCAGCAGCCACACACAGAAAATCATCTGATACTGAAGTTGAAAGCCACATTTATTACTCAGGACTCCCATGATACTGAAAAAATAAGCACATATGAGTGTATGCTTTTTTAAAAAATGGCTAAGTACCCTGTAAGAAAAAAAAATTATAGGTTTAAGACCAATGAATAGTAAAAAGAACTTTTTGGCAAAAGCTAGAGTTATACATATATAGCAGATTTATATCACAATACCCTATGGGAATATTTGTAAAGTGCTAAGATAACCAGAGAATTTAAGTACCCATACTGAAATTTAAATTTGAGCCTTATAGTTACAAAGCACATCTTCCAAATATGAAGAGATGCCACACTTCCTTTGCCTTCAAACTCAACAGAAGTGTAGGCCATCCCATGCTTTAAAAAACACATCCAAGTAACTAACTTTATTATTTACTATTTTTGGCAAAACATGCAGTTTACTCTACCTGGACAAAGAGTAAAACTACTTTCTTTCTTCTTCTAGTTTCATCTTTGAATGAGAATTTTAATTCAAATATTTACAAAATATAAACTAAACTTCTATTCCTGTGCAAGTTGTAAAAAGCAAAGCTGGACAAAAATTTTTTCTAACAAGGAAAAAGTTTTCAGCTGGAAAAAGCCAATTCAATGGCAGCTACACATTTTCAGACGTACACCAATTATCAAAATTTCCACAAATTAAGACACTTCATTTCAACAGAGCGTAAGTGCTTGGCTTCAGCTCTCTCCTTTAGATACAGGTTATCAATGCATACTCTGTGCTAACTGCAACCAACTGAAGTGACCTTATCATAATGGAATGCTTAAATTTTGATATTTCAATATGGCTAAAAATAAAAAGTAGTTTTGAATTTTTATTTCAGAAAAAAAAAGTTATATTTGTTCCAGTGTGGGAAGGACAAGTTCAAAATGTCAGTTTTCCAGTTTAAAAGGGACATTGAGTTACAGACTTTGTTCTATTATTATAAACATTTATATATAGCCAAGTGCACGTGCGTGCGCGCATGTGTGTGTACATATGTGCATTTCTGTCCAGCTCTACATAGTAGGACTTGCACATGAATACACACCTTTTTTGTTGTAACACTTGTGTGCGTGTGCACATATACACACACACATGCTACTTGTTAGAAGCTTGGCACTGCTTGAATTTAAAGATTTTTTTTTTCTACAAAGACCTGGGCAAGGTTTAGAACAGTCTATGAACTACCTTTTTAAAATTTAAAAAAATGCAGCTAATTCCAAAATGTACATTATTTCCTACATTCCATCACCACCAATATTTGATATTTCTTCTAGATTCCAAATGGATTAAAGTTTCTACAAGATCATCAAAAAATTCCATTTTCCAGTACCCTATGCTAACACAATATAGTACATAACAATCCCTATATATCTTGCTCCAAACTCTAAAAATACCTATGAACACCTTTAAGATATTTATAGAAGTCTTTTCTGAAGAGTCAAATACTTACAAGCTCTCAAAAATTCCACATTTGCCTTCACACATTTATTTGATCCTCAATACAGTTTCCTTGCTAACAAATACTAAGTGGCCATTTTGTAAAAATTAGACCCAAAGAGGTCAGCCAGAGAAGAGTGTCATTTGGGGGTTCAAATGAGTCTTACTGATATGTAAATATTTCTACATAATACTCACCAGTTTACACCATCTGCTTCTACCCATGCAAAGCGATATTCATTGACCCTGAGCATCAGCTGCAGGCATCCAGCAACACACTGTATGTACTGGGAACTCTTAAGCAGAAACAACAATTAAAGCCTTATGGTAGAATGAGAAAGAAACACAACTTTGAAACTGGGAAATTCAGCAGACAAGGCTAATTATATATTTATATTTTTCTGCATGCTAGTTTTCATAATTTTAAAAAAGTTACAGGTTCATCTCCGCAGAAAGTTAAACAAAAATGATTTGGGGGAAGAGAGATCTTCAAGCAGATTGCATATCCATTTAAAAAATAAATAAAAAAAGCTGAACTCATACAATGGAATGTTCATAGTTTGATCTAAACCAGTAGAAAAGGATGTGTGTAGACCTGCACTTGTAAGCATGACTGGATTTGCTTAATGCAAATGTGCAACCTCCACTAAAAAGATAACAGATACTCACACAAGTAGAACAATAAATAGCAAATGTCTTCTGTGTTGTATATTAGGGATGTAAATATTGTTTAAAAAATTATTCCTTTAACCTCCTCTAATTATATTGGTTTAATGAATATAACAGTTTAACACTCCTGGCTGGCAGGTGCAGAGCCCCAGACTGGTGTCTGCCCTGCCACGAGGTAGGGGCTGCAGATGCCTGCCCGAAGCAGTGTGGGGAGCCAAGGAGCTGAGCACAGACTTGTTTGGATATGGCTGCTTCTGGAGCCACTGCCTAGGACCTTTGATGGTGGAAGAAAAGGCAGCAGATAGTCCTGCCTGACAACACAGCATGTAAAAAGCTACAGACAGCGGCAGCAAGCAAGGGTCTCTCCCAGCCCACTGCAGCCACCAGCATGCTGGGAGGAAAGGAGCAATCTAGCTTTGAGTACTAGTCCTCCCCATCCCTTCTTCCTGAGGTACCATGCCACTTCCTTTCCCTGCTGGACTGTGCTCTGCATTCTACCTTAAGTGGTAAAGCATTACCAGTATAAATATATTTATTGTTTAAACGTTTATTCTTTCACATTCTTATTTTATAAACTTTCAAAATCTATTATGAAAATACTTTCAAACCTGAGTAAGAAATCCCTTGTGACCTTTCAGATGATCTAACTGAATTGCCATTTCAGAGGGCCATCTTCAACATTTTTCCTATTAAATCAAAGGTGGCTCCTAAAAGGCAAAGTACTAACAAGCTTCTTAACCTCCATGAGCAACCAGAGTCTCTGCCTGCTGATTATTTCAGCAACGTATCATGTTATGCATTTAACTTAAAGCTCGGATTCCTAAATCTAAAGGCTGACTTTTTATTTTCTCTTAAGAAAAAAAACAAGTGTTCTGTCCACACAAACAAGAACTAGAAACATTGATTGAGAAGCCTAGAATAAGTCTTCCAATGTACTATGGAGAGGAATAGAGTTCTCTCTTCCATTAACAAGGACTCCACTGCAGAAGTCAAAAGCCTTCTCCAACTGAAGCAACCTTCAGATGTGGCTGAAGAACTATTTTCCCCAGTGCCAATGAAGGAAAGAATGGTAGATTCTCGACAACTTCCCACCCAGTATGCTACTGGATTGGTAGCAATATCAGAACAACTGCAAGAAAAAAGAAAAAAAAAAACCTCTTCAAGTTACTATCTGGCCAGGAATTCAGAAAAAATTGGCCATCTTCAAATGATCATATTGCATTTGTTTCTAAAGTCTTCAAAGGTCTTATCCCCATCTTTCCAATACACAAGTCAGTTTTTAAAGCTTGTTTGTGTATGTAGTAAGTGGCTCTCTTTTTGAAAATGCAGAAAAGAAAAAAAATTCCTAAAGGGTACTAACACTAATTTACTTTTATTCTTAGCTCTTTTGTGGCATCTCTTCGTATCCTCAGATGTAAGTTCAGAACCTAAAGGGAGTGATCAGTCATGCTACCTCAACATGCAAAAGAAGTACAGAAAAGCAGAAGTCACATAACACACAGCTTTGAGGCCAAAACAGTACTAGTCCAACTGTAAAATCCATTTCAAGGACTAGTTAAATGCTTATGGACTAATGTAGTATTTTCCAGACGCTTGAAAAAGGCAACACATGGCAAGCAACAACCCTAACCTTTGTATGTCAGAAATCTAAATAGACAAGTAAAGGGTAGGCTGAAAAAAAAGGGTAGAAGAGTTTTGCATAACGCTTTCATTTTCAAGTACATGTTTTACTGTTATAGCCATTTTATTCAATGCATTTGAACAGGCTTACTTCTATCTGGCATGAGAACAAAGTGCACAGTTTAAGAATTAGAAGAACTCCAACCACTAAGTCAGCAAGGCCAACCTCTTCAACAGGAATGCCACAAAATTAGCCTCACGCCCTCTGCAAGTGCCACTTTGGACAGGGGAAAGGGGCCTATCTGCTGCCGTTCTTTCAGCTCCCTACCCTATCTGAAGCTATACTCACTTGCTCCCTCACCCGATCTGCTGTGCACACGGGCTGCCTGTGTCACAAGTTGGCCACTCATGCAGTAAACTGTTCTTTGCCTGGTTTAATAATAGCCAAAACACTTTTGGAAAGTGAATCAGTCATGGATAGGAGTCCCTAAGGAGGTAAGATTATGCAAACAACATAAGAACTGCTTAATAACACCATACTGGAAGCAGAGATGCAGACTGCAAATGCATACTGTAAACCCCAAAAAAATGGAAAGGTGACTGAAGGAAAGCTGGTATGGTGTAATCCAGGTTGTAAAAAGTTTACAACCTTTTTTAACAAGTGTACCCCTTCAGTCTCAAAGTTTCAGCTCACATACCCCTTTATATATTTTTCTTGTTTATGGGGGGAAAGGGGACAAATCAAGGCCCCCCCATAGTGAGGGAGGGAATGGGAATGGGGCTGGGGCAGGCACTGCATAGGCAGAGGGAGAAAAAATTATTGGGTTGTGGGGAGGAGGTGAGTATGCACATGCACCCCACCCCATCCCCAGCAGGTAAGTCTACAGGGAAAGGGGAGCGGAAAGGGCCATGGGGAAGGCTGATAGATGCCTCTGCAGTGAGGGAGAGAGAGTGGGCCAAGGGCAGGAGCTGGGGCTGAGGTGAGTGGAGTGCTGCTGCTAGACTTCACCATGGTGGCCATAGCAGCATGATGCTCCCTCCCACACTGGGTCCTGCCCACTGGGCTACATAAGTGACTTCTGCCCAGAGCTAGTCCAGCCCAGCTGCAGCCCTATGCCCTGCTGGTGGGCAGTGGGTTGGGAGGGAGGAGAAAGTTTACACAAGATGAATAAATATAAATAACTTCCCAGAAGTTTGGTATCTCATACATATATATGATGCATACTGAGAACTAAAAAAGGAAAGCAAACCAAAAGAAAGTTAGCACAGTTTAATGCAGAGGTTTCAACCTTTTTAACAAGTCTACCGCTTCGGTCTCAAAGTTTCAGCTCACGTACCCCTTTATTTTTCTCTTGTTTTTAAGGGGAAGAGGGAGCAGATCATCATTTAGCATTTTCTTATTAATACCCATATTAAGTCAGTGAAGCTAAATTAACTTAAAAGATTTTGCAATTACCAGAATGATAAACTGCACTGACCACACTTTAAAGTAAGTTTGCAGCGTACATCTGTGCACCTCATTTTGGGAATCTTTGTTGCTGTTGTGACAAGACTAATTTTCATCTCTCCCAAATTCTAAACTATCTTGACTAATTTGCCAGAAAAGTACTCATTAGACCTTTGGAAGATAGTTCCAAATACTTTTGTTTCCTGGTGCCATCAAGTGGCAACATCATGTAATACGGCTTTGATTCAAAATATTTTGTTACCTGACATCAAAAGATCTTTGTAGTCAAAACTCCTCAACTATTGAACCTGGTACATTTAAACCATTATTCATGTATCTACTGCCAATTCAGCCATGTTTATTCCTCCAAAATGAAATACTGATTTTAAAATAATTAAATTGTATAATTATGTCCTTATAGCACGTTTCCTGAAAAACTACGCTTTTAGAATTTCAGTTTTGAAAACTGCACAGATTCATTTTCATGAAAATGTATCATTTAAGCTACAAACAGTGTTTAAATTATTTTAAATAGCATCTGAAACAACTCGTGTGTCTAAACACAATTTAGAAAAGCAGATAAACTTCGGGGGGGGAAAAAGGGAAAAGGCAAGATTCAGAATTGAAATATTGATGGTTGATGCTTCAAAGGATCACGAAAGATATACTGTAAACAAGATTGGCTTGCTTTGGAACTACAAACCACCATTTTTTAAAATCTATAATTTAAGCTTTTCTTTAAGACCTTTCCAATTTCATATCAAAAGTTTTAAATATAAAGTTTTCCTGTCGGCCACAGAATTCAACTTCTTCCGTTCCCTCCCTCACTGTGGGGGGGCCTTGATTTGACCCCCTTACCCCCCAAAAACAGGAAAAATATATAAAGGGGTACGCGAGCTGAAACTTTGAGACTGAAGGGGTACATTTGTTAAAAATGGTTGTAAACCTGGATTACACCATGCCAGCTTTCCTTCGGTCTGCTTCCCATTTTTGGGGGGTTTACAGTATGCCTCCGCAATCTGCATCTCTGCCTCCAGTATAGTGTATAATGCCTTTAAAAAAGTCATAAGCAATAGGACTTTATTATAATGGGGAAATTAACTGCAGTTCTTATCTATAAGTGATACATCTCTTTAAGACTATAATGAGAGCAGTGGACTATCCACAGTCCTTAAACATTTTTCTTCAAGAGTCGTTGTAGCTTAGTGTGGCAGTGGATCTCAGGTCTTTTTTAGATTCGAAGGCTGCGTCCAGACAAGCAAGCACGTGCCTGTTGCGGTGTCTCAAAGCAGTTTGAGATGGCACAGGAGGCATGTTAGGAATTTAAAAAACAAGAAAAAGAAAAGTGTTCCGCAAATATGCAGGGGAAATCCCAGTATCAAAGGAATAAAAAACGCCAGGAAAAAGTGGCACAGGGCACGCTTCTGGAGCATGCTCTGAAACAGAGACGCTGTCCTCAAAGAAGATGCTCTAGCACGTGGCCAGAGTATCTCTATGCCTGCCGTGTGGCCCCTGCTGTTCCAGCATGCTGCCTCAGCTTGCTGGAGCAAACAGAGGCAGGGCAGAAGCAGGCCCAGGGTCTGCTCCAGTTAAGCACAGATGCGTGGATGCAGGGGACTGTGGATGGGGGGACAGTGTGTGAGAGGTGGGTCCCCTGCCTGCCTCCCTGCACAGCACACAGCTCCCTGCAGCAGCAGGCTGTCAGGGCACCCATAGCCCACTGCTGACAGAGCTCCCCAGCAGCATGAGGCACCACCTGAGACACAGGGGCTCCACATGGTGCAAAGAGCAGCCTGACTTGCATGCCTTCAAACAGGACCAGACAAGCTCTTGCTGCCACCCAGGGCTCCTGACACCACAGGCAGAAGCTGTGCGTAATGAGGCTGGGCTGTCATGGAGGCAGGACCTGGCCCAGCCCAATGGCACATGACTCCCATCTGCAGTGCCAGTAAGCCCGGCACTGGTGGCTCAAGCCTTCCTACAGCAGCCTGGAAGGAAGCCGTCCTGAAAGGGAAGGGGCTTGCCCAGCCCGCTCCTGGAACAGCATGAGAATTGCTGGGTGTGGAAATAAGTTTAACCAGGTCTCTTACTTGACTAAGAGAGAGAGAAAGAAAAGAGAAAAAGATGCTGATGCTACGTGTTTTAAGATGTTCTAAGATAAGGAAAAATCTTCATGCCTTGTTTTGTCTGTGTGCAGATGTTAACCTCCTCCTTTCCAGGAACCAGAACCCAACAGCTGTTCCCAAAACACAATGTATTTGCTGAAAAAGTACACTGCCTACGTGTGACAAAAATGAACAACTTCTTCCCGTTTCTTCAAGGTTGCTCTGTCTGAACCATGCATCTTTTCTCGCTGTCTAAAGTATAAATATGCTTGTAAACTTATAGAGTTCAGAGTTCCTTTGAGAACCCTCCTTGTGATCACTTGTATAGCTCTAAATAAACCAAGATGGCTCTGTCAATTCTGATACAACCACAACGCAAAGTTTGATTTCTTCCACAAGGGGCTTAGCTACAGGCACAGGGGAGCAGAACAGCAAGGGCTGGCACTGCTCAGAGGCACAAAGCAACAAGTGGGACAGCTACAGATAGATTCATGCCCAGGTGCTGGGAAGGAGCTGCTGCCAGGAGAGAGTTAGTAGGGGGCAGGCAGGGCCTACGGGTCAGGAGTGAAGGGCAAAGGCATGGGTAGGGCACTGGCATCCCAATGCTGCTTAGTGTCCCACATTCTGGTGAGTAAAAGAGACAAAGGAAGCTCCAATTTTTCTATGATAAAAAAAACAAAAAGCAGATGCCAAAGTGTAGGCTTCCAAGTTGCTTTAGAATTGTAAATATATTATATGATAGAATTATGATTATAATATAACATAACATAACTATTCTCGCTCTCTCTCCTAGTTTCATCTTTGAATGAGAATTTTAATTCAAATATTTACAAAATATGAACTAAACTTCTA
>JAGPOW010000261.1:66640660-66661880 GCA_030014935.1 Caiman crocodilus | reverse complement strand
AAAAAAAAAAATCCTTGAAATTAAAGTAGTTTACATCTGTGCTAAGAAATTTTAAGAAAAATAAAAGCCACTGAACTAGAAAGGAAGGGCTAAATTTGTAAAACTACCAAATGATCAATTGTTGGTGGCATCCTCTTACCTAATCTTTCACCCTGAGTGTGGAAAAGCCATGATCAAATCCTTCCTCTGCCTGAGAGTACCTGAAGGCTAAAGTTCCCTCCCCACTATAATGTAAGGTATTTATGGATGGATCCATCTCACCTGTGACCATTTTCAGACAGTAATAATAATGCTTCATGCTCACAGAATAAGTAACAGGTCACCTGTACAGCCAGTCCGGCATTTCCTAACTTCTGAGTTTAAACATATGTTATTTAATGCAACATGACACACAGACAGATCTTAATTAGATTAAAAGATATTCAAATATCAAAAAGGAAGACTTAAATATGAAATAGATTATTGACCTACTTGCAGCACATCATCAACCATAGTCAGAATATACTGAACTGTCTGCTCCTTGGAAATATGAGTCATCAAATTTATGAATGTTTTAGCACACTACAAAAAAAGAACATATTAGAAATTGTTTTCATTCTCTTTTATATAATAAGCAAAAATCTAATTAATTCACATTTTGGTCTTACATAAGTGTTAAGTAACTCAGTTCCTTCTTCAACAATATAGTGATGACATTTGAGTTTGCATTAAAATATTATCAAGTATTTCTACCACATTGAACACTACCATTTCTAAATGATTGGTTTATGGTCTTCAAATGAGATAGTGAGCAATCACCAATACAAAAAATCAGCAAGGTACACCATCATAAGATTGAAGGGAGTTATACTTTCTCCTTCAGAAGACTTTTGGGAGGGTGAAGAGGGAGGGGAGATAAACAAAAAGATGATCTACAAAATATGGGCAAGATATAGGCATGTTGGGTGCCACAGGAAATGCCAATTTCTCTTTCAGCAATGGTACATAACTTGGCTGCTATAGGTGTTTCTAAACTGGACAGATATGCCACAAGGACCTCAAGAAAGAATCTCATTCCAATGGCTTTCTGCCAGCAATACAACTGTCTCTTATGATCACAGCAGCACAACTTATGCACAGCTCAAGCTAGTTTCATGCAAGCATCTGAGATGGAATAGAGCCTAGAAAGATTCACAAGAACTTACTACTTCCCTTTAGGTTCTACCTTATTTGTTTTAATGTTGTATGCTTGTGTAAGTTATGACCTGACAGCTATCCTGTCACTCTAAACACTGCTATGTCATTCAAGAGCATAACAAGTGGTGAAGTTCACCACTTAGTCAAGCAAACTGCATTTAAAAATATATTTTTCTTAGAGTTCTGATAAAACAATGTCCAAGTTACACTTACCAAACCAGGATTGTTAATAGAGCCTTAAATGTTTCTGTTAAGACTTGCTTAATAGCAAACACTTTCAAATACCAAATCAATGTTGGCAGAATTTTCCTCAAGAAAACATTAACGGAAGATGAATTACCTGGTTCCCTTCATTTTGCAGTAGTTCTTGTTTTTCTTCTGGGCTTCTCTTCTGTTCAAATCTCTGAATAAATTCACAGTCTTCACCTGAAATCATCTGTCCTCTAGAAAGCAAAGCACAAAAGTTGTAAGGATTTTTTCTGAATTATTTATTTCAGGCAATATTCCCTTTCCTCTTGCTGTGTGTCCCTATAAGAATTCCTATTCTCCCAAGAGCCTCATGAGCAAAGAAATAACAGAATGGGGAAAGGTATTTAAAAAGCACACTTCTAGATATCTGACTGCCCACCAACATCACTTCAGTCACCTTCAGACTACCTCCATCCCCTGGAAAAACATAAGGAATCACTAAAATAAATAGTACTGATCATATGCATGCATATCTAGTACACATTGAAAACTGAAGTCATAACACAAAAAACAGTACAACTCTACAACTCTGGGTTTTTAAAAACAGGAAGTAAAATGCACATTAGTTAGTCTATCAAAATGCTTGATTTTGGCATTAAAACACATATTAACCAAAAACAGAAACACATACAATTTCTGCTTTCCAAATTAGACTGTGTTTACGTTTCAAAATTAACACACACCAGCATTTTAACCATCAATCTGGAGAGGGGAAAGACTTGAGCTAGTGTATTCCATGGTTGTACCCTTTAGCCGTGCAACTCTGTACTCGACTGCTTCAGGTAAAAATTAACCAACTGTAGAAGATACATAAGATCATTAAAAGAAAAATAAATACTCTTTCAATTTAACAAGCTGCTGTCTTCCGAGTTGATAGAATCTTCTTTTTGTCATTATACAGAAGACATTCCCACAAGCAAGACAGTAGGAACAACAATTATCTAGATCAGTGGTCTGAATGAGTGCTGCAGGGCCGGTCCACAGACCCAACTGGGCCCACAGACTCCCTATCCTTACCCCTCTCCTCCAGCATACCAGATCTGGCACCTGTTCCCCACAGCTGTTAGTTTGGGACCCCTGTTGCATGTCAGATGGATCCCAGAGCAGCTAGAAAGTGCATCGCATAGGACAGAGTCCAACTTGTAGAACAGATCCTAAACTGAGGTACCTCAAGACACACAGTGCCTGCCCCAGCTGGACTGCAACACATGCAGCACCCACTTTGGAAACCATGTTGCACACTGTGCCCATACCAGGTAGTCCAGGACCTGTACTGCACATGGCACATGTTTTGGACTGAATGGAGGAGACAACGTACAGAACAGTCCCAGAACAGCTGGCATGGCCATTGTGTGCAGTACATGTCCTGGAGTGGATGCCACATGCATCTCCAGCCAGGGTAAGCACTGCCTGTACCAGAGCACCTGCTCTAGCCAGTCCAGAATCACACATCTGGTATTCTGGACACCTTGAAATCTGCTCCGCTCTCCTGTGCAACACAGACCTGGAGTGGCTAGGACAGGTGCTGCTGCATGCATCCTGGGCTCTGCCCATATGCCTGACAGGGTGCATGTCTGCTCAGGCTCGGGAGCAGCACCAAGGAGCTGAATCCAGCACAGGGGGGGGGGGGCGCAGCATTACTCCATGGTGGAAAGTTTGCAGCATTTTTTATTCTTATGTTTCCACTGAGTCAGAGGTGTTTTCCACCTACCACAGCTAAACAGAATGGCTTCTCTTAGTTAATCTTTTCCAGAATTGATTCACTTATTTTCAGATGGTCCATGACTAAGGGTTCAGTTAGCACTCTGCTATTGTCTTACAGTACATTAAAGGCCAGTAATCCTTGCAATCTGCATACCCAGATTTGGCCTGCTGAATAAACTGGATAGTACCTGCAATAGTCTATCCCATGCTTTCCACCCACCCCTTATTAATTAGGTACTTTTGTGATACTTCACCATTTTCTTTTACATTACAAATGTAACTAGGCTGTTGTACCATAGATGGTATGATAGCACACTATTTAACAGTCAAGCATTAACAGACTGTTTCATGGAATAACCGAGAAAGAAACTGAAATGCATTTTTACTGGTTCTATGGTATCTCATTAATACTATTTTGGACAATCCAAACATCTATCCCTCATTTCTAGAAGAATTTATTGAGGCTTATTAATTTAGGAGTCTTAAGGCTTATACCAAAACTAAGCTGGTTGGGGTCTGTAATGAAATAGGCTTTTATATTTTTATAGGATAAACATGCATAAGAGACCTACTTTGGTAGGAGAATTATTTCTCCTCAAATTAGACCACATAAGTCTCCAGATAGGGCCATTCTGTCACCTGAGAGCAAGGAGTTTTCCCAAGGTTTTGATGCTGTAATTTTTGGTTCATACACTGGTATCAGCACCATTCCTCATCAGGCACAGAAACAACTCATAGCTACTAGAGATACATTTTGTGAAGCTAACTACTATTGATACGGCTAAGATGCTACCTTCTAACAAGAGGGAGGTTATTTTTATCACACAGCTCACAGATTTTGTGCAGCCAGGCAAAACTAACAGACCTGTATACCTGCAGCCAGTCAAGTGATTGATTATATTACTCCCACACACTAACGACCTCCCAAAAGGAACTGCAGAGGCAAAAGTCTGTTACTAGTTTTGAAATAGGAGTCTGAGCTGGTTTTAATAGGACTTATGATGCAACTGTTAAGAAACAATACAGAACTGGCTTCAGTGACCTGGTCTTAAAAGGGTTAGCTCACTTCCTATCAACATTGCCCAGGCCTAGACATTAGAAGTAAACCTAAGACATACCTTTCCCTGCTTTTTTGGCTATTTAACAAGTGCTATTTTACTATTATCTTGCATCACCTTTGAAGACAAGCCTTTGATTCCAACGTCTGAGAAAGTGCAAAAAAACCGTATTTATTGTATTGTCTCACATACAAAATACACCCCAAAATATGCAGCTTGTTTTTGAAAAGCAGAATGAAGGGAGTCAGGGGGAAGACTCTTCCCCAAGTCATGGCTGCATACAGCAAGGACAGAGCCAAATATTCAACTTAAGTGTTCCTTCTCTTCCTGCTTAACTAAAAACTGAAACCCCACCTGTTCCTGAAGGCTACTTTTCATGAGTGGATCTATGATTTACAAAAAGAGATAAAGAGTCTCTAAGGGTGTAAAATAGGAGGAAAGAGACCTGAAGCAGTTGGCAGACAGCAAAATTGCCTAAGAATGGTTAGTTTCATTAGTGGAATATCAAGACTATTAAAAAGGTAAGACAATTGTTAACACTTGTAGAGAAGAAGAATAAACTATTAAATCGACTGCCTCACCTGGCTGAATACTAACAATATAGATGCTGCACAGGGGAGCAGAAATCAAAGCAGGGTCCTTCTATCCTAATCAGAAAATCAGCTTCTCCACTTACCATATGCACCCCAATTTTGGGGGAACAAATCTTGGGGAAACAGGTATGTGTTGTATGCAGAAAAATAAAGCATTTCAAACCCATTAAAAAGTCTGCCAACTGTCAAGGTAAAAAAAAGAAACTTTCAAAACAAGCTCTGATGTAACATTGGTTCCCCTGAGCTTCAACAGTTGAGGTTGAGATCTCCCAAAGAAAATACTGAAATGTAATAATTGTTTGTTTATAAATGCCAATTTGAGGAGAGGTTTCTTAACTAGCACTGGGCTACACAAAAGAAAAAAGTCTGACAGCTTGATAAACAAGCCATTAATATTTCAGCGGGGATCTTGGGGATTCCAATAACAACTTTTTCTCGCCTCAAATAAGCCACTTTCCAATAACTTTGTTTAAAAATTAAATTAACAAGTTACAGAATATTCATGACAGTTCTCATGAATTATTAGTTCAAAGGTGTGGGGGGTGAGGAGAAACCAACGGTGTTCACAGGGAAAAAAAAATGAAAAGAAAAAGAAAAAAAATCCATTCCTTTTGGTAACCAGCAGTTCAAGTTTTACAATCTTACTAATACGTGGACTTCTCATTTCCTGATAAAGGATTTCTGCAACTACAACCACCATTTCATCACAAGGCCTTTGCAACTCACTTTTAACCAAGGCAACTATAACCAATGAGTTTTCTTATGATTAAGGATGCTGCTTATTAGCAACAGTACACATTTTTTCAATATTTCATATATGCCAGGCAACCATATGCACTTTGAAGTTTACCAAATAGTTCAAAAATCAAAGAAATAAAACAAATGTATGCTGTGTCTGTCCAAACATAATAGTTACATCTTTGAGAGTTTGTTATATCATTTAATTATTTTCCCACTGTAAAGTTGCAGAGTAACACTAGCTTGGCTTTAAGGGGCAGCAGACTGAGTGACTTATACTAATCTTATTGAAATGCTGCCTCCTAACCTATGGAACAAAACTTTTTCATGCACAGTCCAAAGACAGTCATTATTAATATGTCCTTATTATCGCCACAGGACTCAAGACAACTGATACTTAAGAGAGAGCAATAATCAATACAAAGCATTTGAAACATGTAATTTATAAAACCTCTTGGTCAGTCAAGCTGACACAGACTTGCAATTCATTTTGCTGTTCATTATGCATTTCTTCCAATCATATAGTTCCTCTTTTACTTATTTGACACAGCTACAAGAAACCTGGCTTTCTTGCATCTGAACACATCTACCAGAATCAGACTGACCAATATTTGATGTTTCCAAATATCAATAATAGTATCATTGCATAATTGTTTTATTAGAACATGTCAAGGTGCAACTATTTATTGCATGCCTAGGAAATATTAATACCTATTGGGTTTCTTCGCCTTTTGGCCAAGATCAAGTGTAGTCTTATTAAACCTATTGGGATACAGAGCTGATCTGATTAGTAATTATAAAATGGAAGGCTGCACTGTTAAACCATTAGAAGGAATGGCTTCTAGAAGCCTGGACCTGCACAGAAATTCTACCAAGCAAAACAAAAAAATCTCAAGAAAACAACCCATGCACACTTTTAAAAGATTTTTTAAAGTATTCAGAGAAGCAAGGAGTTCTTAGGAATGCAGTTGGATCAATAAAAGGTATAGTCAGGATATATTTAATCAAGTTTTTGAATACAAGACATTATTGAAGAATAATATGGTATTTTCTTTGAAGACATTTTTCAGAAAGCTGGTGCTTCAAAAAAATAATTAATTTTTTAAAAAATTATAAAAAGACTGCATTCTTTTATAATCCAAATTCACATCTCCAGGAATGCAAGTTTAAACTTTACATCACCCAAGTGATTTACTAACAGCTTACTCTGCCTTCCAGGGGTCTCTGAGATTCATCAACTCTCTCAAGTATTTTTATATGCTTACATCTTATTATACTGCAGTTTTCTAAGTGTGTAACTTGGAGTTTGAAGAGAAGATACCATTCCACTGGAAGAATGAACTGCCATTTTTCATAGTCTTAGAAAATGAATCCTGGCCTCCTTCAACTCAGTTTTGACTGCCAGAAGTGCTTCTGTAGTGTAAAAAAAAAAAAAAATGAGTGTACATACTATCTAAAGATAGTTTTTCTTCTCTTTCTTAAGCTGCTCACCCTAGTTAAGAGTAAAATAGACATTTTGATCAAAAGAAGAAAAGCCACATTTCCAAACTATTGAGTCCAATAGCAAATGTAGAATGCCTTTCCAATTTTGACAAATTTACAGTAAAATATTGTCTTTTACTCAATATGCTATATGCTGATATTAGTATATGCTATACTATGTTAGCGTAGTGGAAAATTCTGCTTACGTATAATTGAGACAGGATAAACAATACACCTAGTAATGTTTAGTTTAAACTGACTCTGTACTGGAAAACTCAAGACCTTAATGCTAGTATCCACTTTTATTTGATATAACAATAAACACAAACTATTCACCTGCAACACTGAAGGTTAGAGATGGCAGAGGTGAACTTGGAAGGACTTTGTCCTCAAAGTCAGGTAATCATTGTATTAAATGTAATTTTAAAACAGCTTCTATATAAAAAAAGACCTCTGTAAATAGCATAAAGCCAAATTGTTAAAAGGTACTTACTTGCCTAATTCCTATCCATATGAATGTTTAAGTAACTTCAAAAATCTGGCTCAAAAGTGTGTAAACACTTGCACAACTTTAAAAAAAAAAACAAAACCCCAATACTACGTGCTATCCCCAACCTTGGGCAAAACACTAAGTATTTGAAATGAGAAAGGCTTGCATTTTGTGGGTACAGTCTGCCAGCACACAGATAACCAACTCAGGCAGTCATTCTCTAAATAAATCAAGACCAAACCTACATAAAGCAACCTAGATCACTTTGGACTACATCCAGAAATGCATTTAAAAAAAAAAAAAAAAATCAAGTGTTGTTTCTGGAAAGAAACATTGTTGTACTACTAGCAAAATATCAACAACTAGACAGCTGCATTCTGCATTAGCCGAATGCTGTTCTTAACTGATTCCCAACAGTTGCTGAATCTAATATAATGTAGAAATAACTAAGACCGATACAAAATGATCATAACCTCTCACTCCTTCTCCAGCAGCAACTAAGATCTCCAAATGCTAGATTATATAACAGAAAAACAGGTGGTCAAGGGGTCAGACTCCTCCTGCCATCTTTTCACAATGTTCCCCTCTCTTCCTAGCAAAGCATCTATCTAACCTGCAGGCTCTTCAATTAAGTACCTCACATCTAAGATGCAAATCACAAGAATGCACAAAGATAGCATTATAATCAGTGCAATAAGATGAGAACCAAATGTCACCAGTATATTTAGGCTGCAATGCATATTCCACAATAGCATCACAAGCCTTGATCAGAAGCACAATAGGCAAAAACTTGTAACCTACAAAGGAAAGCTAATGAGCAGAGATCCTGGTTTTCCCCGATTAAAAAATAAATAAATAAATAAATTGCAGATTCTCTGATAAAAACTCAAACGTCCGTGATTAAAATGGAAGGCCTCTCACTCCTCCCACAACTCTTTGCCCCTGCTGGTGCCTTTCAATGCCTCCACAGCCCCTGGCTATGCCAGGGCCCCTCACCCCACCACTGATGCTGCCTGCCATGGGCCCAGGCAGGGGTGAGGCAGGTTCCTCACCACTGCACAGATCTGTGCATAAGACAGGAGCAGGCATGAGCTCCTGCCCTCTGCCAGGGCCTACCAGTTAACAGCAGGGCTGCATAGGGAGGCTGCTTGCCACTGCAAGCTCTGCGCTGCCCTGGCAACATGTCCCCTGCACATGCAGCAGCAATGAAGGGCACAGCCCCACACTGCTGCCCCTGCTGCTGCTGCACTCACAGGGAATGTGTTGCCAGGGCAGCACGGAGCTCACAGCAGCAAGCAGCTTCCCTGCAGCGCTGGGCTGTACCCACTGAGTTGTAAAGGCACCAAGGGATGGCAGTAGGGTGGAAGCTCAAGCTGGCAGTGGACAGCCTGTGCCCACGCTCTCCCTGTACACAGGTCTGGGGGGAAATGGGTCTGTCCTGCCTTCCTGGGAGTGCATGCAGTGATGGGAAGAGGCCTCACCCACCCCGCAACCCCAGATGAGCTGCCCACAGCCCTGACCCTCTCCTCACTGAGGCCTTGCAGTCGCATATTGCAGCCCTGGGCCCCAGGCCTTATGCACTGCCCAGCTGAGCAACAGCCCCAGCCCCAGTCCTGCTCAGCTCCCTCCTTCCCTTCCCATGGGGGCCTCAATCCCATCCCCCACTCACCTGCAGGAGCTGCTCTCCCGGCTGCCTAGCAACCATGTGCATATACATACACATGGCACCTCCTGCCTGACCGCCTTCTTCCCACTCCCTCCCAGCCTCTTGCAGGCTGGAACTCCACCAACTTGCAGACAGCTCTTTGAAACACTGCAAAATCCGCAGGCGTCTCCATTAAAATAAGAAATCCGCGTTTTCCTCTGGTAAAGGGGAAAATCCACATTTTTCCATGGGAAATGGAAAACCCGGATCCCTGCTAATGTGTAAACAACTAGTCTTCATCTTTACGAGAGGTCCTAAAGTGACTAAAAACAAACTCCACCTGTTCTTCTCTCTCACTCAAACTTTAACCAGCACCAGAAAGATCATCCCGATTGTTAAGCCTAACAGAATTGTGACTACAGACAGCAGTGTAGAGCAATTTTGTCTTGCATTTTGGTTTGGAATAACTTATAGCAAAGGGAATGGTTCCAATATTTGCTAAGATTAATGAAACTTCTCTCCATGTATGCTGTCAGCTTGACTGACCTTTGGGCCTTATCGAAATACGCAGCTGAAAGCTGCTCTAACAACCTCTCAAAACTCTGTGAGAAAAAGTTATCAAACATTCAGAAAATATTACATTTGTCTCTGCCCAAATGACACAGGGAACCAAAACATTGGTATTATGGTCCCATTTCCTCAGCATGGTCCCTCACTCCCAACCCACAACCCCATCCACTCGTGTTGCGATCCCATTTGGAGTTGTGACTCCCAATTTGGGAACCACCAATATAAACATAACTTATCTTATCTGTAGGCTGGTGTAATATATACCAGCAAAAGCACAAATTTGTTGGTAGTATGCTGCTTCCACACTAGGCTCACTTTGCTCATATGGAATACCTAGACTAGATAAGGCCTTCTAGTATAGATATGACCTAAATTCTCCTATAACACCATGCTTTTTTCTGGGGAAACACTGTTCCACTCACAGGAAAAGACACTGATAGCAAAACACCTTTTTCCAAAGTACCACACAGTACTTAAATTAAGAAATGGAGTTCTCCTTCTTGCAGCAAGTCTGTAGGAGAGTTGCTCAACCATTTCCAGTTACTGGAGCTTTTTTCCAGTTACTCTCATAGCAGCATGACAGAATGATACTTCTCACATTACACATCATAAATTAACTCTACAAGCCAGCAGAAAATACAGATGACCATCAATGATTCAAGGTCAGCTTATACTTACTGGAGATATAACTGCCAGTTTACTTTGTTTGCCCGAACTTCAGCTGCTTTGGCAGCAATAATGTTTGTTGGGACAGCCGCATCCACAGCACCCCTGATATCCATTTTGATCACTTTAAAATCTGTTCAGAAAAACAGAGTATGAGATCAGATACAAGTTCATACAGAACATACTATATGACCAAGATATTTAAAGACAAATAGTTTTAGGTGCACAGCTTTAGGAGACACTTTAAAATATACCCAATTTTAGAGAGCAGCTGCCCTCCATCTTTCTGAAAAGAAAAAAAGCTCAGTGTGGCATCTCAGTTTTGGCACCCAATAAAAAGGCCCAAGTAAGAATCATGCTTTAATTTTAAGTTTCAGTTGTTGATGTACGTGAAGGCTACTCTTCTCAATCATGACAGAGGACTTGAAAAAAGGACACATACAAAACATGAAGTGTGAAAAAACAGAGCTATACACATGTCCATTTCAAGTGAAGTGGATTTGAGAGTCTTCAACTCTGTCTTTAAAAAGAGTGAAAAAGTTGAGGCTTGTTAAAGAATTCTCCCCCCTTTTGTGATTAAGAGAACTTTAAAAAGAAATGCATTCATCCACAGCTACAAGTTTTCTAACATGATTTTCCTACACCAGCACAAGTCAGCAGGTTAGTACATTTTTTCATAAGCTTTTCCAAGCATTGGAGAATCCAGACGTCAGAAAGGTAAGTCACGTAGGGTGGATAATTAGGCATAGCTTTTGCAACATGGAAGAAAAAAAAAAAAAAAAAAAACACTAAGCAATTACAATTCAAAGCCATAACAGCCATGCTTCTGTGTTTATTCCACAACACCCCCAAGCAGAAAATATTTATTAAGCAACAAGGTTTCTCCCCCTTTGTTTAAGCATTACAAAAGCAAAGCATGAAAGAAAAAAAGAAACTGGACTCTGTGAACCACCCCTGTTCTATTTAAAGACCTGTTCTCTGTTCTTTGCTGATGTACTTTAGACTTGAATATAAGAAACAGAACTGATAGCCACATTAAAGAACTGATTCCCAAATATGGCATTAAGACTTATCAGAATAAGCTTCATTTGAGGTATGCCTCTACAGCCAAAGGTAAAAGATACCCAGTTGTTCTGAACACGCTTGTGCTGGAACCAGGCGCTGGGCATATGAGTGCACAATAAGGCCCATTCACAAAGCCACACTGCTTCCAGCTTCCTCACTGGTGCATGCAGAGGCAATACAAGATCTCTCTGCGTGGGCCTGCCTCACTTTCTCAACACCCTCTTGGACAAAGTAGGCTGTTGCCCATGAAAGCTTATGCCTCTCTGAAACAATTCACCACCGAAGGTGCCACCTGTGGAACAGCTGGGGGACACCATTGGAACAGAGACAGTTCCCACCTTTCCAAGCACAGAACGAGCCCTGAAGCAGAGGCGTCAAACACAAGGTCCTCAGGCCAGACTCAGCCCACAGCGCCTTCCCACGGGGCCCACAGGGCTACTGGAGAGCAACGGAAGTTGGACCGTGGTGGGAATGCACCCCACTCCTGTGCCACTTGCATGGCTGGACCCCACGTCACTGCCACCGAGACACCTCGTGCCCTGACCCCAAGTAAGCGCAATACCCTGGCCCCAAGGCGGCGGGGCGCTGCCAGGAGAGGGACCGGGCGCATAGCCGATCCCCGCGTCGCAGCCTGTCCTCACCCGCCCCGGGGGCGAGCGCAGCGCCTAGAGGCCGTCGGGGAGCAGCCGGCGGCCGCCAACCCCTTCCGTCCCCGCTCCAGCTGCTCCCACCCGCGGGGCCAGCCCTGCCGCTGACGCGAAACCCCAGGCGGACCCGCAGCCGTCCGGGGTCCGGCAGCCGCAGGAGCCGTGCGGGCCAGAACCGGACCCAGCCGCCTCCCGACACATCCTCCCCGCCCCCAACGGCTCCCCCCGGCGGCCCCTCTTACCCTTCGGCGGCAGGAGGAGGCTAGCGGGACCCGCACGCCGGAGCAGCACTGACGGCGCGGGTCATATGACAGCACGCAGCTGACAACCAGGCCCGACGGCGGCCGGCGAGGCCCAGTCCGCGCTGAGACTGTGGGACAAGGCGGAACGCGGGGCGGGGCTGTGCCTAGCTGTGCCCCGCCCCCAGCGTTCCAGGCCCGGCTGAGGGGGGCTAGTTTCGTCTGCTTGATGCTGAACTCTGCGTGGAAGGGGAAACGCGTGTTTTCTAAGAGGAAATGACCATGGAAGCAAATCAGCATCGCGCTCCTGCACCGATCCACACACAACATTATTGCCCTTTTCCTGAATGCTCAGCGTTTAAGGCATCTCCCCTCCCCCTTCCTTTTTAATTGGGCCCAGACCTGGTTCTAACTACGTTTTCCCAAAGGTTTAAATTCTCCACGTAGGGGAAGAATCCACCTGACAGAGGAAACGCCATGTATCTGGGTCCAAGAAGGCAGTTTTCCTTAAGCCCTCTCCAGGATAACTGTTCTCCTGTCATGGTTTAGTCCCCACCAAGGTGTTGGGGCTTAATGTCTATTTTCTGGAAATGGGAGGCTTCTGTGTAGCTTGCTTCTGTAGCCAAATGGCTGAGGGCAGGCGAAACGGGGTCATCCAAAGCCTCTGGGCGTGGGGCTGTGCATAGGTTGCCACCAAAAGATGTTGGAAGCATCTGCAGCCCCTGGTGGGAGTGGAGGATATTTGCTGGTTGTAGGGCCATGTATGGTTCTGGACTAACTCATGAATTTGGAGCTGATTTGGCTGGGAACACAAAAAAGTTCTTTAGAAAAAAAGAAGAATCTAACAGCACTGGCTGCTGGAGTGAGACACCGAGGGCTGAAAGCGCAGAACCCAGCAGCCAGAGACTTTGTGAAAGCAGCCACGGGTCAAGCCGCAAGCACAGATAAAATGGGGAGTTTCTCCCCTCGCCTCACTGCACCCAGCTTGGCTGCTTGGCACAGGGCTGCCCAGCAGCAGAGCCTTCAGAGCAGCAGTTCTCAGGTTTTTTTGCATTCAAGGTGTCTCTTGGAAAATGCCAGCTCTTTGCTTTCATTCATTTTTGGACTACAGAAAAATACAAAAGCAATTCTTCTGTTGCAGAGACCCCAGACAGACCACAGTGGGTCAGAATTTTTTTGATGCTGTGGATTCCTGTGTGAAACCTCTGGGTTTATCTTGTGAATCATGTGAACCAGCACCTTACTAACTTTCTGCTGACGCCAAGGCTGAATTTGGCCTGCTTTTCATAAGTCCCAGCAGAGGCCTGGTCCTGACCTTTAAAATAACTTTGGCTCAGTACAGATGTTCCAAAAGCTTCCAGTGGATGTGCGCTAAATTATCATGCTCTACTCAAAGTGCAATAAGTTAGAGAAGGAGCCAACCAAACAGATGTTCGCTGTTCAGTGGGGTCAGGGAGGGCTCACAGCCTGCCCACATTGGCTGCAGAAGAGGGGAGCTCCCACACACCACACTGGAGACTGCCAGAGCAGTCCCTCTCCCCAGCCCCCTCCCACCAGTTCTCAGCAGCAGCCGAAGGAGGAAGAAGGGGAGAACAGAGCGCCCACCCCACCATGAGGGCCACCCCACAATTTGCTTGGCTGGGGAATGTGGGACTCCCTTCTTTCCCCACAAGCCTCGTGACAGCTGCAGCCAGCCGCTGCAATGCAGCATGGGGTGGCCAGGGCTGCTACAGGGACACAGAGCCCAGAGCTCTTAGAATCAAATGACATTTGGATGGGACCTCAAAGCAGGACCATCCCCAACTAGATCATTTCAGCCAAGACTTTGTCTAGCCAGGTCTTAAAAACCTCCAAGGAGAATCTACAAACGCTCCTAGTGAGAAAGTTCTTCCTTATATCTAACCTAAACTTCCCTTGCTGCAACTTGAAACAGTTGCTCCTGTTCCGTCACCTACCACCACTGAGAACAGTCTGGCTCCATCCTCCTTCAAACCATCCTGCAAGTAGTTGAAGGATGCTATTATTAAATCCCATCCCTCAGTCTACTCTTCTGTAGACTAAATAAACCCAATTTCCTCAGCCTCTTCTCAAAAGCCATGTCCCTCAGTTCCCTCATTATTTTCATTGCCCTCCACTGGACTCTCCAATTTGTACACATCCTTCCTGTAGCGGGGGGCCCAAAACTGAACACGATACTTCAGATGTGGCCTCACCAGTGCCGAATAGAAGGAAATAACCACTTCTTTTGATCTGCTGGCAACACTCCTTTTGATCTTGATCAGGTACTGTCAGGTAGAATCTACAGTTCACATTAGGGACAGGTACAGACATTAAATAAGGCCAAGGCGGAATAAATCTAAGTTACATGGCTTTCTGTAAGTGGCATAGCTTGGACTAGTAGCAAACAGAACACACATTCGCCCTTTGATGGGGGAGAGGAAGAAGGCCCAATCTTAGACCAGGTTCTGCCATTTTAAAACCAGGCTATGTGTGTTGAACTTCAGTTCTGTTATGGGTATAGACTGGTTTTGTGTGCTGAACTTCCATTGTGGGTAAGACTGGTTCCCATCACTTATACCAGTAAAAGTGTAATGTCAGTACCTGACCTAGGTGTCTGGACTCCACATATAATTCATAGGAACAATCAGGCACCTAATGAAGCCACAGAAGCCAGTATTCAGGTTTGGAGTCAATAGAAAATGCTGAGGGGAAAGGTAGAACACAAGAACTAGCCCTCTCAGGAACTTAGATAGCTGAACTGTGGGCCACAGGCAAGTACTTCTTGGAATTTATAAGTCTTTTCTCATAAACATCATGATGATAGCTGCCACAGCTCCCTTTAAATGCAGCTTGAACAGGAGTGACTGAGAGAGACTTGCTCAGTAATACTTCATAGACTGGCTTCACTTGGGACACAGACTTAAATTTCCATAGGGAAAAGAGAGATTTGAAGTCATATTTCCCACATCTGAGGTGAGTGTGCCAAGCACTGAGCTTTACTGTAAGAAGAAGAACATGGACCACTAGTTGCTGTGCCTTGTGTAGGGACTTATTTGGTAAATGTGCTAGCAGAACATCTACTGGATTGGGAAGACAGGCAATGGAAAATATATCTTGTGGATTCAGACACAGCATATGCCTATAGCTCCTAGGTCCTCAGCACTTGTCACAACTTGAGCAATGTTGGGTGTGATCAGAAGCAGACATTGAAGCAATTAGGGAACTTTACTTGTGGAAATGTGGGAAGCCTGAGGACTGTAGGTATTCCTAGGGCTTAATGGCAGCCAAGACAGTATTCTAAGGGTTTAAATTTTTGTGTAAAGGCCCATAAGAGAAGCTAGGTGGCAACAAGATGTTTAAATGATTTTGTGGTGTCAGCCCTCAGTGCTCTCATCCATTATCATTGAATTTTGATCAACAGTTGTATTTGCCACAGTTTGGCTTATGTGTATTCTAGGAAGGAAAAAAGGGGTTTTTGATGATCTTACTTTTGGGACTTGCCATACAAAATAGTGACTCTTGGTTTCTGCAATTTACTGCTCTTTTAGTTTATGTGTTTCTCTCGGCAACAAAATAATAGTTTTATAATTTCTCCTTCTACTAATTTCAAGTTTAGTTAAGTAAGTGATTTCAGTGAGTGATACCAACATGAACACACTTATGTTTTTATAATACAATAATTTTCACAGTGGCATTGAAGCTGCCTGGAAATTGAATAATAAAGCTAGTATTTGCAACCAATTTTTTAAAAGGCAGCAGGACAACCCACATCTTTTCAGAGTTCTTTTCTACATAAGCATTTCCACGTTGCAATATTTATCATGTTTAAAGTTATAGACAGCAGTCTTCATTTAGCCAAACTAAGGAAATCAATTCTGCAATAATTTTTAAAAAATGAAAGAATGGAAAAAACTAGGATTTGCTACCACTCAGCAAAAAGACCCACCAGGAGGGTAGTAAAACAATGGAACAGGCTAACCAGAGAGGTTGTGGACTCTCCATCCTTGGAGGTTTTTAAGACACAGCTAGACAAAGCCTTGGCTGGCATGATCTAGCTGGGAATGGTCCTGCTTTGAGCAGGAGATTTGACTAGACCACCTCCTAAGGTCTCTTCCAACCCTAATTTCTATGATTTTATAAATAAGCACTATGGCTTATATCACAATCAGCTACTTCTAACTCCCCAGCGCATTTGGTAAGATACCCATTCACATGTATGAATGGTCTTCACCATGAATTCAGATAAGGTTTACATGCATTCTTCCAAATCCATAGTGAGCAGCCTTCATCTTTCTGCTACCACACCCCCTTTTGTATTTTTTTTAAATTAAGCTCTATTCACTTTTGCTCTATTAAGCTCCATTTCTACAAATCAACTGTGTGAATAAATTTGTCTTCAGTGGGATTTGTGATTCACTCACTGAAGTAACGGTTTCATGTGTGTTTAGGTGCAAGGCTGGAACCTAATACAAGAAGTTAGAGGCATCATATAGTTATGAAGTTACAGGCATCAAAACTATCATATAACTCAATCAAGTTTGGAGACCACAAGGCAGTATCCTAATAATAATGCTAACAAATTCTCAATGCTGAACCCGAGATGAGGGTCAGAATCAGTCAGACTCCATTTCCAGATGCATCTCAAAATTTTCCAGTCATTCAAAACTCAGAAGCTATGAACAGTTTTTCAAATAATCTTGGTCAGATTATTGTTTGCACAGGAACCCCTGAAAGCACAACTTGTTTGAAGTTGCTGTAGACAGACTACTTTGTTAGCCTGAAAAAATGAAGAACAAAATGAACAACACCAGAGGGCACGGATAAAAGTTATAAATCGACTGAATCATAAAAATTTAAAATAGTTCGAGCATAATGCTAGACAAACTAAAAGTATATGATTCATCATCTGCAGTACGAGTGTTGGCAGTTGAATCACAAACAGGTCGGGGGGGGTTGTTTTTTTGTTTATATACTCCTTCGTTTCTTTTAATAAAAAGAATGCATCGCTCTTTCATTTATATTCTGTAAATTACAGAAACATAGTCCATTATGCCATTTGACCTTTAAGAATTCTATAACTCTCCTAACTTTCTATTACATGCTTGAACTAGTTTTTAGCCTGTGTAAAAGAAATAATTTGGAAGGAGTATCAAAATAAGGCATAGTTAAAAGGGCAGAAAAAAATATAGTCCACCTCTGAAAGTCGTGAAATAGACTTAACCTTAAAAATAGAAACCAATAACGGCTAATCCTTAATCAATTTGTCCACTAGAAGAAATTTAGAAGCAGTAAAAAAACAAGCCCAATTTGTTCCTAGTGAAATCTTATCCCTCTATTTGGGAGACTGGCAGACCACATTTCTTACTTTATACAGGAAATAATTTCATGATGTTAAAAAGGATTACATTTTCAAAGGGGTGTCCATAGACTAGAAAAGTAAAGAGAGAATCAAGTATTTCAAACTACTGCTTCTAAATCTTTTATCAAGCTTCTCTCCTACCCTAAGCTAGTTCAGTAAAGGTGTAATCTTGCCCTTTGGCTTCAGATCAGGCCCAAAAATAGCAGTGCTTTATCTGTGTTAAAAAATGTATCCACATAGAAATTTAGGGTTTGGGGGTTTTTTTTAATGTTAGGTCTATGTTGCGATTGGCAGAGGTGTAACTTATTTTTCTGACATGTTAATTATCCTTTATTTTGATAGTCCTTCCAAGTTATTTTTCCTACAGTCAAAAAAACAAGCACAGGTTAGATAATAGAAAGCCAGACAAGTTAAATAGACACAAATACTAGCTTTATTTTAGAGGGGGAGCGTGACAGGTCATCACTTGGGGCCGCCCTCAGTATGGTCCCCACATCTGTCTCTGGGCAACCGCCCGCCTTGTCTCGTCTGCCACGTCTTTGATGTTAGCTAATTAATCAATTAATTAGTGGGAGGCTGCCCTTGTCCTTGTACTGCCCCCTCCACTAGGGAGCGCTATCTGCGGCTCCTTCCTTCCCAATACCGCATCCCAAGCCTTGCAGATGTCACGTTGTTCTTGTCTATCACAGCCCCGCTCTGTCCTCTCTGGGCCGTCTCACGTCTTGTCCCCTTCTGGACTCTATGTGCCCACTTTGGGGTTCCTCAATACGGCGCTCCCCTCTCTGGACTTGCCTCGCCCACACTGGGCTTCTCAATACGCTGCCCTCTGTTGAGGGCCTCGATGTTGCCCTCTCCTTGGGGCTCCTCAATGTTGTTGCCCCCTCCTGGGGCTGACAGTGCCCAACTTGGGCTCCTTACTGAATGTGGCCCCTTATCAGGGGCTCCCAATGCCCGAACTTGGGCTTCTCAATGTTGCCCCCTCCTGGGGCTTGCAGTGCCCCCAGTTGGGGCTCTCAAACATTGCCCCACTAGGGCCTCTCAGTGTGGACCCCTTCCTGGGACTCACTGTGCCCAACTTGGGCCTCTCAAGGCTACTCTCTCTCTCAAGGCGGCGGCGGCGGCGGCTGCTGCTGCTGCTGCTGCTGCTGCTGCTGCTGCTGCTGCTGCTGCTGCTGCTGCTGCTGCTGCTGCTGCTGCTGCTGCTGCTCCCTCTCCCTCTCCCTCTCCCTCTCCCTCTCCCTCTCCCTCTCCCCCCAGCCTTGGCTTCAGCCCTGGGCTTTATGAGGACCAGGCCCTGCCCCCTCCAGTCAGCTGACACTCATAAGGTGCCCCGGCAACCAACACCTGTGCTGCTTAGTCACTGCTAGGGCTCCTTCCCTAGCAGTTTTCCCTCCTTTAGGAACAGGGCAGCAAGATGCCCTGCAACAGGGAAAAACAGCTATAAAGAAATTAAGAGACTTGTCCAAGATCACAAAGGAAGTCTGTATAGAAACTGATGTTCTGATCGTCTGTTCCATGCTTCAGGTTGTTCTTTTCTTGAGGCACAAATCCACATCATTGGAGGACATGAAGTTACAAAAAATACCCCTTCCAGCTATGCATGAAGCTGTCTGTAGTGCACACTGACAAAAACAAAACAAAACAAACAAAACAAAAACAAAAACATATCTTCTGTAGGCATCTGTCTTTGCAGTACTTTCCCTCCTCAATGATCCTATCACAGATGTTTTTGCAGCACAAACGGTGCAGAGTGGCCCCCTCAAGGTGGTGTGCATCCTCTACTGCTGCTGAATCTGCTCAGCACATCATAGCATCTTCCATCAACACAAGACAAAATGAATGCATTTAATTTCTTTAAAAGTAAGCACACTTTGCACATTGAAAATGACAGACTCAGATACTTTCTTTTAACCCATTTTCAATCCCACAAGTTCAGATCAAAAGTTCTTATGTGCCTTTTTTTTGTAAATGCAATACAATTATTTGTTATGAGGGAGCACAGGGAGGTGCACCTACCTGCATCTTCAGTGCCTAACAATCTTTAAAAGTATGGCCCAACCTGACTATGCAAGGAAGCATAAAGCCTCTCTACACACTAAATCACATCATACTGATTTCTACACTTCACCCACTAAAACAGGACAAACATCTAGAAGTACAGTTGCTGCAATATTTGAAATGAGAAGACTTGAACATTTAATTTCTTCTACTGTTCCCAATTAATCTTTATTGAATCTCTCTGGATTTAACGTCTAATCTGTTTCTTGATTCCATACGTGTCTCATTGCAGAAAACTAAAATCACAAAGTGTTTGTAGACACACTTTAAAGTGTGTTTAAAGCAGGTTCAATGCCCTTTGCACCGCTTTAATGGCATTCCTGTTTGCACACTCAGCAGTGTATTGTGCATTAATTCCAGCTGCAGTAGCACATTCAGCAGCATAATACGCCTTAGATGACTTTGGGATGCAGCAAATGACTTTGGGGTGCTACAAAGTAAAACAACTCTAAGGAGTTTTAGTTTCCTACCCTACAGCCACAGAGGGAAACACCAGCCTCTGCACGGCTCAGGAGCTGTGCAAACAAATCATGCAGGCAGACCAATAGCAGCCCAGGAAGGCAGGCTCCACAGAAGGAAAAAAAAAAAGTGCAGGGAGCCTGATCTTTTTTTCTATCCCCCTCCCCAGCCTGTCTGCCTGCCTGAGCTGCACAGTGGCCCAGTGCTTCCCTCCACAGCTGCAGTGCTCCCCAGGACTGCCCAAGCCAGGTGCCTGTGTACAGGTGTCACCTGGGGAGCCAGCCACTGCTGTCATGGTGGGAAGCACCAACTACTTCTCCCCCACATTCCAGCTCAGGCACCACTCTGCCCACTGGAGAGGCAGGTAAGGATCAGGCATCAACATGGGTGTACATGACATGGGGGTTTGCTTTGCCCTAAATTGAAGTGGTATTTAAAACAAAAACACACCACTTCAATTTAGGGAGAATTAAACCTCCATGTTGTATACAAATGCCCACAGGCAGCAAGAGCTAGTCTGTTCTCCCAAGACAGATCATTGTGCCACATCTAACAACATTGTGCCCCTTCTGTTTCCTCCTACTTATGGATGGAGTGATTTCCACAAAGGGATCTCTTCTATCTTTGGATGCACAATATCTGTGACCACACACAGGAGTCTTCAGTGGACATCTTGAATAATGACAGCAAGATCTGGCCCACTATAAGCTCATTGTGATCTTACTGCCTGGACTATCTTTATTCTGTCTGTATATTTTGCCTTTCCTTTAACATCTGTGTGGCAGTAGATCAGTTTTTATGAGCATTTAAGTTGATGGCAAGGCATCTAAGAAAACTCTTTATCATAGTATCATATTATGATCATAGTGCCTAGGGTATCATAGTGCCTAGGGTCAGAAGGGGCCTAGAACAGGCCATCTAGTCTGACCCCCCGCCAATGGCAGGAACGAGTGCCAGGGTCACGGGACCTCAGCCAAGTACCTATCCAATCTACTCTTAAAGACGCCCAAGGTAGGAGCAAG
>JAGPOW010000261.1:66628744-66640560 GCA_030014935.1 Caiman crocodilus | reverse complement strand
ACACTGCCGGCTCATGTTCATCGTGGAGTCAACGATGACTCCAAGGTCTTTTTCTGCCTCTGTGCAGGCAAGAGGGAAGTTCCCCAACCTGTAAGCGTGTGGGTAAAAAGAACCAATGAGGCAGAGTTGGTAAAGGTGCTTGTTTTCCTTTCCTTTTTCCACAGCATTACAGGTTATTTAGTTACACTAGTAACTATGGGTTGTCTCTGCTCTGGCTGTTCAGTGTGGAAAAAAGGATTCTCTGTCCCAAGGTCCTTATTACTATGGCTTAGCTCATTTATCTCCTATATAAATAAGTTCCTGACCTCAAAGGACTTGGTACAAACAATTCAATGATTTTTTTGAATTCCATACAAGGCAGTCTTCTGACTGCTCTGTAGCTTCCTTGTAATCGAATCCAGGACTGTCATTTTCTCAGTTAAGGAGCCAGACATAAATTAACACATCTTTAAATTTAGGATTATTGAAGAAAAATGAATTTTCTTTAAATTATAAGAAATAAACCTTCAGTTTCCTCCCTGCCCTCCCCCCCCGGCCCCCGGGATCAGATCACATTTTACTATTGGATAAATTGAAAGTATTGTATGAAAATGATAGAGAGGCTACATATTTGGAGAGGGGAGAAAAAAAAAAGAGAAAGTTGCAGAAGCAAAAAAAAAAAATCTAAAAAACAAAAACCACAAATCAAAATAAAAATCAATACTTTAAATAATGAAGTTTATATAAAAGTAGAAAAATACATGGGGGAAATAGAAGATTGCCATTTCCTTTCCTGAAAGCAGAAAGACATCTCATTCTCCAGTGTTTTTCCCAAGAAGCTCTTCCTACGTTCTTCAGCCTCTCCCCTAGCTTGAAGCAAGACAGGGGAACCTGAAGTAGAAGGAACTGGTTCTTAGATGGGAAATGCAGGGGCAGTGGGTGGAGCAGCTCCTGGTAAGAAGTGATAGCCCAGCTTGGTATACTCTGCAGGTCTCTCCTTTTCTTGGGGAAAAGTATGACAAGTCAGCCCCACTGACAATTACTTTAACTCCAAGGATATACTAGTAATATGAACTTATTGTTTACATTTGACTAGCATGCCTACTCAAGTTGATCTACAAATTAATAAGAAAAATAATATGAAAAACATTGATTAATACATCATATTTCCTAGAATGCAACACCCCCTGGAATATAATGTATACCTTGTTTTTGAAAGGCACAATGAAGAAAAAAATGACATTTCCAGCATTTTAGCTGCATAGAGCAGGGATAGAGTCTAATCCTGAGATAATTAACCCTCCCCTCCCATCTTAACTATAGCTTAATCCCTAGATGCTGCTGAAGACTGGTCTTCATAGCTAAATTTATTATTTTGAAAGGAACTAAGTAGTCTCCAGGGCTATGAACTAGGAAGAGAGAAATCAGGAACAACTGGCAGACAGCAAAGTTGTCCTAAGAAACGTTATCTTGATTAGTGGATCATCAAGACCAGCAAAAGGACAAATGTATGTTAACACCACTGGAGTGAAAAAATGAGCCATTAAGTTAATTGATTCCTTCAGCTGCCTAGTAGTAATGACAAAGCTGCTGCACTATGGGGCAGTGTAACAGGGAGCCAGCTCGGGGTTGTTCTCATCATGGCCCAACCACCTGTTCCTGGGCAAACTGCCCACATTAATCACCCACCACACGTTGTTGTTAATTGATTAAATAGACGTCAATAAGAAGGAGGCTGCCCATTTTCTGCCCCAATGCCAGGGGGCGCTATCTGCAGCTCCATTCCTCCCCTACACCGCAGCCCAAGCCGTGCAGATGGCATCTCAATGTTCCTTTAATCACTGGCCCCCAGAATCCTCCTATTGAACCCCACCTGGATTCCTCCCCGCAGACGGCCTCTTCCACCGTTGTACCAGGCAGCATAGCTCCCTGAACTGGTTCCCCTTTGGGTGTGGTCCCCCCAACAAGACCTTCAGCTCACCTAGCCCTGGCCCATCTCCAGGCCAGTTGGGACCCCAGGCTCTCAGCTCCTGGGCATCCCTCACAGTGGACCCCTACCCCTTTGACCCTTCCAGTCCTGGCCCCAGCATGGGCCAGTCAGGGGAAACTCAGAAAGGCTTGAGTCTATGGCCCTTTTCTCTCTCCATGGGTCCACTCTCCAGGCCCTCCAAAACAAGGGGTAACCCACCCAGTTGTGGGAGCTGGGGTTAAGGCACCCTAACCCAACCCACCTTTCACCAGAGTGGTAACTGGCCTGGATTTCCTGGGTGCTCCCACACCACTGAGAGCCCCACCAGGCTACCCACTCCCAGCAGGGTGCAATTTTAGGTCATACCTAGGACCAGGAGCCTCCTATCCATCCCCTACAGCTCCTCCCTTACCTCCAGATGATATCAGCAGTCCTCAAGCAAGGCAATGTTGCTGCCTGGCCTCTCATAGCAGAGCTGCCGTGTTTATATGGGCAGCCCCAGTTCCAAAATGGCTGCCCCCATCAGGCACCTGGCGGCTGCCAGCTCCAGTCCCTTAAAGTGGCAGGCGCAAGCAGTGACCTGCCCCAGGCAGGAATCAAAGCAGGGTACTTTAATCCAGAGCAGAAAATCATCTTCCCTGCTTAATACATGCATCCCAGTTTGGGAGAGGTCATTTTGGAAGGAAGAAATGGATGTTGGATGCAAGAAATTATGATACTATAATGTAGTATGAATTGGCCATGCTGGACTGAATGTACTTGGCCTTGTATGCTCACAGAAGCTAAGCTGTCTTGGGCCTGTCTAGTGTGTGGAGACTATCTCAGAATCCCAGTCACCATACGTACAAGTCAAGTCATAGTCAGATACTTGTAAAATACTAGATCATAAAAATCAAATGAGTAGGAAAATCTTATTTAGTATCATCATTATTGCTGAATGGTAATAAAAGGCAGGACAAGAGCATATAGCAAAGATTTTCTATGTAACATCTTTCTTGGGTGAACTCAGAAATCTGGGAAAGGATTTTTTTTTTCTCTCAGAAGAAATATAATGCACAAATAGGAATGTAATCAAGGAGCAGTTTTTTTCTCACTGATAACACTGTAACTACAGTGAGTTGGGAATTTTTCAGCAAATGATTTGAGAAATGTTGGCCCTTCTGAACTAACTCTGATTGAGAGAAAGAGTTTAGTGATAAATTTTCCAACTTGAAAAAATTTTAGAAAATTGTTCAAAATCTTTGAAACTTCCCATTTAGATGTTTTCCAAACAACAAATTATCCAATACAAAGCATCTTCTCATTTTGAAAGTTCAGCTAACTACAGCAAAAAAAATCAATACAAAATGGTCAAAATTGAAACAGCATTTTGAAATTAACCAGATGAAAAGTTTTGATTGACTAGTGTTTTCCATTCCATTTTTCCAGTCACAAAAATAATCAAGAGTTTGACTTTTTGCCCCTATTCATTTAAAACGTGTATACTTTCTCAGGACACGAAAATTGTTTTGTGCCCAACTCTAATTATAACATCAGCACAAAAGCAAACTGAATTGTCAACTGTGATTATGCTATTATTTGAATGGAATATTAGCAACAGTGTAATGTTCCTCACTTCATTCTCACCTTGATTCCCACCTTTATTTCAGGAAGCAAAACTAATAAATAAACAAGGTGGGTTAATTTAAATCAAGGTGATTTAAATCATTCTTCACATATTTCTTAAACAATGACGCAAATCTGATCACTAAAACATGTTAATTTACAACTCAATGCAGCATTTTACATCTGTCCTTAAACTTGTTTTATTTTTTAATTTTCAAACGTTATTAACTCTAACAAACAAGTCATCACAACAGTCTCAGTGGTGACAGCTTGACTTGCACCACAGCTGAAAGTGACCTAGGGGTAATGATCAACCTTCACATGAATATGAGCCATCAGTACCGCGCGGTGGTCAGCAGAGCAAATGACACGCTGACATGCATCAAACAATGCATTTCATATAAAACTAAGGAAGTGATACTCCTGCTGTACTCAGCACTGGTGAAACCGCAGCTGGAGTACTGCATCCAGTTCTGGGGGACACACTTCAATAAAGACATGGAAAAACTTGAGAGGGTCCAAAAAAGAGCCATCCATATGATCAGGGACTTGCAAGGCAAGGTTGAGGGACCTGTGTCTCTTTAGCCTGAAGAAGAGAAGGCTGAAAGGGGATTTGATAGCGACTTATCAAAGTCAAAATATCAAAGGTGTGGATCAGGAGCTTGGTGAACAACTGTTCACTAGGGCACTCCTGGGGAAGACCAGGACCAGTGGATGCAAACTCCTGAAAGACTGCTTCAGGCTTAATACCAGGAAAAACTCATTCACAGTCAGGGTATCCAGACTGTGGAATAAGCTCCCTCCAGATGTGGTGCAGTCACCTATCCTGGAGGTTTTCAAGAGGAGACTAGACAGTCACCTTGCTGGGGTTACTTAACGCCAGATGTTTTCCTGCCTAGAGCAGGGACACAAGAACTAATGATATACAAGGTCCCTTCCAGCCCCTAACGATCCATGAATCTATTAATTTAAAACACTAAACGTATGCTGTCCTTAAAACTTCTACAGCTAGATCACATCTTCCCCACTGTCATTTGTATTCATAGACTGAAACAGAAATACTAGTTTTTCTGCTTTTTCAGCTCCCAGTCAATTTCTTAGCTTTGAGTGAATAATAACAAATGATGAAAATACTCTCTCCATGCCTGCAGAGGAAGCTACTGTTGTGAAAAGTTGGCTTAGCAACTGAAGGACCTCTGTTTCAAGGTGCCTGGCTAATGATTTCTACCAGTGACTTTGTTCAAAACATCATCAGTAAACATGTATCATTTAAATCATTCCCCTCCAGCCCTGAAATTTATTATGACTAGCATCATTGAGGAGTGATTTTGAGATGCCCATGCCATGGCAGCAGCATCTTCTCCAGAAGTTAGGCACCTACCTTTATATCTGAGGTTAGGAATGTTCCCAAGAAAATGAGGCAGAGTTAATGCTTGATCCATTTGCTTCTTTATTGCCAACAGTTTAACCTTCTGGTTAAGTATTTCTTTCTTCAATGTCTCTTGAAGTGCCTTCCAAATTTTGACAGCATCAGTAATGCAGCAACAATCTCTCTGAAGTTTGTTTAAGGCGATGGGTATAGGCTTCAGTATACTGAGCATATCCTCTACATTCCTCTTTAATCCAATGCTAGATACTTTGGATGATATACTTCCATCTATTTTATCATGGTTTCATTCACAAATTTGTATGAGAATAGGCCAGTTCTTAATAAATTGTTCAAAGCAATCAACCACAGAATTCCATCGAACATCTTGAGAGAAAATTTGGATCCTCCTACTCTCTTCAGTGAAGCTGAAGCAAAATGGTTGTTACGGAAATATTTTGTGACTTCAACATTTTCTTTTATTCCTGGAGAAGTACTTCAGTCTTTGGCTAAAAGATGCATTAAATGGGCACTGCAGCCATATTATTAAGCCATATTATTAAGGAGCATCCTTCCGTTTCTTCTTCTAAGTATCTTCTCATTTTTGCCATGTTTGCAGCATTGTCTGTGACAGAACTGCACAAGTGACAGTTGAATTTTTGTTCACAGTTTATTACAGCTTTCACTGCCAATTCTGCTGTGTGGGCATTTCCCAATGTATCTATTGTTTCTGAAAGATATGCAACCCCATCCTCTGTTGTCACATAGGCACATATTACTGGATCATTGTGTACATTGCTCCATCCATCAAGGCTTAAACTGGCAAATTTCCCTTCAGTATTTTTTGCACACAGTTCAAGATATTTGTTGATATTTTGTTGTCTGAAATACACTTAGTTGCAGTACTGGTGCTAAAAGTACTAACAGAAGACTCTGAAGTTATTGCAGGTAGATAATTAAAGTCTCTTATGTTTAAATGGGATCCTGAAACAAAAATGATTTTTGAATAGTCATTCTTCCCAGTTCTTCTCACTCTATTATTCAGTTAATCATTTACATTTTTTTCAGCAAGGATGCAGATCCAATTCAAAATTACCAAAAAAACAAAGACTGACTGCACTTAGAGTGCACTCAATTTTGAAATAAGCCCCATTGAACTCACCAGCACTTCTGTTTTTTTGAGCAAACAAGTATAGGATGAGGTTCCCTTGGGAAAGCTGAGTTATCCTGAAGTAAAATAGGGAACAGACTTATGGCATCACCATTATGGTCTGGGGCCACAATGTTCCAAAATAAGGGGCGTGTATTATGTAATATAAAATAAGAAAATGACACTCAGTGGCAACTTGCAACTCTAGATTTCTCTTACTGGAGTTTTCTGTAATGTAAACTTGGGTGATCGATTCTAAACCTAGTTAACTAATTAAATAAGCCATAAGGACTAGCTAAGCTAAACTTTTTTTTCTAGCAACATCCAACCTAGCAAACAGCTTGGGAATTTACTTGTTAAATTACACTTACACTAAAAGGCATAGACAGAGTCTTGAAGAATGATGCACTGCAAAGTAAATTATTTAATTTACTAACTAGTTGATCCACATTGTTCTTCAAACATATCCACACCTTCATTCCCATCATTTTCTCCCAATAAGCACTTTTCATTATGATGTTTCATTCTTGTAACTAACTAGGCCCTGCATCTCCTTCTTGCACTGCTTACACTTGACACATTTTCTTTGTTTACCCAGAGAAGGAATTTCTTCAAAATATTCCCAGATAGGGTGTCTTTTACACCCAAAAGCCATGGCAGTTTTTCTGTCACAAAAGCTGGGGGAATATAGAAAGCTGCATGTGTACTACTGAATAATGTCTTCCCTTTTTCTTTCCAGTCCACTCCACTGTTCCTTTCCACCCTGCTTCTATCTTTTCCTATATTGTCTCTCTGTCTTTAAGACAGTGTCTTAACTAACTCTTCTACCTTGCTTGGCCCAGCTCCACCACCACATAAGCACAGAATAATGACAATCCTATCCAGCCTGGGTCTTTGCATGTGTGACTTTAGTCTACTGAGAAACAGAAACTGAAAGCCCACAATTTTCAAAAAACAAGTACTGGTAATGAGGCTGAACAGACAGACTAGAGCCATTTTTGTGAGATGAAAATCTGAAATGAATCCCCATGTTTGATTGGTAGGTAACTCAGTGTGTGTGAGCGTAACAGAGCCATTAATTCATTTTTGTGAGACTATAAGTGTAGGTTTAGCATGTTTGTGGTGAGATTTAATTGTAACTGTTACTTTTTAAACAAGAGAAAAATTCAGTATTTTATTGATGATTTTTTAATCCGATTGAAATTTTAAAAATCTGTTTTTTAATTTTTTTAAATCATTGATTTTTATCCACTCTGTAAACAAATCAGATATTTGAAGCTCAGCTTTTACATAGCCAATTATAGTGGTGTTGATAAATAGAAGCCAGACACCTTGGTAGTACTGCATAAAGCCAAGATTACTAGTCTATTAATAATCTACCTAGAGTTTTGTTCTTTAAATATAGTTTAAGTGTCTGTCTGTAGACATAGCTGCTGCTAATATGGTATTTCACTGAGACAAGAAGGATTAGCAGTAGACCATCTGTTCACTCAGCTGGGCACTGTGTGATTGTCAGATACCATTGACCTAAATTAAACACCTTCATCTGGTTGGGCATGACAGTAGAACTGTGTCACTCAGTGTCTTGTTCCTTCTTTTCTCAAGAAGCTGCAAGTAAAATCCATTAACTGTAGGATGCTAAATTGAACTCCAGTCTATGAAGATGTCCTGCATCTCCTACAGATAAGTTCAACCTTAGTATATAGCTCTTTTTCTCTCGAACCTTACTTCAGTGTACAAAGACATCCAAAATAATAAATCTAATCTTTAAGCCGGAACAATGGACTAATACTCTCTGGATAAGGTATTGATTCACAGAGAGCAGATAATCCTGTCTGCTTTCACAACTGTAACTGCTGCAGAAGGAAGCAGGCAAGCTGTAAGAAGCCCTGACATTTTTCCATAGGTGTAAAAAGAAGAGCTAAATCTATGCTCTTGTCATTCAGCCCAATGTCTGGGATTTGGTTTTGTTTCATAGTTAAAGAATAGTGTTTGTCTGGGAAAATCACTGTGGAACTGGATTCAGGAAGAGCCCTTTACTTAGTCGATGTGGAGGCAATTTCTCCTCTCATTTAGGACACATAGCTATAATGCCGGCAATTACCAAGCAAAGGAAACCTTACAAAATGAAAATGAGGAGGATATTAAGGAAGTTCAACAACTATTCAAGGTAAGTCCAGGTCCAAACGTATCCAGATTTTTTGATGGAGTGAGAAAAAGGTGTATCCAAATAAAAAATTACTATTATGGTACATGGCACCAATAGATTGTATTTGTTATTCTATTTACTCAGATTTCTTGCATAAGTACATCAAGTCATCTGAAGTTTTATTGTTAGTATATGATATAATTGCAGTGGAAATGCAACTGATGGATTTTCCCCATACGTGTGATCACCTTCAAAGAACAAATTTAAACTTTCAGAAAAAGGGGCTTATGCTTTCAGGAGCTCATCTGTGGAGAAGGTTTGAGGGGAATAATAGGACTGCACTGTGTTCCAGAGTAACATATGGTGAAGAGATCTTGAAATCTGATTAACATTACCTCTGCTTATATTATACATATCAAACAAAGACACCCAAAAGATAATGTATTGTATGAAGAATATGATATATATTATGTGTCAAACTATACAGTAATACAAAATGAGTTAAGAATGTCACAGTGAAGAAGTATTTGTGAAACTGCATTAAAACAGTCCCAGATTTGTGATAATTTTTCTATCGAGGGTCTGAAAATAGACAGAAGGTGTGCTTGTATGTGTATGTGTGTACTGTCACATGTAATTAGACATGCAGTTACAAAACAGGGAGGCCAGCCTAAAGAGTCAAAGTCTATTAAAGCTCTGAGTTTTTAAGAATTGTTGCAGGGACGACAACATGATTCATGGAGCATGCTTAAGGGAGCCATACAATCTTGGCCCTGAAGATGACAGTTCCATTAGACTTGCTGAACTCTGGAGAGGCGAGTGAAAGGAGTAGATTTACCAGAGATAAGCCAGCCTTTCCCCATATCCATGAACACCACGTGCCCCCAGAGGCTGGTGGGGAGGGCTCGGTGCTGGTGGGAGTGCAGCGGTAGTATGCTGGGGAGCTCCTGCAGACACCACCAGCATTGCTGGCAGCGGTGGAGGTGGTGGTAAGTGCCAACCAAGGGTTGGCAACCACCCGCAGCCACCACCAGCAGTATCAGCAGCAGCCAGCAGGGATTGCAGACCACCCGCAGACACTGCTGGCAGTGTTGGTGGCAGATTGGCAAGTGGAGGCACTGTCAGCTGTGCCTTTTTGTAGGGGGTGCACCGCCACACTGAGGGGGTGCACATGCATCTGCATGCACCCCTTATACGTTACCCCTGATCTGACCCCAGATATCCAAAGACTCCAGCTGCTGCTGCTGCTCCTCATACACAGGCTGCTGATGCCACAGCATACTGGCTCCCCCTCTAAAATGGTTTCCAGGGTTGAAGTCCCATTTGCTTATCCCTAGTGCCTATTAGATCCCATAGTCCCATTTGCTTATCCTTATGCCTATTAGATCACCCATTCCTGGAGCCAGTACCAAACTTTTCCTTAGAGTAATCTTCCACAGCCTTGTCTAGACTTTGGCCCATGACTTTTACAGGTTCTATTGCTACATTTTCTTATAAAATGAATGTCCCTGGTATTGCTAGTTATCTGAGAAAATAACTTCTGTCAGAAGAAAGGATAAGAAAGAAACTATCTAGGCAAAGTCTACAGCAGACTCCCCACTTGAACTCCCACTCGGACTCTCCTGTTTGCTGGCCTGTTTTCTGGTGCTGTGTTGTTGTTTCCAGTGTAGAATAACCTTTCAGAGGAAATGGCAATAGTGCTTTTAACTGCTATGTTACTATGTAGTTCAATTCAAATGCTGACAGAAGCAAGACCTTGGGACTTAGACACCTAAAGACTGTCGTTTAACACCCACAAACTGATGGGCTAGTGGAGTGATTTTTCAGATGCTGAACAAGTTTGTGATAGAGAGCCCACAGAAATGGGATCGCATGTTGCCGCATTTGTTATTTGCAGTACAAGAAGCTCCCCAAGCCTCGACAGGGTTTTCCCCCTTTGAACTGTTGTATGGATGTCATCTATGGGGAATACTAGACTTGATTAAAGAAGGCTAGGAAAAGCAGCAAAGTAAAGATAAGAATCTGATCCCGTATGTGGTACAGTTAAGGGAATGCCTAGAGGCAGTGAGGAGGGACGCTTCAGGAAATATGAGCAAAGCCCAAAAGAGACAAGTAACGCATTGTAATAGAAGAACACATGACAGGACATTCAAGGCAGGGGACAGAGTATTGGTTTTGTTACCTGACCACTACTTGCTCAATGTCAGGGACCTTACAAAGTCATACATCAAGTGAGACCTGTAGACTATGAGATACACCAGCCAGATAAGAAGAAGAAAAAACAAGTTTACCATGTCAACATGTTGAAGACGTGGCAAGAATAAGAGAGTTTATATGCTGCCATTCATCCCGACGAACCAGAACTGGGACCCTCGCTGAGGAAAGTAGACAAGAAGGGTAATGCAGAGCTGGCACCACGACTGTCAACAGAACAGAGACAACAGGCCACCAATTTGGTAAAGGAATATAGGGATGTGTTCTGGGACATGCCCAGGGTAGCCCAAGGCATAGTATACCAGATAGAGACCCTTCCAGGTCAAATGGTCCATAAAAACTGGAGGCAGATTCCACAAAAGCTACAGCGCCAGATAAAAGAAGAGATTGAGATGATGTATTGTGCCCTGCTCCGACAGGAATCCCAGTAACCTGCAAAGCCCCATTGTCATAGTACCAAAACCAGATAGAAAGATTTGTCTTTGTATTGACTTTTGGAAAGTAAATGTGGTAGTAAAGTTTGATGCCTATCCAATGCCCAGGGTTGATGAGATGGTGAAGAATATAGGGCAAGCTAGCTATAGCTCCACGTTGAACTTAACAAAGGGCTATTGGCAGGTCCCCTTAGCCCCAGAAGATCAAGAAAAGATAGACTTTGCAACTCAGTGGGGTCTGTTTCAGTTCTGGCGTATGCTGTTTGGACTTCATGGGGCTTCTGCAACATTTCGGTGCTCAAAGGACAAAATATTAGCTCCCCATGGGGGCTATGCTGCAGCCTATATCAATGATATTGTTATATATACACCAGACTGGGCTGCACATCTGACCGCATTACAGGCAGTGCTGCAAGATCTATGGAAAGCCAGCCTAACAGCTAATCCAAAAAAATGTACAGTTGGGAAAGAGGAAACAAGATTAGATTCCAAGTAGAGAGTGGAAAAGTACAGCTGTTGATGGACAAAGTGGAGGCACTACAAAGGTACCAAACAGCCTGAACAAAGAAACAGGTGAGGGCTTTCTTAGACCTCGCAAATTACTATAGGAATTTTGTACCTCACTTTGCGAAGCTAACAGTGCCATTGACAGAATTAATAAAGGCAGGAGCCCCAACCCAAGTGAGATGGACGCCAGAAGTGGAAGAACTGTTCCAGAAGGTGAAGGAAGCTTTATTTCATAGATTCATAGATGTTAGGGTCGGAAGGGACCTCAGTAGATCATCGAATCCGACCCCCTGCATAGGCAGGAAAGAGTGCTGGGTCTAGATGGCCCCAGGTAGATGCATATCCAACCTCCTCTTGAAGACCCCCAGGGTAGGGGAGAGCACCACCTCCCCTGGGAGCCCGTTCCAGACCTTGGCCACTCGAACTGTGAAGAAGTTCTTCCT
>JAGPOW010000261.1:66615268-66628644 GCA_030014935.1 Caiman crocodilus | reverse complement strand
CTCTGCTAGCTTGTGGCCATTATTTCTTGTAACCCCCAGGGGCGCCTTGGTGAATAAACCTCACCAATTCCCTTCTGTGCCCCCGTGATGAACTTATAGTCAGCCACAAGGACACCTCTCAACCTTCTCTTGTGGAGACTGAAGAGGTCCAGGTTCTCTAGTCTCTCCTCGTAGGGCTTGGTCTGCAAGCCCTTAACCATACGAGTGGCCCTTCTCTGGACCCTCTCCAGGTTATTCACATCCCTCTTGAAGTGTGGGGCCCAGAATTACATGCAGTACTCCAACTGTCGTCTGACCAGCACCCGATAGAGGGGAAGTATCACCTCTTTGGATCTATTCATTATGTTGATAACCACTATTTTATATACACCAGATTTTAATAAGATTTTTATAGTCCAGACAGATGTATTAGATAGAGTGATTGGAATGATGTTAGTCCAAAAGGAAAAAATGTCCAATAGCATATAGAAGAAGAAAACTGCACCCGCATGAGCAGAATTATGCCACGATAGAGAAATAGCGTCTGGCCATTAAGTGGGCCATAGAAACACTTGGGTATTTTCTGTTGGGGTGAAAGTTTACCCTAACAGTTGATTATGCACTGCTATGATGGCTGCAGAACATGGACCAACAACACACAACTAATGCAGTGGGCTCTCAGCCTCCAGCCCTACTGTTTTGTAGTGGAACATTGTCCAGGATTCAAGAATGTGAGTGTTAACTTCTTCTCCTGCCAATATAATGAGGAAGAAGAGTCAGAAAAAGAGCAGAAGCCCCAGACAAAAGAGAAGGGTCGGGCATGTAACAGGGAACCCTAGCCCTGTTACTAAGAAGCAGGGCTGCCCCTTTAAGACCCAAGTCTACAGGAACAACAAGCACCAGGAGGGTAGGGGTTAATAGCCCAACCACCCAAGCCGATCAGCTAACAGGAAGGGTATAGGGCTCTGGGCACATATAAACCCCAGGGCCAAGGCTGGCAGGAGGAGGTCTCTGGCAAGTGGCCAGGGGAAGAGAGTGCCTACACAGCAGAACTATCCGGGAATGCTGTGGCTAATGAGGCTCTAGGAATCTTTATGGTACCCAGAGCTGGGGGGGTGATCAATGTGCGAGGAGCAGTGTGGGGTATTTAAGGAGCCAGAGTGTGGCTTTTATGACTTGTATTATGTTATAGCCCAGGGGCTCACATTTATGTTATTGTTTTGTCCGTTGAACCAGGCTGAGGCTATTTGGGGAGAAGGAGGCCTCACTGGGGCACACTGCTGTGCAAAGCCCCCTTCCAGGGAGTGCAGTGATGAGGAGTGATCAGACCTCCATGCCAGGGGGCTCAGTGATGAGAGACACAGAGATAGGGGGCAGACACCAGTGCTAAGAGGCACAGTGACAAAGAATGAGCCAACCCAACGCCCTAGGGCTCAGGTCAACAATTATATACCACCTGCGAGATAAGATAGGTGGGTGGGTAGCCCAGAGACAGAGGGTCAGGCCTACATTAGACAGGCATGGGGATGGACCCCTGTCACAGGCCTATCACATCTGAATCCTAAAGTTTAGGTTACTGTCCACTTCCCTTTCAGCATTTCTGCTCCCCACATTTCTCTACCCACCACAGAGCATGTGTTTCATGCAGGCCCATGTTTCTACACTCTCTGTCTCCCTTTCTGTTATTCTGCATTCTTGTTGCAGAGCTGAATTTTTAACAGGAGGAAAAATAAATCGACTTGCAGAGGCAGACTTTCTCCCTGGCAATCCCAGACTATATTGGCCTGTGGCAGCATGGGACTAGCCAGCCAGGGATAAAACAGCCTTTCCCCATATCCATGAACACCACGTGCCCCCAGGGGCTGGGGGGGAGGGCACGGTGAGTTCCCACAGGCAGCGGCGCTGTCAGTAGTGGAAGCATGGCAGTGGTAAGCGGGGAGCTCCCACAGGCAGCCATGGCACTGTTGGCAGCAGGGGCAGGTGGCAAGTGCCGCCGACCAATGGAAATTTTCCTCCTTTCTCTCCAAGTGTTTCCCAGCCTGCCACTAGTCTGAAGGATGCAGTGAGAGACAGAAATTATTTTCACAGCAACGTTGTGCCCTGTTTAAGTGAGAATTGTCTCTCTCTGAACCTTACAGTAAATCTCTGTACTAAGACTATGCACTGTAATAGGGTATGGGCTCTTAGGAAGGTGTGTGGGAAGGAGAGTGTAACATCACTGGCCTGCAGCTGACACTGTTGTCAAAGAAGTTTTTGAACTACAGGACTGGACTTGAACACATAATATCTTTCTCCCTAAAAATGCATATGATCCCTATCATCATCGTATCCAAGTACCTCACAAGCATTTCTAAGTTTTTGGAAGGAAAGAATCATTACAGAAGTTTTACAGATGAGAAACTGAGGCACAGAGATTAGGTGACCTACCCAAAGTCATACAACCTATAACTGTGATAGGAAATTAATCTAGACTTTATAACACTCAAGACAAAATGTCTTCCTTCCCATCCTAGGGAGAGTCCAGCTCAGTTTAAATTCATGGGTTTTTTCCAATGGCAGTGAGGTATATATGGAAATTCCAAGGCTGTCTTTCTCCTGCAATGTAATTGTGTATGATTGTGATAGCCCCACATCCACTGTACAAGCTGATGGGTGCACCTTGATGCCTAAGGCTGCACCACACCTGACCCTATTTGCCTGCCTCAATTTGTTGTTCCCTAGGATACCTCTGGAGGAGTGTGGGTGAGTGCCTCCCAATGTCCTGAAGAAGATGGGACAGTGGGGACTGGAGAAGCAGCCCAAAACCCCAAGAGAAGAATGGAGGACCCAGGAAGGGCCAAATGAGTCTTCCACCTCTTAGGAGGAGGCACAGAGGCACCAGAGAAGCCTTGATTAACCCCAATGCTGCCCCAGCCATGCTTTAGAAGTGTGTGCTGGGTGCATTTGGGTGAGCCCTCTGCGGTTTCCAGTGTACCTGGAAGCCATGTGCCAGCCCCAGAGAAAAGCTGTCACTGCATAGGGGAAAGCTGGCATGTTGTGGGGAGCTGGAACTGTGCAGGGGAAGGATGGTACTGTGCAGGGGAGAGTCAGTACTGCATAGGAGAGAGCTGGCAGAGTGTCAGGGAATGTTGGACTGCCAGGAAGAACCAGCACAGCATTGATGAGTGCCAGCACTATTGGGAGAGCCAGTAAGGGTAGGAAAGCTGGCCCACTGGGGAAAGCTGGCTGTACAGGAAGAGTCAATTGTAGCATGAGATCTACAAGAGTCCTCTGGAAGCCTGGGCACCCAAAGGAGTGTCCAGCAATGGAGGCCTGAGGCCAAGACCCTTAGATGGAGAGCAAGAGAAGAATCTTCAACTGTGAGTGCAGGAGCATTTGAGGTCCCAAATACTTTATCCTTAACATATGAGTTCATTGAATTGTTGAAGTATGGACTGATTCTAATGGAACCACCGGGCAGTTTTAAAAGACTTATGATGAGTTTGTTTGTGACCTTTTCATCTTGTTTTACTTGGAACACTTGGTTGGCATAAGGATGAGGCAAGAAGCAGGCAGGAGTCCCAGGAAGATGGCCAACAATCTTGTCAGTGCAATTAGTTTAATCGGAGCCTTCTGGTTAACTAATTAGAAAAAGCGATGGTGGCTGAGACAAGAAAGGGGACTCACTGATATAGAGAAAGGGGAAAAGAGTGTCATCTGCAATCAGGCAATCCTTAATTGACTGGGAACAAGAGGCAGATGCACGCAGAGCATCACATACAGGGTGGTGCTCAGGGGTTCCTTGGGCTGTCTTTTGTGCTGCTCCTCCTCCCCTAGACACCCACCTCTTTCCACTCAGGTGTCACGATGGATCCAGGCAGTTTCTTGGCATAACCTCAGGGGGTTTTGCCACTGCAGCAGCTCATCATGAAGGGACTACACAGGGCCTCACAATGATCCTGTAGCTCTCAGAAAATCCCAACACAACAAGGGACTTAAATAGCTCAGCCTGATCAGTGGGCAGGCCAACACTGCCCCCACACCGAATGCCTCAACTTTGAGCATGGGGAATTGAGTGCCCAATGCACCTTTTATTTCCCTTTTGCAGCTCAGTTGTTTTCCTGGTGAGTTGGCTTCTTGCCCAGGTTCTTCTCATCTGCCCAATGGGCCAGGTATACCACAGCCCCAGAGCACTCCATGCCACGCCTGTTTGGAGCTTGCTGGTCCATTAGTCCCCTGCTGGGTGCTCTAGGATTGTGGCCATGCTCATGAAACATGCAGGGTCTGCAGGCCTTCCCTCTGGGGTCTCCTCTGACCTGGTGCCTGCAGGGCTTCCACTGAGCTGCACTCTCCCAGCCCCAACAGGAACCCACAGGTCAGGTCAGTCCTTGATCTACAGCGATGAATGAACTCACATCTGTGCCGAGTCACTTGTCAATTGGGTCAGGTGGGCTGGCATCCCCTCTGTCCTTCCCCACTCTGTAGGCAGATGAGACCTTGAGGCTTCACCCAGGCCTTCCAGACCTGGGAAACACATCCAGGTTTTCCCTGGTCACCTTCATGTCAGGTTGTATGCATGCTGCTTCCCCAGGTACACCAGCCATGTACACCAGGGGAAGTGCAGTGGTGAGAGCATCCAGCTTCATTTCCAGCATCCAGATGTGTCCAGCTGCTTCCTTGGCCCCTGGGCCCATTTTAAGCATGTGGTCTCAAGGCTCTGTGCCAACAGGGATCACCCTCTCTGGCCATGTGATGTTGACTCTTTTAATTCTGGCCTGGCCACCTGAGCTGTGGTGTCAAGGTAAACCAGAAGAGAGCCAGTCACAGTGATACTTCTCACTAACTATATTTTTTTCTTCAGTTCTGTCATTCTGGTTTGCTGTGTTTGAAAAGCACAGTAGGAATGTGGAATTTGATCAGACTTATTCCATAGCCCTCACTAACCCCATCGTCCACTCTCAACCTTAAATGAGTTCTCAAAAGTTATTCTTCCTACCTTAAGCACTAGCTACTTCTAACACTAAATTGCCATATAATGTAACATACCACATAGCATGAAGTTCAAGTATGGAACAAATGGGACTGAAAAAATCATTCTAAGTGACACTCAGGTTAGTTGGGCTTTTATATATTCTTGATCATGTCTACAAAATCAACTAAATTGCAAGGAAAATATTTTTGATAAGTGCTAGGCATCATTTAAAGGCCTTTTAAAATACTCACCCTGACATTTAGATTAACTCTGTGAGCTGTTCACTTCTTGTCTTCATTTGCTAGTGCCAGAGAACTCTTTTCCCCATGACATGTTTTTATTTTGCCACGCTACCCTGGCCTAAAGTGTTCACCAGCAGAAGTGAAATTCAGAGGAGAATTAATGGCTGCATACCAATCTTTCAAAAAAAAAAAGAGTGGGGGGGGGAACCCTCATTTCACTGGGTACCATCAAAAATATGTCATTGTGATTACAGTACACCTGATAGTAGCGAAACAAAACTCCCTCCTCCCCAAAAACAGACATAGGGGAGCTAGTAATAGGTTGAAATGAGTCAGTTAAAATTTTTCTGGTTGTAGCACTTGGCCTAATTCATGTTTAGGATAGTTCACTGTTACCATGGAGATTCTCTCTCTTCTGGGAAAGAAGTAATTTAATAGACCTCTTGGGTCCACATGTGACTGCACAAGTATAGGTCAGCATTATTTATTTTTTGTATTTTGCATTTATTTAACTTAAACCATTATTTTAAGTATACAGAGGCCAAAGTTACACATTTGCTATCTGACCCAAACCTTGCCCAACTTCAAACAAACAGTATACTCAAATCCAACTACCATGGCACTCTGCACCTATATCTTAGTTGCCTCCATTTCTAACCTCTGATTCAGGAACCTCTGTGTTGAGAACCTCCTCAATGAGCTGTGACATGGAGAAGCAGAGAAGAGCAAAATGTGACATAGAGACCTGTATGCCAGTAGCTGTGTGCCAATAGCACTTCAGACACACCCACCAAGAGGTAAAGGTCTGTAATAGTATCAGTACTGGTGAGTGCAGAGACTCCCTGTAACAGGCAGTCTGCCCCTTTAAGAGGGAACAGCCAGCCCTGTTGAAAAAGCACAGCTGCAGGACATTTAAATAGGCAGGGAGTGTCCCACTAGGAACTTTAAAAAGCTCTCTGGAGAGTAGCCAGGAGATGGGGAAGCAAGTTGTGTGATGAATAGCTTCTTACAAGGAGAGGTCAGGCTGCTGTGCTAGGCCAGAACCAGAGGGCTCTGTTCTAGTGCCTGGGACAAGGAAGAAGGTTTTGCTTGATGTTTTATTTGGGAGGACTGGCTAGGCAGCCCACCCATACCCCACCTCCAGCCCCCTCCTACCCTGCCCCCACAACCAGAAGCTTCTGCCTGCTGTAGCTTTCACTGTTTCCCTACACACCCGCTGGCTGCTGCATCACCATTTGGCTCCTGGCTACATGGCCAGAACACAGGACCACAACAGTACCCTGGGGCCAGGAGCAGGAGGGTGTGCGTGTGTGTGTCTGTCCATGCAATGAGGGAGGGAAGAGTATGTGTGTTCAGTGAGGAAGGCACAGAGTACAGGCAACCCCCGCTTAGTACTCTTAATTGATTCTTGAAAAAGCAAGCATTAAGTGAAACTAGCATTAATTGAAACCAAAAGTATTTGACAAACCAAGATGGTGACCACAATTGTTTTTAATGACCCAAGATGGTGATGGTGAGCGTTATAACAAAACTCACTGAGCTCAAAGTGAAATTAGGTATCAATTTCAAATGAGTTTTATAGCTAAATAGCACTAAGTGAAACAGCATTAAGTGGGGGTTGTGTGCATGTGTGTGTGCGCACAGAGGGAAGGAGAGAGACAGTGTGTGTGTGTGTTCATACGGTGAGTCCCACATATACACCCCACCATACACATGTACCCATGCACCCCCTCACACTGCCATACATGCAGACCCCCACACGCCCACACACACCCCAGCCACTGTCCCCCCACAGTCCCCATACCCACCCACATATCCACACACCACATTCCTCCCACCCCCTGACAATATACAAAAGTAAGACTTAATTTTAAGCTATTGGCAATCACCTCTATGTACACCATACAAACACATGTAAATGAGGACAAAAATATTTTTTTGAAATCAAAATAATGAATGTTGTAGATGTTCAATTTTTAGAATATAATTTAGTATTTTTCTGGTTCTGAGATGGCAAACCCTCTTGCTGAAAGGAGTATTTCCAGGGGGCAAGGTGAGGGACTTTTGGTGGCAAAGGTCAGGGGCTACTGGGTGGGACTTCCAGTCCCAAGATGGCAACCAGGGGGAGGGGCACCTGTCAAGGGGCAGGGCTACCCATATGGACCTCAACAGCTTGCCAAAACTCAGTAAGCGGCCCTCTGCCCAAAATAATTGCCTGCCTCTGTATTATATCAATATTACTTCATGCCAGACTTTAGATATTGATCAGAGGCCAGATGTGTTGTAATAACTCTATACCAGTGGTGCTCAAGCTTTGTCCCTGTGGAACATGAACAGTATGGGCCTGGTCTGCTGGCCAAATCAGGTTCTGTGTGCCAGGATCAGGCCCTGCTCTGCCTCTTCCCAGCTCCATACACCAGAATCAGGCCCCCTCAGCCCCATGTCCCCAGTAGGCCCTGCACTACTTCCCCTCAACCCAGATGACCAGATCAGGTTTTATGCTGCCTCTGTCTAGCCCCAAATGCCAGAATCAGGCTCCACACCATTTCCCCTCAGCCCTGCATGTCCATAGTGGGCCCCATACTGCCTTTGTCTAGCCCAGGACACCAGGATCACCCCCCACCCCTCCCTTCCAACTGCTTCCCCTTAGCTGCATATACCCAGACTAGGCCTCACGCCTCCTCTCAACATGGCATGCCAGGTTTAAGCCCTACACGCCCAGATTGGGCCCCATTCTGCCTCTGCCCAACCCTGCATGCCAGGACTGGGCCCCACACTGCCTCCACCCAGTTCCATGCAGCCATGATCAGGCCCTGTGCCACCTCAGTTGGCCCATGCACACCTGGATCAACCCCATGCTGCCTCCAGCTACCCCTGCATACCTGGATTGGGTCCCACACCACCCCAGCCCTGCACTCTGGGAACTGGCCCCTGCACTGTCTCCGCAAGCCTCTGTGTGCTAAATTCTGCCCTAGCCCCCCCCACACACAGTCTAGCACATAAGGCTATCCAACCCACAGGGTTTTCCATGGGCCCATAAATTTGGCAGCATGGGAGTGGGCAGATGACATGGCTCCATGGGCCAAATCTAAACCCTTGTCTGGGGGTTGAGCATCCCTGTTCTATACTGTTCAGTCTGTGGTTACATCATTATGTTCAGGGGTCTCAGGTGAGATAGAAATACTATTTGCTTAATTTTAACATACATAGATATAATGCATACACATTTCTAGTGTATATAAATATATACTCTCTTCTCTCTTCCTCCTCTCTTCTTTCCTCTTCTCTCTTCACTATTTCCAAGCAGTAGCTTATGTGCTTCTTGGGTTCTGTGACATCATCCTATGCTTTACATAGTGTATCTAGGTGTCTAATTTGAGGCCATGAATTCCACTGGCTTGCAGACTGGCTAAAAGCTGAGTACTGCAATTACTAATACCTTTTGTGAAGTGTTACCAGGCTTACTGGTGTTTTGGCAGGTTGACTATTGATAAAAGACACAGGAGAATCTACAGTCCAGCCTGTTATTGTTTTCACCCAATGCACAAGATCCACATTTATCCTAATGCCTAATAAAGCTGCCCATTCCATCACAAAACCGATTACCTCTACCATTGCTGGCAGATGACCATTGTGGGGAAAATGGGATCATATCAGTACAGCATTTCTTGGGCTCCCTGTGTTCTCTCCCAGCTTCCCCTGGATAAAGCCATGTACACTTAGTTCTAACAGGACCATGAAAACAAGCCCAGGCCAGGTCTTTAACTGATGCTGGAAGGTATTGATTAGCCAAAATTTACATCCTTATGAAACTGAAGGGTTATACAATTCACTAATTATTGTCAATAATACAGCATGCACATGCATAGGTTCTATATACATAGTGTCCAATACAGTGGACTGATAACTGAACCTAAGCCTGAAGTCTTCTATCAGACAACCTCTGTTGTTCTTTTCTTGTTTCTTTCTTAATCTAAGTTGCATGTCTTACCACTTGCCTAGCCAGGTACATTGATTACTTCAAATACTCTGCTTAACAAGCCATTTTTAGCAGTTGAATAATTCACACCACAATTATTTGATAGGCTTGGGGCCTTCAGTTTCAGATACTCTCCTGCAGCCCTGTCTAGGCCCTTCAAAATAGCTAGAGCTGACAATACATGCCAGCTCTCTGGGCCCTATCTTGGCCACGATGAGTTTGGTAAAATGTATCTCATAGGGAAATTATACAGTTTAGTTTAGGTTCTGATCTAAACCTAAGCTTCTAATTTGAAAGAACAAAACAAAATTCCTCACCTCCACCCTCTTCTGCCAGCTGAAGTCAATACAAGCTTTGCCTGTATAAGGAATCATATTCTATATAATGTTTATAATATGCCTTCAGGATAAACAAGACATCTGATGAAAAGAAAATGCTGAGGAGAGGGCTGTGACTTAAGTGACTTGAAGAAATTTACCATATTTCACAGTGTATAGGTTGACCCCCAACTTTCCGATCAGAAAGATAAGGATTTTCATAAGCATGGTGTATAAGTTGGGGCTGGGCTTGGGGCTGGACTGGCGTACCTCATCCCCTGTGAGCAGCGCTGCCAGTGCCACTCACAGGGGATGGGGCATGCCAGCCTGGCCCCGGCCCTGGCCCCGGCCCCTGCAATTGGTGCCAAGCCTGGTACTACTCACAGGGGATGGTGGCAGGGACAGGGACGGGGATGGGAATGAGCTCAGTGCTTGGCTGGCATGGCTCCATCCCCTGCGAGCAGCACTGCCTCATCCTCTGCCCCCATTCCTGTCCCCTGCAAGTGGCACCAGCCTCACAGGAGATAGGGCCACTATGAGCAGCACTACCTAACACTGAGCCCAGCACTGCTCACAGGGGCTAAGGCCGCACCATGCCCAACCCTGTCCCCTGTGAGTGGCAGCAGGCTCTGCATTCAGCAGGGCTGCTCGCAGCAGACAGAGCCAGGCTCAACACTCAGCTAGTGTGGCCTAGTGCCCTATAAGCCTGGAGTCACTCACAGAGGATGGGGATGAGACCAGGTTCATCCGGACTTGGTGCTCAACAAAAATTGGGCCTGAAAACTTGACTTATACACCGTGAAATATGGTAAGTGTCTCTCATATACACATACCTCCTCGATATCTCTTACTGCCTGGTTTGAGCAGCTGGCTGCTAAGGTGTTCACTTTTGTACTCTTAAGCCATATCAACGTGCTAAACTTACCTCAAACATGGTGTGATGCTCAGGGTGGGCTGCCTTCTAAACCAAGAGCTGTATAGCCATATCTGCACTATGCTTCCCAGAGGTTCACAATGCCGAGTGACAGGCCAATCTCCCTGCAGCTGAAAGCTATGAAAATGATTTTGGTGCTGGGACACATGACTTATGAGGAGAGGTTGAGGGAACTGGGTTTATTTCATCTGCAAAAGAGAAGAATGAGGCAAGATTTAATAGCAGCCTTTAAGTAACTGAAGGGTGGTTCCAAAAAGGATTGAGCTAGACTGTTCGCAGTGGTGCCAGGTGACAAAACAAGGAGGAATGGTCTTTGTGTTGCAGCAAGGGAGGTTTAAGTTGAATATTTGCAAAAACTTTCTCACTAGGAAAGTGGCAAAGCACTGGAACTGGCTACCTAAAAAAATGGTGGAATCTCCATCCTTGGTGGCTTTTAAGACACAGCTAAACAAAACCCTGAATGAAATGATCTAGCTGGGAATGGTCCTGCTTTGAGAAGGCAGTTGAACTAGATTACCTCCTGAGGTCCCTTCTATCCCTAATTTTCTATGATTCTATGAATTAGGCAGCCCCAAGCCATTTAGCCTACCAACAGTGCTATGCAGATGTACAAGTACATGCTGTTCCTCCCTAAGATGGGTCTGCCTGTGCCAACACAATATGCTTGAGGATGTCACTCTAGTAAACGATAAGGTTACTATATAGATAGAATCTAATAAGAGTGCAATTCACAATAACCCATAAAATGAGTAGTAAACTGCAAGTTAAAGAACAGGAAATGTACCTACATGGTCCATTTATCCCAGGTTACTATGAACTTCACTTGATTCTCCATCTGTATAAGAAGCCTAGGTACATAACTCAGGGTCTGTCTACCAAGTTTAGTGTAGAACAACTGGAGCAAGCTCAGAACAAGTTAGTTTAGGTACTGGAAACAGTTTCACTGCAGTAGCACAAAGCTCCATGGAGGTTCATTTATCCTGCACTGCATTGTGCAGTACAGACTTATCCTTACAGTCACAGATTCCACTAGCAAAGCATCTAAATATACATTGGTGAATACTGCAACAGCTAAGACCTTTTACAGTTTGAGCCTGAAGTAACCTGGAGGTCACAGGTGGAGTACTGCATCCAGTTCTGGGCTCCACACTTTAGAGAGGATGTGGAGAAGCTTGAGAGAGTCCAGAGAAAAGCCATGCACATGGTTCGAGGACAAGAAAGCAAGCCTTATGAGGAGAGGCTGAGAGGCAAGGGACTCTTCAGCCAGGAGAAGCGAAGGCTCAGGGGTGACTTGGTGGCCCCTTAAGTATATAAGGAGTGTGTATCAGGAACTGGGAAAACATCTGTTCACCAAGGGAAGACAAAGTCTAACGGTCACAAACTGCTAGAAAACCATTTTAGACTGGATATAAGGAAAAACTTCTTTACTGTCTGAGTCTCCAGTCTGAAATAGACTTCCTTCCCCCCAGAAGTGGTGCAAGCACCTACTCTGGATATCTTTAAGAAACGCTTGGATATTTATCTTGCTGGGGTGATCTGAGCCCAACTGACTTCCTGCTGCTTGGGCAGGGGGCCAGACCCGATGATCTCGCAAGGTCCCTTCCAGCCCAAATGTCTATGAAACCTGTCCACAGTGACAAAACAAGTCAATAGCAAAGCTAGGAACAGTCTTGGCCTCAGCTCTTAACAGTTTGGTCAGAATCCCTGCACAGGTAGCTTTAAATTCTGAATTTAGAATTCTAAATCTAGAAACCATAGAATCTCAGCATGCTTTGTAATCCAGAGAGGTCCCATCCCATGAAACAGTTTATTTTTAAAGTTAAAAGTAAGGCTGCACTCTGATCTTCAAGATCTCTGTGTGAAGGTAAAAGTCAAAGTTTAGGTTTTTTCAGGTACCAAAAGACTGAAACAAAAAAGAGCATTCATCATGGCTTTTTGTAAAAACAACTCTAATTATAAAAGCATAAAAAATAATTAGACCAATCATATTTTCATCTATAACAATTTTGGCATACAGAAAAGCAGCTTTGGGAGAAAAGTTATATGTACTGTTCAGTGTTGCTTCTGAACCAATAATAATTATATAGGTTAGAACTAAAGGACAATTTTTGCGTAAGTAGTCCCAGCCATAACTTACTGTAAAATAATGGGCAGATGATTTCCATATTAATGAAGTAAATCATCCAGTCTTTAGGGACACCTTGTACAAATTGGAAATCATGCTATTTTCACAATTTAGTGGTTTGCATAATTTATCTTTAAAATAGCCTGAAAATTCTCCCCTTTTACTATCCTGGATTTATTACAATAATGCTGTCAAAGTAGGAATTTAAAAACCAACTTTCTTTTCACTAATTCAGATTCCTCAACACAGTTTCATAAATTGTTCAGCAAAGCATGTGTAGGCTGACCTTTATAAAAGGGTTTATGTATTCATGAATATAAGCAGATGCATTTAAATGGAGCAAAATATCATGCTATTTACTTTATTAAGCCTCTATTCTGAAACAACATAATATAGCATTATTGAAAGTTTGAAAGCTTCTATCTACTCATATGGGTGAGGGAAGAAGATGCCTACAGCAGAGGGGCCCTCAGCAGTTTTATTACTGCTTTGCCTCTCCTCCTCACAAGGCCACTGAAGCCCCTTACTACCTATTTGAGCCTTTTGGAGTTAGAATGAGATAAGCCAAGAAATAAGCCACAGTCCATGTCATGCTCCTCACATCTGCGGAGATAGATTCATCAAAGTAAAAGGTGTTCCAGGAAAATACTGGACTAAACTAAAGTAACTTTGCACATCCTCAGTCCCAGAACCACACTCTAGATCTGTTTCATAGATTTCATAGTTTTCTGGGGTTGGAAGGACCTGGTAGATCACCAGGTCTGACTCCCTGCTCCAGGCAGGAAATAGTGCTGAGGTTAAGTAACCCCAGCCAGATGCCTGTCTAATGTCTTCTTGAACACCTCCAAG
>JAGPOW010000261.1:66591108-66615168 GCA_030014935.1 Caiman crocodilus | reverse complement strand
CCTTCGTGAACGCCCATGTCCTCAACCCTACAGTCCCACAGCTCCTCGTCGACTAGCCTCCTGAGCTCTCTGAAATTGGCCCTTTTGAAGTCTGGGACCCTAGTCCTAGTGTGGGCCCTATCTACACTACACCGGACAGCAAATTCTATCAGGCAATGGTCGCTGTCTCCCAGGGAGTCTCGTACCTGGAGCCCTGCAACGAGATCGTCCCCCGAGACCAGGACCAGATCCAGCAGTGCATCCCCCTTAGTGGGGCCATGCACCTCCTGCCCCCAAAATTTGTTTTTTAATACCACAGCTGAGGCACTTTAGACACAATGGGTACCTATACACAAGGAAGGTGGCTGCTTCAACATGCTATAATTTCAGAGAGTCGAAGCAGACTTGATTAATTGAGTGGCAATTACCATGTTCCAGTGGCCTCCCATGTCTCAAGTATCAATGTCCCCATGCTTCAAAATAGTGGTGGGGCTGCTTTATCTAGAGCTCATTTGACTCCTGGACTCAATTCCTAGAGCATGTGTATAAATGCCCAACATGTTTGTTTACCACTGCAGACTGTATTACTCTCTTATTTCCTTTCAGTATTGATTTGTTTAATTTGCAAAGATTAAGTCAGTTAATGTATATAATTTTTTATAACATATACTATAAATATAATGTTTGTTATGCATAATTATGTATACCATGTAGATATGATATGATAGGACATTAAGTAATGGGAAAAATAGTATAGAAAGCTCCACATCTCTGACTTAAATGCAAGCTGGAACTCTGTCAGTCACTTATTACTGCTTCAATTGCCTGAACAGCAATACTCTTTAAAGGTGATTTTTTTCTGGCTTGTTACTTATTGATTTTTCTGTAACTAGATTGAAACTGTTACTGAACATTAACATTTGGTTCATAAAGATTCTCTTGAATATCAGGATTGCTGCTCTTCAGCTTTTCAGAACCCAAAACTTAAAATTTTTCATTGGATCCAACATTGGCCAAACCCAGTAAGATAGCCGTGTAAATAATTAAAAAAAAAAAAGAAAATAATCAAATTGTCCATCAGAGTACAGTGTGCTCCTGCCTACCCTACTTCCAACACTCTATGCCCAGAGACAAGAAGCAGGATGCATAATAAAGTTGATACCAGTTCCACAATAGTCTGGGTTTTTTCAGTGCTAAGGAAATGCTAATTTGCTATTATGATAAGGGGTTCCAGGATACGAACCAAGGATAGGGATCATTCTGCTTTAACTGACAAATTATTTTAAGGATCCAGCAACTGTAACGGACTATATATTGCTTGTATGCATTGCACTATTTCTGATATGCGATTTCCATGTGCTTGACAAACACTGCAGTAAAGTATTGGCCATGGACAATGTGTTTCCACTGACAGATTCTTTCCACAACTAACAAACAGATATTACAGGAATATAGATGTTGATTTCAAGCTTAGCCAACATTACTTAGCATTGACTGTTTAATTCCATCCCTTTTATTTACAGATTATAAAAATCCATTCACCTTTACTTGCCCCCAAAATGCAAAATAATATGGAGAATTCCATCAACAAAATATCTTTACTTCAAAAATTATTTAAAGGTTGATAAATGACAGCTACCTTCATATCTATCACATCATATACAAGGACAAAGCCCTGAAAAGCTAAGAAATTAATAGATAAAGCTAGCATAAATCTCACATAACCCACACAATGAATGAAAAACCCATTACTTACATCAAGGATACAGAAATGCACATTTTATTATAACTGAGGAACCTTAACTCTGCATTAAACTGATCTTTTCATCAATCATCTCAAGGATAAATGCAGCATGAAAGATTTCTGAAAAAAGAAGCGTTATAAAAAGAAATGGGACAATTACATAATGGGCTACCACAACTGCAAATATGCATACATATATGAATTTACCTATACTGTACATTTGATATTGTTCCCAAGAAGAGCCCATTTTGTTTTTACCAGAAATGTTGCTGTCAATGAATAAATATTATGTACTTGCTGCAATAAATTGGCAACATTTGCCTGAAAATGCTCCTATGATTAACGGGGGTGGTTTTTTGTTTTTGCTGACTTGGTATTGCAGATTTGGATATTGGATACCCATCCAAATGTAAGAAAAGTAGCAATACCTCTCTGAGCTCTGGAGATCTAGGGTGAGGACTGAGTAGCACATGTGAAGGAACCCTAGGATCAGCACAGTGTAAGGAGAAGGCTTGAGCTGGGTTTGGTTCTCATTAACTGTTCAGTTCCTTTGGTAAATTAAAGTAAGCCACAGGAAGAAAGCAAGTCTTAGCTTGGTACAACTTGTGCACACCGTGTTTTGGAACAGGATGGAGGAACTGCTTGCTTACAAAAATATATCCTAGTTAACTGTATTCATTAAAGGAAAACATTTAGATACCAACATTTAAAATAACTAGAATAAGAACCCCTACAGCAAAGTTATATATCTATGTTGTGATGAAATGTATATTTATCAATTCTTGATGTTTTCATCTGTGATTTATCTATGATGTTAGTAACACGCTTAGATTTATTCTGATCAGTGTACTGTTCAGAATGTTCTTAAAATATTCATTGTCTTGCTTTTTACTGTGTGGGTAAAAACTTTATAACCTTAACTGCTTTTTCAAGCAAAATCCAGATATTCTATGAAAAAAGCATTCTGCATTTCCTCCTGGAAAGGGAGTGTACTTGAATTCTGGATTTCCACCTTGTATCACACTATGGAATATACTGAGGAAAAGTTAACAAAAATATAGATTCCCATGTCATCCTGCTTTTTAAAAATTAAGTTAGTTACTTAAAAGGTTTCATTTCAATTAATTGGGTTTAAGACCTGCCTGCATCTTAAACAGGATAAAAAAGTATCTGTTAGTTTATGTCTAGGTTCTCTGAAGAATTTAGCATGGATTAGGTTGGAAGATCAATGTGTGAGTCCTGTTTTTGAATGCCAAAGAAATGTCTTCTTCATAAAGTTTCTACATATTAGTCAGAACATATGATTCTGAAAATTGGTTGTCTTATCTTACAGATGACTATCCTTATTCATGCCACTAAATCAATTGTACATGCAGAGACATTGATTATTTACAGCATCTAAGAATATTGCTAATTTTAAGCACATGAGCAGATGTGTTCAGGTATCATGACATACTGATTATTTAAGTATCACAAAGCTTGCTATGGGATTAGCATATAGGCTCACTAACCAAGTGAGGATGTCTTTTAAACTAGATTCAATTGAGGCAGAAAAGCAGGATGACCTAAATAAGAGCCAAGAAAGAAGAATAATATGGGGAATCTTAAAAGGTTGTAGAAGGAAATTAGCAGAGCAGTCAGCTAGCCATATAAGATGCTTATATGATAATACAGGAAGTTTGAGTATGAATATACAGAAATAGTTATAAGTCTTGGTAACTAGATAAAATTATGACTAATTGGGATCACTGAAATTTGCTGGAATAGTTCACTTGGTTGGAATATTATTGTGGCTGGGTAAATCTTGTTCAGGCAGATCCTGCTGTGCTGATCAGCAGCTGTTTTTGCTGGCCCAGTCCTATTCCCAACCCCTGCCTGCCCACTCTCCAGTTATGCTACTGTGTTCAGCAAGGACAGACAAAGTAAAAAAGGAGGGTTATTGCTTTATATATAAAAGATGCATACATTGTTTTGAGGTACACCATGAACTAAGAGGTAGATATGTTGAAAATCTCTGGCTTAAGGGAAAAGAGGAAAGCAGCAAAGGTGATATCAAAGCATGTGTCTACTATGGGCGGTTAAACCAGAAGGGGGGAAAGAATTTGTTTTTAAATAAATAACCAAAGTATCCAGGACCTAAACACAGCCCCCCCATAAGCATTATCTTCCAGGAGGATAAAACAGTAATACCAAGACAGTCAAGCAAGTTGTTGGTACTGATGGTAGAAAAAACAACCAAGGAAGCTCTTTTTGATTTGCTGCTTACTTAGTAAGGTAGAATTGGTTGAGAATCTGAAAGTGAAAGGTATTTGGGGTGACTGGACACATCTATACATGACACTACATTGCCATAGCAACACTGTACAGCAACATAGCATTGGCAGGCACAAACCATGATGCCACAGCTATGTCACCATAGCAATGCGCTTCAAAAATAACTGTGCGCCACTGGCATGGTGCAGTACAGGCTGTTCCAAAAGGAAGTACTAAATGACAGCACAGTAACAACAGTGCCATAGGGGCACATGTAGATGCACCCAGTGATCATTACATGATGGAGTTCATGATACCATAGGAAGGAAGGGAAAAGAGTAGCTGAATAAGCATATTGGACTTCAGAAAAATAGATTTTCGGAAACACAGAACTGGTGGAAAGAATCCCATGGGAAGCAAGTCAGAAAGAAAAGGAAATGGTAGAGTTGTTTTCTCCTTAAAGAAATATGCTAAAGTGATACTGTGCAGTAGTATGAAGCTACTGTGCCATTAGCCTCCTAAAACCCATGTGCCAGCACTACTACACAGTAGTGTGAGTTACTGCACACTGATTTTGTACTTGGTTATCCAAACACTAAACAATGCACAGTAACAACAGCGCATTAATGACTGTGTACATGCACCCACTTTGACTTTAGCAAGAGATCAATGGTCATCAATGGCTCAACATCTAACTGAAAGTCTTAGATCAAGTAGAGTTCTCCAGTGATCTGTTCTTGTCCACTAGTGTAGCCTTTCTCAATCCATGGGTCACAACACAAAAGTGGATCACAAAAAGATGTTAAAGGGTCACAGGGATGTCTGAGGGAAATGCTGCAAGGCTGCATAGAGACAGCACCCAGAGGAGAGGGGAGCATGGTAAGAATGCAGCAGGGCAGTGTAAAGCAGCAGGAGAGGGATAGAAGGGGCTGGATGTAGCAGCTGGAGAGAAAGCGGGGAGAGAAAGAGAAAGAGACTTTGTGAGTCAGGGACTGGGAGTGTGTGGATCACATCAAGCTGACAGTTATGCTAATGGGTCCCAGTGTGGAAAAGGTTGAGAACCACTGCACTTGTGTGCTAGTGTTTAATATCTTTCAGTGACTTGAAAGATGAAATTGAGTACACATTTACTAAAGTTGCAGATAATACAAAGTGGGATGGGGTCTCAGGAATAGGTATGCTTATGATTCAAAATGGCCTTGACAAATTAGAGAAATTGTCCATAATTTATCAGATGAAAGTCAGTAATAACAAGAGCCAAGTCCTGCACAAGAGCTAAGTCCTGCCCTACCTTCTGCTCTTCTATTGTAAGAAGAGCAGTAAGAACAAGAGCCAAGTCCTTCACAAATAGAAGTAGCAGAAGGTAGGGCAGGATGGCATCTTTGGGTATTTATACAGATGCTTGGGGGAGAGGGGTGTTCTTTAATTAGAACAGCTCCAAGAGCCACTCTAATGGAAGTGCCTGGACCATCATGTGTATCTGCATCCCCACACTGAAAAATGGCAGCAGGGAATCTGCTGTAGCACACTAATTACCACACTCCAGTAGACTCAATTACAGTACAGACTCTGATTTACTGTAATTACAGCGCATCAGAGCAGCCTCCTTGCACATGTTTAGGCCTCAGAGCCTAACAGGTCCAGAGACAAAAACTTTCATATGCAACAATCTACTTCATCAGATGAGTTTGGACAAAGGAATGTACTCATTTATACAGAAGTGGTATGAGCTCCTTCAGGACCCAGGGCAGGGGAAGGGAGAAGGAAAGGGAAAGGGCTGTTGCTGCTGCTACTACTGACACTGCTGCTAATGCAGCATTGGCTTCAGCAGCAGCATCTACATGGCTGGACTCCCTGAAAGCCAACTCTTGGGCCCTTTGGGCCCTTCTACCTCAATATATTACTGGGCACAGGGCTGCACTTGCTATGACAAGGACTCCCTTGGAACAGATTGCCTAGAAAGGTTGGGAAATCTCCATCTGTGGCGGGGCATTGGGTGTGCCTGCCACTTTAAGGCCCTGGAGCTGGCAGCCTCCAGGTGCCTGATGAGGGCAGCCATTTTGGGCCTATATAAACATAGGCAGTTTGGCTGCTAGAAGCCAGGCAGTAGCATTGTCTGGCTGGGGAGGTGCCAAAAAGAACCCCTGGAGGTAAGGGGGAGCTGTAAGGGGATGGTAGGAGGCTCCTGGTCCTGGGCATGACCTGAAAACTGCACCCTGCCAGGAGTGGGTGGCCTGGTGGGGTCTCAGTGGCACGGGAGCCCCCAGGAAATGCCAGGCCAGTTACCACCCTAGTGAAAGGTGAGTTGGGATGCCTTAACCCCTTGCCCCCACCACTGGGTGGGTAACCCTATGATTTGGAGGGTCCAGAGGGTGGACCTGGATATCTAGAAAGAGGCTAGAGACCTGCCTGAGACAAGAGAGTACCCTTGACTGGCCCATGCTGGGGCCAGGACCCAGGGAAGGGTCAAAAGGGCCAGGGGGCCCACCGCAAGGGATGCCCAAGAGCTGGAGGCCTGGGGTCCTGACTGCCTTGGAGGTGGGCCACGGCAAGTTGCCCAAGGTCCTGGTGGGACCACACCTGAGAGGGAAAGATGGGTTTTGGGGGGGCAAGGTAGCCTGGATGATGGCAGAGAGGCCATCTGAATCAAGGGAATATGGATGGGTCCTAGGGGGACGATTCTAAGGCCCAGTGAGGGGTCCGGTGATTCAAGAAACAGCGAGATGCCATCAGTGAGGCTTGGGCTGCAGTATGGGGATGGAAGGAGCCACAGAGAGCACCCCCTGGCATCGGGGCACAAATGGGCAGCCTCCTGCTTACAGAAGATCTATTAATGAACCAATTGAGATCAAGTCATGGCGGGTGAGAATAGGCAGGCAGTTAGCCCAATGACAGGTGGGCGGGCCATGGAGTTCAGCCCCGAGGAGGCCCCCTGTCACACCATCACTGAAAGTTTAATGGAAAACAAACACTGAGCTAGAATGTGTTAGATATGATCCTGGCTTGAATGCAAGGCGTAGATGACCTTCTGAGGTCCCCTTCAGCCCTATGATTCTATGAAACCTCAGTTTCCAAATCATCAGAAAATTCTCTTTTACCTCCTAGTTTGTTTGCATACAGTGTTAAGTTATAAGCCCTTGCTTGGCAAAATAATGCCAAGCTTTGCTGGATTCTCCTCATCTTTTCCAGAGCTTTGGGAAATAGTACCTAACAGTGACAGCATGTCCTGGCCAGGGGGCTCCTGAGCTCATTCTACCCACCTACACTCACACACTCCAAACCTAGAGATGTGATGATGCTCCAGGGGCATCACCAGTTGCTCTCAATCATGTAAAGACTGAGTTCTTGAAAGAAATGTTCTGGGGAGATTCCCCTACAAGTCTCACTTTTACAGGTCCTGTTTTGGACACACTGCTGCTATAGTGTAAGTATACCCAGAGTAGCTGATTCTACCCCTACTGTGTGTGTCCTTCAGATTAATCTTTAGGACATATGAATCAAAATGAACACCAAGGAATCCAGCCTACCAGGTTGTGTCATACAGGTGAAAGAGTTCTCCAAGGGTCTGGAAACTTGGCGGCAGAGCAACAGTGGCACTTAATTGCTGTGGCTCTGGAAGCTGTGGCAATTAATGCTGTCCCCAGTCCTCCACTGCCAAACTTCTGAACACAAAGCAAGTCCTGTGGACCAGATGACACAGCCCTACGTGTTTAATTGCACTGGTGCTCAGGGTCACTCTGTTGCCCTGTGGCATCAGGCCAATTCTCAAGATCTCAATATTGCACTGTTAGACAGGAGGGTGTAATCCAATTGCACATATACAAATGCACAAATCAGTTTGTCTCTGTCTCTGTCTCTGTCTCTTCCCCCCCCACTCAGGCATATACAAATCCAAACCAACCTAGGCACATGCATAACTATCACCAATTCAAGCACATACACTATTCACCCCAAAAGTTAGACAAAAATAAATTGTATACCTGCACACTCAGTACACATACACAGATCACTAATTCATATATTATGCACACACACACATATATACAACCCACCTATGCATACGCACGGGTAAGTTCCTAACTTGAATGGTACAGTGTGTATGTGTGTGCTTGGGGTACCTGGGGGAAGGTTAAGGTGAGAGAGAGACAAAGTGAACTTGTAGGGAATGAAAGTTACTGGAACCAGGATTAGAACCAGTGGGTTAGAGAGAAGCTAACTGAGGACCTGAGGCTTGGAGTTACTTAAGGTAGATTGAGCTGGAAACTGAGGCAGACAGTTGAGCTTTTGTGTGGGGGGAGGGGCACAGATAAGTGGTGGCAAGGAGGAGACAGCCAGGAAACAGGCAAATACCCCAACTTGAGTTTTCAAAATAACAGGTTTATTAAACAGACAACATACTACACAGCCCCATAAAGTTATTGCCTCCCACACACACACTCACAATGGCAGCAGGAGAAAGAGACTTGGTGGAAGGGTTGGAGTCCAGGTAGGGAAGAGAAACAGAGTCCAAGTCCTTGGTTGAAGAGTGGGTAGGTGATATCCAGGCTGGAAAGGGGTCCTTGTCCAGCAGGTGTTGTCCAGAGGGGGGTCGCTGGCAGGGCCTCTGAGTGGATAGGTGGTGTGGCATGGTGGTGGTCCAGATGGAGAGGGCATCCCAAAGAGTCAATTTTTACTACCCCTTTTATGGGGCAGAGTACCTCTGATCCCCTATGGGGAGGGCCTGTCCAGGCAATGTCAGTCCTGTTCCAGGGAGCTCCAGGTGTTCTTACTGAGTATGTGCAGCCTTGGCACAATGGTGGGTTGCCTCATCTTTTATTTTTTTGAATGCTGAGGGTGGTTCCAATGGCTGGGTCATTGGTCCAGGTATTGGTTTTGATGGTTCAGTTACTCATAGGGAGTTATTTTTAGACCTATTCCCATTGTTTCTCAAGCACCCTCATTCATCCCCATTCATTCAGGAACCAAGTTACACAGGAGGGATAGGTATGAGTCATAAGTTACACAACAGGGCATGCAGATAAGATGGAGGCTTGACATTACAAGATAGAAACTTGACATGACTTATGCTAACTTACATACATAGGCCTAAAACAGTAATCACACAATATCAAAGCAGTAAAAAATCAATACAAACATAATAATTATCGCATATAAAACAGTGGATATCTAAATCAAAATAGCAGGGCACTTATTTGCAAAGAAGGGAGAAAAAAATAAAACTTACTACCTAAAATAAAATGTTAAAGCTTATTCTACATCTTAGCTTACTTATGTTTATCTATCGGGAATAGAGAGGGAGAGACAAAGTCAGAAATGGTTGGGGAAGTGGAGGGAATGCATTTTAAAAGGAAAAAAAAGAAAAACTGGGAGAGTTTGCTACAACTCCACAGCCAGATCCAATCCACAGAGCCAGGCTGGCACACCATATTGTACCTGTGGGCTGACCTCATGCTGGATCTGGACCTTGAACCTTCCCATGAACTGGGCCCACACCACTCTGGCTGCAAAGCTGGAAAGTTGATCACCACTGGTCTAGAGCATCTGGCATGGGGAAGGCAGTAGACAAAGTACAACAATATGGATATTTGGGGCTGCAGTGCAGCCTAGTATAGAGTGTCTTAAGCTTGATCAGGTTGGCAGTGCTTCATCCCCACAGTAGTCTGGAGTCCAGATGTCACAAAATTGGAATAAAGCTGCCTTTGCTTCAGCTTCTACTTGGTTTGCTCTTCTCTCAAGAGATGCACAGAATTTAGCCTAGCATCTGTAGTCATATACATTGCTTTTCCTTTAGAGTTAGGTAAACACTGAAGGAAATTCCAGAAACAAGGACAGTCAGAGGAGCCCTTTACTGCATAATCCCAGCCTGTTCAAAGTCAGGGGCTTGTGTAGTTGAGTGGCAATGAAAGGATATCCATATGGTTCCTTTGTGCACCAGTTTCTCTTAGAGAAAGACATCTCTCTCAGAGAGAAACATATGGGTCCATCCAACATTTAAAAGCTCTCATTGAAAAATAATGGTGTAAATTGTTATCTTGATGTTAATAGAGCTATGAGAATTTATACCAAAGTATATGGAAAGCATGAAAGCATGGCAACCAGTCTCTATCACTGCCAATCACAAAACAGTTTAGGTAAGAGTAACTTGGCTTAAATATGAGGAACTGTAAAGAAAAATTATTGCTTAAATGTAAGGAAAATAATGGCTTATATATGAGGAAAATATTACTTGTCTGTGGGTATGTCTACATGTGCATTTACTCCACAATAACTTACTGCAGAGTAAGTGTTTTTTAGGTCACTGTCTACACATGCAGCTGTTAAAGCACAGTAACACTGTGTGTGTACTGACTTGGGACTAAATTTCCATAGATTTCATAGACATTTAGGCTGGAAGGGACCCCGGAGGATCAGCAAGTCCATCCCTCTGCCCCAGGGGCAGGAAGCCAGCAGGGCTCATAGGATCCCAGCAAGATAATCATCCAAATGTGTCTTGAAGGCATTCAAAGTGGGTGCCTGAACCACCTCTGGCAGCAATCTATTCCAAACCTTGGGGGCTCAGACAGAAGAATTTTTTTCTTATGTCTAGCCTGAATCGGTCATGGCAGAGTTTGTGACCATTCAATCTTGTCAGCCTTTGAGGTGCTCTGGTAAACAATCATCCCCTCAAATCCTGACGAGAACCCCTAATAAACTTATAGGTGGCCACCAGACCACCTCTGAGCCTGTGCTTTTCCAGGCTGAAGAGCCCCATGGCTCTCAGCCTCTCATCATAAGGTCTGTTTTCCTGACCTGTGATCATGCATGTGGCTCTCCTCTGCACCCTTTCAAGTTTCTCCACATCTTTTTTGAATTGTGGAGTCCAAAACTGGATGCAAGTACTCCAGCTGCGGCCTCACCAAGGCTGAGTACAACAGGAGAATGACGTCCCGGGATTTGTTTGAGAAGCATCTATGGATGCAAGCCAGCATTTTGCTCACTTTACTAGCCTCAGCATTACACTGAAGGCTCATGTTAGTCCCAAGTCATTGCATACACACAGTGTTATACTGTGCAGGCAGATGTGTACACATGCTTTATTGTGTAGTAACTAATTGGACATAAATTTGATACCTACATGATGCAGGTATCAAATTTACACCCGAATCAGCATAAGCCACCATAGTTACTGCACAGTGTGGGCATACACATGTAGACACAGACCCATGCTGCACAGTAATTTTTGATTATTGTACAGTAACCTAAATTACAGAGCAGTAAATGTTCATGTGTAGATGCACCCTGTCTGTGGCAAGGTGGAGGGGGAAGTAAATAATGGCAATCCATCCATGTCAGAAAAATAATCAAGAACCTCTGTAAATAGAAACCCAGGAGGTTTCCAATCTCTACACAGAAATAGCCTTTAATGGGAATAATTTGACCTGTATTTGTCAATGTGGTTGGCTTCTGTCATTCACTTAGTGCCCTGAGATTCATATTATTTGAGGACTTATCTTACCTTCTTTTTATTATATAGCCTTTACTTTCTACAGAAATCAAACAACCTTTTTTAACTAATTAAAGATATGTTTTAAGCCAGAGTTCAGAATCATGTGTACAGTTGTTTGGTTTTGCATTTTTTCTGTAGTTCTATTGTTTCTAAATATTCACTCACCAGTGCAGATCTTTTACCTCAGTTCTTTACACATTTCCTCATTGTCTGCTGTTTGTTCATTTATTTTCCTTTTTTTTCCCAAGGGATTGTAGTATATTGCACGTTAGTTATGATTTCTTCAGTTTCCCAGCCACATCTTACAAAAAAAATGTGATTTCTCTTGTTGCATCCAAATTCCTAAGTTGATTGTCCATTTTCCTCACACTTTCCCTCAAAGTTTTTCTTCATATCTTCAAGACTGATCCTGCTTTCACTTAAGACAGTGGTGAAACTCCCATCGGCTTCAGTGGAATAGCCTCAGGCTATTGTACTGCCACCGTTTGTAATCATGTGTTCAACAACTAATTCTATATTATGCTAAATTTAGTTTGCTCATGTATATTACTGCCAGATTTCCCTGTTATTCTCACTTTCTAAATTTCCTTCTTTTTATTCAGAAGGAGAAGGGGGACAGCTTCTTTTCTAGTTGTAGTCTCTACCTTCTGTACCCAAAAGTTGCCTTCCAATTAATTTAGGAACTTTAATTACTCATTTGATTGTATTTATTGCTTTCCAGCTATCGCTGTAATTAAATCCTGTGTTCTAAGAAGGCTGCATTACAGTCTAGAAAATCACAAATAATCTGTGCAGGTATCTTCAGTAGGTCATATCATACTTGTAGAGTTGAGTAAATTAAAGATTTTTTTTCCAACTTGTTATAACAATAGAGAACATGATCTACCTTCCCTTTAGCACTTAGAATTCTTGTTGTATGGAAAGGAATAGAGGTCCTCTCTAACAGTACAAAAGGAAACAGTAGTATGGAATATAATAATTTCTGAAGTTAATCCAACTGACAGCATTTAAATTATAGGCCAATAGTGACACCTGCTGGAAGCTTGTAATAAGGGTTATTTAAATTAAAAACAATATTCCATGATCTTTTCTTGTGTACACTTTTGTTAACTGTGGGCTTTTAACATAGAATAGGCTTACTATGACCACCTTTTGCCAAGTTCTTTGCTATAATATGTCATCAGGGTATGTACTAAGAAGAGTTGGTCATGATGGGCAAATATGTTTTAAAGAAACTTAAATTAAAATACAAGGGGTTTTTAATCATCCAGAAATAATTTGCAAAGGAAAATAAAAGAGATGATGGATGGATGTGAATGATATGATTTTAAAATGATTCCTACTAGCTCTGAAAAAATAAGAAATGCAAGTAAAGGAGTCATCTTGTTTCAAGCTTGGTCCTATACAAAGATTCCAGCATTGTTTTAAGTCTCTTGCTGGAATTTCTGAGTAGACAGCCGTGTCCTGGTGAATTTAATCTTCAGATTTTTTTTGTTTTTCTGTCAATCTGCCAAATACAGATCCACAAAAGTATCTAAGCACATGAGCAGTCCCACTGACCTCTATAGGACTACTCCCCAGACTTCAAGTTATTTGCATGCTTAAGTGCTTTGCTGGATGGGAGCCAGAATGAGTAGCACAACTATCATCATTAGTTGAACTAACTTTTCCATTCTAAATCCCTCAAAATAACATTCCCAAACAGTGTCCTTTGGAGGTAACTGTAAGTATTACTTATTTGATAAAAAAAGCTTCATCATCCTTAGTTGAAACATTATGAATTGTGCAGGATTGTGTTAAGGTGAAGCAGAAATACAGATTTGTAGCTGGAGGGGTTGGGTTTGGAACTTCATGCTTACCAAAGACATTATTTCAGATCCACAGCTGATTGTCTTAATTCCACTCAGATCAATAGATTGGACAATTTACACCAGCTGAGAACCAGACCCTTAATTTTCAATAAGGGTTGGGGCCTTTAATGTATTTGAAAAAAATTGCTTTACTAGTTAGAAGTAATTGGAAATGCACTATGTGCATTACTACATTGTCCATATGTTGCATGTACTCTGGACTTCAGCAAAAGTAAATTACAGTGTAAGATGAAGTCTGGTAAGTTGGTTACTTTTGGCAGAATAGTCACTTGGGGGTGAAACTACATCACTGGAAATCAACACAGTAATAGAATACATCTTTGAAGAATCACAGAAACTAACACATTAACCACACAAAACATTAGATCTGTTCAAAATCCTGGCCCTATTGAAGTGGATGGTAGAAAGGTTCTATCTACACTTTCAGCTTTATATATCAGTTACCATGACTTCTCAACCATGACTTCTAACGCAATGTAAATTTTTAACACATAAAAGCCATTAACGTGAAACTCACTCTTTGGCAAAGGACTAACCCAATGTTTGTGCATCACTTAAATCCTACTTAATCCTTATTTTGAGAACATAGGAGATGCCCTTAAATCCTGGATTACTGCAGAAGGCTGAATTTTACCCTTTGAAAATAGAAAGATTTTGTTCAGAATCAGTCCCTGCTCCAGAATTAATATATTGATACTATTTGTTTTTGTTTGTGATTACAATGCTTATGAAAATTAAGAACCACTAGGCAGTCCCTAGGTGTAGTATGAGCAACTGTAATAATATGCAACTGTAATCCACACAGCTATGCCATGACTTTGTTTAGGCTTGATTATTTTATCCAAAGAATTTGCTCAAATTCCTGCAGGTTTTAATGACAATTTGGAAGTCCTAGTTTGACATATAATAAACTTAAAATATGTTCTGATCTCTATCTCAAGAGTTTTATGTTGTTAAGTCCTGCCATTTAAAATAAGTTAGCAATAGATTGACTAACAAAACACAGGACACTCTGTAAGTTACTAGTGTTAATGTAATAGAAGTATTGAATATTTTCAAGGAGGATGTTTTTCTAAATATCATGTTATAACAGGTGGCTTGGTGCACTCTGAAGGTGCTGCAGAAGTCAATCAGGAGTCATGTGACTCAAAAGGAGGCTAGGGTTACAGGATATAAACCCAGAGCCTGAGCTGAAGCAGTAGTCTGATCCTGGCAGCCAAGATGTGAAGAACCCCTGAATAGCAGGGCTGTAACCAGGCTTTTTGCAAACACCTAAGCTGGGGTAAGCAGGCTGGTAGTCTGGGGATTGAGACAAGGAATAGTGGTGGTCTCATCTGGCCAGAAGCAGGGCCCAAGCCCAGAAGATAGGGGATAAGGCCAAAGAGCAGGACCATAGCTGAATGGTTGAGAGAGCAAGGAGGGTCAGGGACCTGTAGGCCACAAGGGATGAGAGGTAGACAAGGGATCAGGGTCTTGTAGCCCAGGAGAGAGGAGCAGGGTTAAGGAGCCTGGAGGTCTCAACTGGCTTGGCAGGGCCAGGCCAAAGAAAAGGGATCAAAGGCTAAGGAGGGCCACAGTCAGAGACCAGCAGAGTCAGGGATCTGCAGCCCAGAAAAAGTTCAAGTTGGGGCCAAGGGCCCAGTACTTCAGGAAAGGCAGGATCAAAGTCAATGACCCAGGACTGCACCCAGAAGTAACCAAGATGGGCAAAATGCTCAAGTATTGACAGAAAGGGATTGGCTTTCTACCATTCTTAGCTAGAATGGGCAAAATACTCAGGGCTGTTCCTGTCAGTCTCTGGCTGTGGCCCTCCCTGGCCTCTGACCCCTCTTCTTGGGCCCTTGCTCCCCTCCTAGGCCAGTTGAGACCTCCAGGCTCCCTTAGTGGTAACATCTGTGAGGCATCGGTATGGTGTAAGGGGCAGTTGGAGTAATGTAATAAGCTCTTAAGGCATTGTGTAATGAGACCCAAACTTAGGAGTGGATGAGATCTTGCTTAGGAATCCCAAAGGCAGACTCCCTTTTCTGAGTACTTATTTACACCAAAGCATAGTAGGAAACCAGAAAGGAGAGAATGCTTAAGGGATCAAGGATGTAACAGGAGCTGGGTGACCACCATGGCCATCCCAGCCACCTCTGGGTTCCTAGCCTGTTATACTTGTGTAATTATGGTTACATAAAATATACTCTCTTAAAATTCTACACCTATTTACATTTTATAAAATAATTTATACATTGTTCTGAATTGAATGAAATACCTTTGAAAACAGATGTTATTTCTCAAAATTGTGGGGTTTTTTTCCATTTAAAAGTTCATACTCTTTAAAGCTTTCAAGTGATTAGTATTAAGTGAACCTTAATGTTTGTGTGAGTGGATTCTTTGCTTTATGTATAAGTTATTAAATAAAATAATTGTGAAACAGCTTAAACCCCCAATCAATAATTTAATAAAGCAGGAAGTAATGAGAAATGGTTGGTTCTCATAAAAACCCAGGCTTTGCCCACACATATGGCTATATCTTTTTTCTTGCAGTAATATAGTCCAATACCTTCCCCAACCTTCTGATAATAAGTCAGGTAGGATTCCTCAATATTATGTTCACCAGCCATAATGCAGTGCGCAGTAATAAGGACTCTTGCCATGGTCTCTCTCAGAAAATGTGAGAGAGAACCCAGGGCTCTTTGTGGCTTTCATCACAAAGCACACCCAGAAACTCTTCTATGAGTTCTATGAGCCTGGGAATTATTGGATCAACAATGTGGGTCTCAACACACAAATGCTTCCACCAGACTGTTCACCAACACACAAATGCTTCTCCCTTCCTGCCTTTACCATCCTGAAAAAAAAAAATTCTCTCTCATAATCATGGGATTTTGAAGGTTTAGGAATGTTAGAAGGTGTCTTCCTTGTGCCAGGGCAGGGCTCTTCAGAAGACACCTTCTGCTGTATTAACTAAGTGTCTGGCATGGAAAGAAATAAAATATGTGGTGGTCAAAATTGGCCCAGAACTCTGCTGGTTGCTATGTGTTCACATGCAGATGGCAGCCAATGAATCATAAAGGAGTTTTTCCAAGTTATGCTTATTCTCACCTCAGGATGAGTCTGATCAGGGAAAATTCACCAGTGGGTGTTTTCCCTTAGCCATAGACCATAGATCCATAAATCCCATATATCAAATGGGGAGAGGGGAAGGAGAGGGAGGCTTGGTTGCTAAGCAACTAAGTGCCAGCTCTTCCTATAGTTCTCCGCCCTGCCAAGCAGCCTCACTTACCAGAACCATTGCGCCCTTCTCTGACCATAGTAAGACATCAAGCTGTTTTTGACCCCACCTTCACCCTGACTTCTCAGAATATGGATGCACCCAAAATAAATCAGGGTTTGGGGATTTTGAGGGGGGAATGAAGAATTATTCTCAGTATGGAAGAGAGGTGCCCTTAACTGGTGCCTGATCTAGGTAAAAGCAGGGTTCAGCCTGAGAAAATACAGACAAGAGGAGGAAAGGGAAAGAGGAGGAAGTTCCAAGGGGGGAGTCAGCTTCCCCGCAGTAGGGTAAGTCATGGACCTCAAGTAATTCAGAGGGCCAGTGCTATTGCAGAGCCAGTGCAGCCAGTGAGTATTTGGTGTACGCCGCAGCGAGGGCATAGGTAGAAATTTTCAGCAGAGCCCAAAAAGGAGCCGCGGCTGGTTCAGCACGCTGGACAGCGGCCGTGCGGGTCCAAAGCATCATCCCGCGCGGCCTGGATGTCTTCCTGGCTGCTGCTTTCATTCTAGGCGGGATTTTAAGGGAGTTTTGGGGGGGCACAGGCCTTTTGTCCATGTCCTATTTCACCTCCTTTCTCCCTGCTGGTTTGCAAAGAGTGAAGAGTGGCAAGGAAGAATTGTACCACTGTGAGTGCCCTTCAAGGGCATCCCCTGCTTGTTTTCCAAACTATTGCCTCCTAAAATCTTTAGCCATCCTAAGCAAAATGGTTCCCGGGAAAGCTTCAATGCCAATGATTGGGCACGAGTACAGCATTCAGGGGATTGTGGGCTCGTAGGGGTGTCCTCCTGGGTCATTCTGCAGTACATGGCACATGAGTGGGGGGACTCGCCTTGCCTGAACCATGTAATAGAATAAAGCTGGAGGCAGCATGATAAAAGGAAGGGCATATTCCAGAGGCAAACACTGCTGACATCTACCTCATCAGCATGTAGTAGCTCTTTACTGTGGAGGTCTTCACTGGGGGCTGTAGAGGTTTTTGTTTTCCTCTATAGTTCTGGGGGGCCCAGGACCCCTTGAGCATATATTAACATTTCACAGAAGCAGGATTTTGGCTTCTCTGGCTCTCTAGCTGTCCCTGTGACAGGTTAGGGTGTTAGGTCGGTGTTGTATCAGGGTTGAAAGACTGATGTAGAGCTTAGATTATGGTTTGTATGGGAGGGTTTGGCTAGGGATGTGCCTGCCTCAGGCAAGGTGTTGGACTGTATGACCTCTTCCAGCCCAACTTCTCCATGATCCTGTGATTCACAGCGGTGGAAAACCCTGGTTCTGGCTCTTCTCCCTTCCCTACCCACGCTGTTTATAAACTCCTGGAACAGCTCCTGGGGTGCTGGTTGTACCTGTTTGGTCTAAAGACAGGCAGACAAGGTTCTTCAGGCAAACACGGTATCTTTTCTTAGACCAACAAAATAGTTGGAAAATTGTTCTTTGCAGCCTTTCAGGCACAAACCTTTCTTCAGGCATAGGGAGAGTCTGCTGTTCTCCTAGTTGGAAGAGAAGCCCACATGCAAAGCCTACATGCAGACCTGTGAACCTGGCCAAAGGCCTATGTGATCCCTGATGCTGTCACTCGAGTCAAACACTTGGAGCTGGAGGGAAGGTGGCAGAGAATGAGGGAGAGCCAAGGGGCCTATAGTGTTGCAGTCACTTGGTCCCAGGGAGGAGGGAGCTGTAACAGGCCACTGGAAAGGGGGGAAGAGGTTAATTCCCCTCCCAGTTTGTCAGGGGTCAGAATTCAAGCCAGATAGACTTGGCTGTGGCCCGGGCCTGGTTGATCCCCTCAGTAACGCTTCTTTTGTGTTTCTCTTTCTTTTCTCCCCCTCCCCGACCTGCCCCCGCGCTGCAGCCTCCAAAGCCTCCCGGGCTCCTGGCCCTGCTGCCGGCTTTGTCTCTGTTCTCCAGCCCCTTCTTCCGCCCCCAGCTTCCAGCTTCCAGGCTCTGCCCTCACTTTGCGACCTCCCTTTTTCCAGCTCCGCCGGCTGCCCCGCTCCCTGTCACCAGCCCCCACCGAACAGGCCCTCTGCTCCGCAGGCGGGCGGCAGCAGCCCCCGGGCAGCTCGGGGCATGGCTAGGAGGCGGCTGGGCAGAGCTGGCATGGCCCTGCCGCGTCTCCTCGGAGCACCGGAGATGCCATAAATATAAAGGAGCCGCGCTCAGGAAGCACGGGATCCCCCTCAGGCCATGCGGTGCTGTGAGTACCACTTCCCCCTCCTCCCCCTCCATCCCACCCCTGCCGCGGGGGAGGGGGGGATGTTTTTCTCCAGCCCCCCTCCCTGGCAGCCGCTTGGAGCGAGGTTTCCCACCCCGATTGCTGCTGTAATTGGAAGATTGAGGGCGTGGGTGGTGTCTGCCTGCGCCTGGAGGAAGCTTAACGCATAGTCAGGGCTAGGAGCGGTGATGACAGACCGGCGCCTTCCCGGCACAAGCAGAGCTCCTGCCACCAGCCCGGCCCCGGCCCCGGCCCCGGCCCCGATCCCCTTGGCTGGGGCGGCGGGGATCTCTCTCCCCGCCTTGCTCGGGCTGTAACCAGGGAGCCCTGCTTCCAGGTCCCGGGAAGCCGGAGGAAGTGACGCGCGTGTTATTTATAAAGCGGATCAATTTCGGGTGCGGGGAAAGAGCGTGTCGGCCGCGGGACTCCTGGCCGCAGGGAGGAGTAGCAACACATGGGCCGGCGCTGCCGGCGGCTGCAGGAGCTTTCCCACCCAGGAGGCCGCGTCCTCTGGGGGGAAACCCCGCGGCACGGGCCCCCGGGCCGGCCCGCGGCATCCCCCGGCCCCGCTCGGCGCGGGCAAGGCGGGCCGGGGCAAGCGCAGCCTCTCGCTGCTCCCGTGGAAGCCTGCTCCGACCCGCCTGCCTCCGCCCCGCATCGGGGGGCTTGACAATTGCCCGAGCTCCCGCCACCACTCTGCCCCCCAGCCCAGCCCAACCCAAGGCGCTCTTGTTGATCCCGCTTCTCTCCGGTGACTAGCTGCATGCGGCAGATGTTGCTCCACATGTGAAGGGCCCGTGACTTCAGCCGCTGGGGAGGGGAGGGGGGGAAGCCCGAGGGCGCGTGGCAAGGGGCAGGCAAGCGGCAGCTTGCGGGTGTCCCGGGGGAAGGGCGGGGAGGAGGAAGGGGAGGCGCCGGCGCGTCCCGCACTCGGGTGCCTGGCAAGGCAGGGAGGCAGAGCGGGCTCCCCCGGCCCCGCAGCCCCCCGTGCGAGCCCGGGACGCATGCGCATGGCTGGAGAGCCGCCGTCCCCGGCCGAGGAGCCCGCTGCAAACGGATGCGAGCCCGGCAAAGATCCCCGCCTGCCCGCCGGCCCCCGCCGGGACACCGTGAGTACGCGCCGCTCCGCACGCGGGAGCCTCGTTTGCAGCCGGCCGGCGCCGCGGGGATGCTCGGGGCTCGGGTCGGTGCCTTGCCCGGCTTCTCCCCGAGCGCCGGCCCGAACAGGAGCCGCCCGCCCGCCCCGGCTCAGTCCCGCACTCCAGGGGGCGCCGGCGGGCGCAACTGGCAGCAGCTGCCGGGGCTAGGCTCAGGGATCCCCCCGCCCCACTCGCCTCATGCCCAGTCGTGCCCGGCTTTGCCTGCGCCTCTGGCCCCTGTGCACGGACGGGCAGCAGGGCACCCACAGCACGGCCTCCCCCTCCTGAGAACTGGCATTGGAAATAGTGCGCTGGAAACGGGAGTCACCATTCTGAGGAGGCTAACAAAGCCTTTCCGTCCGCCAGCCTGGAACTGGGACCTCGCTGAGGTCTGTGAGCAAGACAGAGACCTTGGCCTGAGATCCACCCTTGGTGCTTGCTGCACTAAACAGGGTCATGAAAACTAGACATCAAGGGCAGAAAGTTCAAATAATCTCATCTTGGCCCATCCCAGTAGGAACCACTGGCATTTAATACAAGAGATGAAGCTTTCCATGCCCTCACCCCATGTATTCCCAGTTTTGTCACTGGAAAATGCAAAATAATGTAAATGTATATCTATATACTGGAATGTTATTGGTGTAATGCAAAGATCCATCTAATAGTTGCGTGTCACTTGTGTGTTTCTGCTCATAGGCACCATAGAGTAGCATTTGCGTCTGGGATCAGCAGGGAAAAATACCATCAAGTGCCAATATAGCACCTTATTACTGTGTAGTGGTAGGGAGAAACTATTATGTGGTATACAGCACCAAGAAATATGATGTAGAAATCCAGTTTAACTTACTTGGCATGAGGCTGGAGCTTCACTCTGAATTTGGAACAAACTGAAAAGTACATGAAAGTCTCCATAATATAAGGATGACAATTATAATTATACCTCCTTCCCATATCTCTTCATACTTCATAGTATGTAGTATATGAGTTTTTCTATTTACCCCTGATGTTTGTGTCTGTCTGTCCACATTCATATCTATAGTCATGCCACCACCCTCCATTTACAATAGCTGTTTAATGAAGTACTGCCTTCGTAAGTCTTGGTGATTTAATTTCAGAAATGTCATTACAGCCCTTCCTTTCTGAAGCCCCTCAGAGAAAGGCCTAAGTTTTCAAGGGTGACTCACATTTAAGGCCATTACTGGCCTTAACTGCCCAACCTGAGACACCTTAGAGGAATGCAATATAAAGAGCTGAACGCTCAGCATCTTACAACATCACACGTTTTTAACAATGTCTCAAGTTGGGCTGCCAAGAGTTGAGGCACTGGCAGCTACTGAAAACAACTCCATCTCAGCATTATAGAACTGTTATTCTCTGGAGGCAGTACATCTGGGAATTGAAATATGGCAACACTCAGGAATAAACAAGTGTCACTCAAAATACTCTACTTGAGGACAGGTAGTCTCTGCATTTCTGTTCAGAGGCTTGGTTTTGAACTCTTCATGCAGAATTGTTTTTTGTACAGAAGCCCTAAAGCTATTGTTGTTCAAGTTATCATATTTTACTCAAATAGTAACCATGACCCTGATCTAACAACAGGTTTTCCTTAGTAATTTCACTGACTTCAGTCCTGGGCTATAGGGGTACAATTATGTTTAAAACCATTTCCAGTACAGCTATAGAGGTTTATGCAGAAATGTTAGGAGTAGTCAGATTCCAACATAGTACACCCTGAAGTGGCTCACAACAATCAAAATCAATAAGAAATGGTGTGTGAATCAGTATTTAATGCACTACAAGATGAGTCACCCTGATGCAGACCAGCTTTCGGACCAGTACAATGTCAGTCAGTTCCTAACACAGTTTGATATGAGTCAGATCTCAGCACCTCGTACAATATGATATGAGTCATTGACTAATACGCACCACGTGACTCCAATACACAATGTGAGCTGTCAAAGCTTCTGTGTGATGTGAGTCACTTCATAGTACAGTAGAACAGGTTTTTTGGAGACCATTCATAATTAAGCATGATGTGACTGAGTACTTGGTAGAATATAGGATGATGGGAGTCGGAACAGTAATCTGCGATGTGCAGTAGTTCCCTTGTTTGTATAATAGTAAAACAGCTTGTAAAATATCAAGCTGAATGAACTTTTTTAGTCACTGTATTAAAATACGTGAGACGATTGCTTCCGTTTGATATTAAAGACAGCAGATGTAAGACCAACAAATTGTACAATTCTCAGCATTGTGAATGATCCATTCTGATCTAGCATAAAGCCAGTTTAAACTGCTCTGGTATTGTAAATGGTCCTTCACATTAAAATAAGTTGCATTTAGAAGTTATGGATTGATAAACACTAAATTGTTATGTATACCAGGGTAATCATGAATAGGAATAGATGGATGTGCAGTGTTCCTACAATTGTTCACAACAGTAAGTAGTTATTATTTTACCTTGCAGTAGTAATGGGAGGGCAAATAATACTCTAAGATGCACATAAACAACTGAAACCCAAACCTGCTTAAATTACACCAATAAGAGTTTTACCCCTACTTTTTCAGGGGTCTCCAAAGGATTTTGCAAAGGTATACTGTTTTATTGATTTGTATCCCATACCAATCCATTTTGGTATCCCCAAAATGAAGCGGAATTGTGTTTTCCACTTCATTTTTACACCAGTGCAATGCCAATTACACCAATGTAAATGTTTGATCTGTCTATGCCTATACTCAGTTTCAGCCTCCTTCACACTACAAGAACACTGTGGCATTGGCTCAGTGTAACCAAAAATCAGATTTATTCATCTTATACTTTTGTTTGGAAGTATATCCACATATTTTCAGTCTGAGGAATACCTGTAAGAGTCTCTCTCTAAAGGCAAAGCATTTTCTATTCACTATAGTTGAATGAGTGTGTACATGGTGACTGTTATGTTATAATGACATTTGTTTTACTGAAGTTCTATACAGCACTGGCATAGTACATGTTGGGCATACATCCCAATAAAGAAACCCAGAGGATGTAGAAGAATGATGGACATGGAATAACATGTTTATTAGAATGTCAGGTTGCATCCAGAAGTGGCTTTTTCTGAGCATAGCAGGTTGATCATGCAAGGTGTGCCTCCTGTACAATGCTGAACATGGATGTAAAAGCAGTTCAAAGCTCTCAGAGCTTTGCAAGATTAGACCTTAAACTGTAACTGAAATTAGATGTGTATGATTCCCTGTTACTGTGTGGGTGTATTACACTTTAAGTGTTCTCTTTGAAATGTGAAGGAACGCTTTAATCTGTGTAGATGAACAAAGCTCTTCATAAAGCTATGCATCTAAAAAAACTAGCCACAGAAAGCAACCAACCTGGTTTCTATCCATCTTTTTATATAATATATCTGGATTTCCATCAGGTCTCATAGGGGGAAATTTATTTTCTCTTGCAGTCATACATACTGATCCTCCCTGGATCTTCTGTTTTAACCCCTACATAGGATGCTGCAAGCTAAGATGACTTCAATATCACCTATACTAAAAGCTGGTCTTGCTTTCTTCCCTGCTACAATTTTAAGCCACTCCATGGCCACTACAACACACCATATCTCCACCAGTACAAAGAGAGAACAACCAAGGGTTTTTGACTAGAGTGCACTGATGCTCTTATTGGTATTTATAAAACTTAGAAAGTCTTGGCTAGTTCAGGATCAGGAAAGGATCATCCCCAGATTGCAGATTGGCAAGAACTGTTTTGTGGAAAGAAGGAGGGAGGACAGAGGGGAGGGAGTTGCCTTCTTCTGTAGGGTGGAATATGTTCCTCTTCCTAGGATCCATTGCTACAGGGATCCTGGTTTTCTCTGATAAAAAAAAAAATCACAAATTCTCTGATAAAAAATCCAAAATCTGTGATTAAAATTAAAGCCTGCCCCCCCTACAGTTCCACTAGCCCTGCTGATGCCCCTCACTCCCCCCTATGGTGTTCCCATTCCTCCTGGTGCCCGTTTCCCCATGTGCATCTGTGTATATGCATGTATACATATGTATGCATAGTCCTGTGCACATCTATGGGTATACATATGTGTATGCATCTATACGTGTATGTGCGTGTGTGTGTGTGTGTGTG
>JAGPOW010000261.1:66580084-66591008 GCA_030014935.1 Caiman crocodilus | reverse complement strand
GTGTGTGTGTGTGTGTGTGAATGCTGCACACACTCCCATGGGGAGCTGGCTGGGGGCTGAGGGAGTTGAAAAGGTGTTGGGGAAAGATGTAGAGTGGCTGCCTGGCCAGCTGCACATGGACTATGAGTTGGCTATTGGCCCTTAAGAGAAGCTACATATGAAGGAGTCCCTGATTGCACTGCTTGGGTTTCATGTGCAGCCAGCCTGGCTCTCCCACTGTGAGTGGGAAGGCTGCAAAACCCCTACTCCCAGCTGGCTGCAAACCCTAGCTGGCTGCAAAACCCCTCAGCTCCCAGCCACTTCAAACCTCCCAGCAAACCCCCAGCTCTCGGGGGCTGCTGCAAAATCCCCTAGCTCCCAGCTCACTGCAAACCTCTCAGCTGGCTGCAAATCCCCCCAACTCCCAGCTGGCTGCAAAACCTCCCCATTCCATCAGCACCCAACCAGCTTCCTCCCCCCAGCCCTGCCAGTCAACCCCAGCCCCCTGCAAGCCCCACTTGCCACTTCACAGGCTCCAGAAGGAAAGGGAGCCTGACCCAAGACTTGGGACTAACTAAAAGCCCCAGGCCGGACCTTTCCCCCTGTCCCTCTGGGCAGGGTTGGGGTTTTCCCTGCAATCAGCTCTTGCAGGCTGAAACTCTGCTGGCCTGTACAGCTCTTTGCAAAAGGAGGAGATTACAGGTTTCCCTGCTAACAGGGGAAATCCTTATTTTCTCTGACAGAACCAGGAAATCCGTGGTTTTCTCCATTTTTCCATGGGGAATGGAAAACCTAGATCCCATCTGGCATTGCAGTAGCAAGGCAGTGACTGCATCTTCATCACTCTTGCTTTTACCTGTAGTATGTTGTAAGGTGTGCTTCGTATTTTAGGTTTTGTGTTTCATAGTTGTGTGTAAGTATTTAAAGTGGTGTTTTAGGGACATTCATGAGTAAATGGTTACCTGCAAAAATGCATAGGACTGGGTTCAATGGTCCAGGAGACCCTATCCAATCCTATCTTCTTATTTTTCTATTTTTTCCACCAACCTGCTAACCTGACCATTATTTCTCATGGTGTGTGTGTGTGTTCATTAATGTACATTTTATTTGGTCTCCATTAAAATGGTGTCCTTCTTAATTCATGTTAACCAACTGGAAAGAAGTAGGGTTATTTATCAAGTTTGTTAAAGGTCCATTCCTGTTCACATTATCAACAGTAACTCACCACTGAATTCAATGTATTCCTACTGTAATATTTCTACTTCAAAAATATCTAAAATAGGGCTTCTGAGATTCACTTTCAATCTAAATCCAACAACTAGCTTATGACAATACTAAAGAATCACAGAATTACTTTAGTCTAACTGAATGATGAGCAGTATGGATTATGAATTAAAAACAATGATTAACAATCAAGTGATTTACAAAATATTCATAGTAGACCTGGTCCATAGTTCACTGAAATCAAAAGGAAATTTTAATTGTTTTATTGAACTTTTGAATCAGTCCCAGTAGGATTATGACAACTCTGTTGTTGTTATGCAAACCTCTATCCCCTATTGGCATAACTTCTGCATGAATTATTTCACACTAACTATACAGAATACAAATGCCTAGAGCCAATCAGACCCCAGGAGCAAGTAACAATTTGGGGAACTGCTTAATCAGGGCAGGTGTGAAAAGGAACATTATTTTTATGATTCAGAAACTGCACAGCACCCTTGCACTCTGTGTAGCTGACAAAACTTTAGGTTGCTAAAATATAAAACAAGGAAAAGCTTGGATAATATAAAAGATTCTGTAACTTTTTTTCAGGGCAAGCTTGATTTTAAAAATCTGTTTCTTTGCTGTTTAGACTTTATATATTCCCCTCCTGTGTGATAGTTCCTACTGTTAGGAGCCCATGTTTCTGCAGTCGAGATTAGTAAATACTATAAATGTAATAACTCTAAACCAAACATCACTTAAGTTGCTTTTAACCAAGGAAATAACTTTCATCCCTGATCTTTGTACTAATTTATATCCATAAGATTAAACACAGAAAATGTCACATAATCTGAATATCATACAAGCATCCTTGGGAGGACTGGTGAGCGCTTCATATCAATTCAGCATCCCAACATAAGAGTCAGAGCATACATTTTAGCTTTCTGTTATTTCAAAGGTTTATCCAAAACCCCTTACTGTTTTAAGCAACATTGAACAACCAACAGTTATTTACAGTTATGTGCATATTTTATACATGTTACATATGTTATCTATCTTGATATAAAGCAGAATGTATACAATGATTTTTCTTGATCATTGCTTTTTAGGAACATTTTTTATATAATTAAAATAGGGGTTGTTGGCTTGTTTTTTTAATCAGTATTTGGGAATGTGCCAGACTAAATAAATCTGAAGACTGAAATCTTCCACTTGTTACAAAATAAGTATAATGTGGCAAAGATTTTCAAAACGTGTTTCTAAGAACTTTATTTAGATGCATCAGTCAGGATATATCCTAAGCCAATTCAAAGCAATGAAACGCTTTCCACTAACCTCAGTGGACTTTGGTCCAAGCACTAACTAATGCGAGTTTCAAAAGTGCTGAGCATCCAGGGGTGAAGCTTTTGTGATTAGTGCTTAACACTTTTTCTGATTAGGAAAGTAAATTGGCTACATACAGATTTAGGCCCCTACTATTGGTTTTCACTGTGGGATGTGCACTCCCAGAAACAGAACCATCACAGAGCCATCAGTTGCTTTTCTCAGAGCAAGGGAAATAGTAAAATATAATTACCAAAACAAAAAAACTCCACTGTACTAGTGCCTTTGGGGAAAAGATGAGAAAAAAAATGTGATAGATATTAGTCATTCATATAATGAACTACTGGAAACCATTCACATACCATTGTGGAAAATGTAGCATAGTATTTTTTTCTGTATAGAGTCCTATCTTATTCCCTTTGTTTTCAATAAATAGCAATTTCGTTAGGTTTTATCTATTTGATTATGCAAATGCTAACTTCTGTTTAACTAAAAACAAACGTGTTGTAAATTGTAATCAGTTCCCTGTAAAACCTCTTTGCTATGCCTGATTCTTTTTTTCATCCAGCAATGAAGCTTTTGTGATTGGTGCTTAATGCTTTTGCTGATTAGGACAGTAAAGTTGCCTACATACAGATTTTTCAGGTTGCATTTAGTTCTTCTAAGGGTGAAATTACACATTATGCTGTACTAAATCTGTAGAACATTAAGCAGTGTTAAAGTTAGACCTGTGAGTTAGTACTACAAACAGTCGCAGGTTAAGGATTAATACTGTTTCCTGCCTGCACAGCTCTGACTTGCCTCTAGGGCGCTTGCTAGTAGGGGTATTGCAGGTTGGGAGCAATCAAGGGCAACCCATGTTCTAAACCAGGCTTGTCCAACATACGGCCCATGGGCCGCTATGCAGCCTGCCAAGCCATTTTCTGAGGCCCGCAGTGCTGCGACGGGAAACAAAAGTAGACACTGTTTACTTTTGTTCCCACCCCTTGTCCCTCCCCCAGCCCCTCAGCAGCTTCCTAATGGCTGCTGAAGGGCTGGGAAAGGGACAAGGTTCCCACACGTACTGTCAGCTTAATGTTGCCGAAGCAGTGCGGCTCCTCCCCCCTCCTCTCATTTCACAGTGTTCCTTCCTCGCCCTACCCCTCCCTTCCTCATTTGCATGCCAGCTCCTCCCCGCTCATGTTGCAGGGTTTCTGTTCCTGGCCCCACCCCTCCCTTCCTCATTGGTGCAGGGTGGGACTGGCATACAAGTCCCTGCCGGCCACGTGAGCTGGAGCAGGTCACGGTGCAGTGTGTGGGCAGGTGCAAGGGGTGTGGATACCAGCTTGGAGGAATGCTGTGGCCAGGCCTGCAGGAGATGCTGCTGCTGCTGTGGATGTCGGGACAGGAAACCGGTGCCGCTCCCGCCTCCCCGCATCCCCCCCATGCCCATAGACATTGCACTGGGGGTGGTGAGTCACGGGCCCCGGGGAGGGAGGGACCTCTGCCACTTGGGCTCGGGCTGCCCCGGGGGAGAGGGAACAGGGGGGTGTCCCTGAACATCCTGCACCCCCCTGTAGAGTCCCCACATGTTCCCCTATCTGCTGAGCCCAAGCGCACAGGCACGGGAGCATCCTTGAGGCCACCCAGATGGCAGGGAGGACACAGCGGGGTCAGGCGGCACCCCTTGATCCCGGTGCCCACTAGGCCACAGCCGGACTGGACAGGCCTCATGAGCGCCCAATCCTGCTGGCCCTCTGGGTGATAAAATGTTCATGATCCGTCCCCACATTCAAAAGGTTGGACACCCTTGTTCTAAACCAAGGGGTGGGGACCAAAGCTCAGAGTCTAACAATGAACTAAAGAACTAATCAGACATCCAAGGTCAGAAGGTAAGCTAAAATCAAACTGTACTCCAAACCCTGAGCCAAAGGATTAACCAGGCATCAGGGAGTCAGGAGAGATACTGGGACAGGAGCCACACCAGGACTGGAGACCACAGTGGCAATGCATAGGGAGTGCACGTGCATCCCCTGAAAGCACTGGTAAACCCACTGATTGGCTGCACTTGCCACTTAGGTGATGGGCGGGGTGGGGCTGGGGCAGGCAGGAGCACTGGTGCTCCCGCTGCAAGTGCTATCCGATCACTGCACCTCTGCCAGAAGTGGCTGTAGTGATCAAGCACAGTGATCGGGGAACTCCCTCTGGGCAGTAAGATCTGCTGCAGGGGACCCCCTGCCACACTGGGCACCAAAACTGGTCACACAGGAGGCACATCTACCCCTGACTAAGATGACACCAGTCACCCATGGAAGACCATTAAGTTGTGCAAAAAGGCTCAGGTGCTGGAAGGGTTCCTTAGGAGCAGATCTGAAACCAATCAAAGGGAAGGCAATAGGGCTTAGCTGGTGCTGTTTAGTTCATTAGACTCAGTAACCTGGCTGCATGGCAGAAGCCTTGCTTAGTTTTGCCCCTGCCAGCTAGGAATAAGATGGCCCTGCTTAGTTCATTAGGTCCAACTGACCCAACTAAGCAGACTGCAGAGCATGAGCTTCACTTAGCCTTGTCCAAACACATGGAGCAGATTGAAGCTTAGCAACACAAGCTAAGCTGCATGGCCCAGAGTGAACCCTCACCTGAAGTGGCATAACTTTGAGATGTTTGGAGGGCACTTAGCACAAGTTAATGAGTTTTAAAATGTGGACACTCCGGTTTTAAGTGCCCTTAGGATGGTCTAAGTGTAATGTGAAGTGAAATTCAACCGAACTTCTTATTGCCTTCATCCCTTTTCAAGGACTATTTCATCATTTTAGCAAGCATTCTTCTATCCTAAGATTAATAGCATTTTCGTAGATTTCATAGACATTAGGGCTGGAAGGGACCTTGAGTCCAGCCCCCCACCTGAAGGGCAGGAAGTCAGCTGGGGTCATAAAATCCCAGAAAGATAAGCATACAATTTTCTTTTGAAGGTGTTCAATGTAGGTGCTTGAACCACTTCCAATGGCAGGCTATTCCAGACCATGGGGGCTCTGACAGTAAAGAAATTCTTCCTTATGTCCAGCCTGAAATGGTATTGCATAGTTTATAACCATTCAACCTCTTCAACTGTTGGCGCGCTCTGGTGAACAAACGTTCCCCCCGATACTGGTGGTCACCCCTGATAAACTTATAGGTGGCCATCAGATCACCCCTGAGCCTGAGCTTTTCCAGGCTAAAGAGCCTCATAGCTCTCAGCCTGTCGTAATAAGGTTTGTTTTCCTGACCTCTGATCATGCATGTGGCTCTTTTTCTGGACTCTCTCAAGCTTCTCCACATCTTTTTTGAATTGTGGAGCCCAAAACTGGATGCAGTACTTCAGCTGTGGCCTCACCAAGGCTGAGTACAATGGGAGAATGACATCCCAGGATTTGCTTGAGAAGCATCTATGGATGCAAGCCAATGTTTTGCTCACTTTACTAGCTGCAGCATCGCATTGAAGGCTCATGTTCATTTTGTGGTCATTGATGACCCCCAAGTCTCTTTCTTCCGTAGTGCTAATCAACGTAGCACTGCCGAACCTATAAGCATGCTGCAGGTTTTTCCTCCCAAGGTGGAGAGCCTTGCGTTTTTCAGTGTTGAACACCATCAGGTTCTCATCTGCCCATCTGCTCAGCCTGTCCAGATCAGCCTGGACCACCCTCCTGTCTTCAGGTGTGGATGCTTTGCCCCAAAATTTGGTGTCATCAGAGAACTTGGCCGCTTCTTGGTCTGCTTCTGACTCCAATGTTCACATCTTTAATGAAGATGTTGAACAATATGGGTCCAAGGACAGAGTCTTGTGGGACCCCACTGGTCACAGGGCTGCCTTTACTCCAAGATGGAATAGAATTTGCTTATGCACTGAGGATTGCTCACATGAGGAGAATCACTCTTCCTGAGCTCCCCTCCCACTGAGGTCATGGTCTCTTAGGGCCTCACTGACAAGCCTCCTGAGCTTGCCAAAGTTGGCTTTTCTGAAGTCAAGGACTTCAGTGTTGCTGACTGACTTGCCAACTTTACAGCGGATGGTGAAGGTGATCAGTTCATGGTCACTGTCACCCAGCTTCCCATCAAACACTAGGCTGATGATTAAGTCATCCCCAGTAGCCAGTACCAGGTCAAGCAGTGCTTTACATCTCATTGTTCCACAGACTTCTTGAGTCAGGTAGAGGTCATCCACGCATGATAAGAAGCTTTGTGACTGCTCAAATTTTGCTGAGTGATCCTCCCACAAGATGTCTGGGTAGTTGAAGTCACCCATGACAACCATGGTCCTGGAGCATGAGGCCTCAGCCAGCACAACTTTTGTGCTATTTTATTATTTTTTCATGTGTTTTAGAAATCAGGCCAAATCCACCAGTGTTTTCCATCTGCTTTACACTGTTCAGGAGACACAGAGCAACTGTAAAGTCAGTTTAACTAGCTGTGTTATAGATGTTTTGTGCTTTAGGAGTATCACAAAGCAGTCAGAGCGTACTACTAAATCTGGCCCATTGTATTCAATAGCACTGCAGAGACCAAGACCCAACACAACAGCAGGAGTCTGTCACTTTTTTGGTACAGAACATCATTCCATTACTTGCAGTTTTCTCTTAGGTGATTATATGCAAGGAAGGCTTTGTTGGACTACAGGAATATTTGTGAAGCATTTGCATCTGAACTTACATATAAACCTATACATTTATTAGGGGTATTCACCAGGATCTTGGGGAACGTCTGTTCACCACAGCACCTCAAGGGATGACAAGATCGAATAGTCACAAACTCCTCTGCAACTATTTCAGGCTGGACGTAAGGAAGAACTTCTTTACTGTCCGAGCCCCCAAGGTTTGGAATAGACGGCTGCCGGAAGTGGTTCAAACACCTACTTTGAATACCTTCAAGACACTTCTGGATGTTTATCTTGCTGAGATCCTATGATCCCTGCTGACTTCCTGACCCTGGGCAGGGGGCTGGACTCAATGATCCTCCAGGGTCCCTTCCAGCCTGAGTGTCTATGAAATCTATGAAATATCTTACATAGAACTTCCAATGACTTCTTTGTGACTGTGTATGAGGTACTTTCTCTCCTAGTCTAATTCTATAGAAGATTTAATCCATTTTTCTGCTGTTCATTCCCTCCTTCTATTAGGTCTCCCCTAGTTTGAAGATCTGTGTGAAACAAAGGGCAAAAATGTCACCAAATGGGACTTGGACATTGAGTCCACAATGCACCCAATCAAGATGTGTGGAAATGACCTGGAAAAAATATACAGTTTGGGTGTGTCCACGCATGCAGGCACATGCACTTGCAACAGCTCAAATAGAAGCGATGCAAATTTAAGTCGGGGCTTTTTGCCTGAGCGCATGTGCTCAGACAATGCACTTTGTTGTGGAGCAAATTGTGCCACTTGGGGCAAAATAACACTGCCTGGCTCCTCCCGTATCTGGAGCCAGAGGGAGCTAAAGCTTGGGGCCAGCACCTGTGCTGTCCCTAGCAGTATAAAAAGCTGCACTGTCCTGGCTCCATCATAGCAAAAAGCTGTCCTAGGAAGTAACTTGGGACTACTCCCTCTCAGGAGCTTCTGGGGCCCAGCCAATTAGTACCTGGGGACACTACCCATTGTGCCAACTGGACTGCTGAAGCATCCCTGAGAGTTCCCTGCACCCTCTACCCACTGCAGCAGTCTGGCAGTGGGGGCTGCTGTCTGGCTGGGACCTGCTGTGCATCTGCCAGACCTGGATGGGGACTGCACAGACAGTAGAGACATTCGCCTCTCTGGGCCAGCTGCCGGTTGGCTGTGCCTGCGGATTGGCCTTTGTGTGGCACTATTGCCATGTGTGCCCCATGCCCAGCTATCACACAGAAGATATTCTGGGTATGGTGACCTGCTTTGAACTATCAAAGCATGTCTTCCTGGCCCCAATCAGCCAGGAGGTCAGCCACCTTCAGCTGCATCCAAGGTGCCAGCTCTGAGCAGATAGATATATAGACTATATAGGTAGGGTATATATATATATATACACACATATACATATACATACACATACACAGAGAGAGAGAGAGAGAGAGAGATCAGTTAGGCAATGTTTTATTAATATATCTACATTGTTAAAGCAATTTGGAAGCCCACCAGTGTCTCTATCATCATAATAAAATGAATTCTAAATACCTATATGTTTTTGCTGCCCCCGACTAGAGGCCACAGCACCCCCACCAGGGGCCAAATGGCTCCTGAAGGGGCTACCTTCCCCCCCACAAGGTTCATGTGCCCTACCCCAGCTCTTGATTGCTGTCTTGCCTTGCCCCATCCCCTGCTGGCTCCTGCAGCCCCACCAAGCCTCAGCCCCCCCACTCCTCCAGGCCTCCTCACAATGACTGGCCCACCTGGCCCCAGCCCCCACTTGTACCCCCAGCTCCCAATGGCTGAACCCCTCCCAGGCTTCGGCACTTAAAAAAAATAAATAAATAGAAGCCCCTACTCATCCCAGGAGCAGGGGCTGTGGGGGCTCCAGGGCCTCCTGGCAGAGCTTCCCCAGGCAGTGGGGCCTGAACTGGGGCTGCTGGGGCTGGCATCCAGTCCTGCATTGCGCAGGCAGGGCCCCAGTGACCCAGATAGCATCTAGAACTGCAGCGAGTGCCAGGGTTTTTTTTGTTTGTTTTAACTGCAGGGATGCTGGGGTTGGGGAGGCTGGGGGAGAATGGGGCCAGGCAGGGCAGGGAAGGGATCTGAGGGTCTGGGAGAGTGAGCAAGGTTAACAGGGGTCCCCATGGTCCCCTCCCCTCTTCTCCAGCCCCCCACAACTCCTTACTTACCGGCACTGGAGCCCGGGTCCAGCTCCCTGCTGCTGGCATGCTGCCTGCCCTGCATGGGCAGGCAGCATGCTTCAGCACCAGGGCAGGGGCCAACCACAGACACTGGCAGCCAGAGCATCTCTGTGGAGGACTCTGCCCCACTTTTTTTTTTTTTTTTACCCCTGGATATCCAGGAGTCTAATTTTGCCCCCGTGCTGCAAACATACAGTGTGGGGGACCTTGTCCCATTCCCACATGTGCTTCTTGCAGGATCTCAAAGGGGTTTGAAACACTGCAAGAGGTACGTTCGGGTTCGTCTGGATGCAGCCTTTGTGATTATATTACCTTTGCCATGAAACCTGCTTTAGAAAGTGAATGCCCAAAAGGCTGTCTTGGGAATAGCCATGGGTTAGAGAGGTTACGGATATATTTCTATCAGATGAGAGCAACTATATGCACAATTGCTAGGAGTCAGGGCAATCCAAGTGGGCTGGGAGATTGTCTGATATTCTGCACTGTGGGAGAGAAGGACACTGAAACACTGAATTAATTTGTATAGTGAGGTCTTAATTGATATCTCCTCCTCCAGAACTTTCTCCCTAGTACCTTAACATGTGAGAAGTGATCTGGACCTCTTTAAGTGTCTGAACCTCAATAATTTAATTGCATGGACAGATGTATTAAAGATATAGGAATTCTCTCTGAATTAGGGCAACAGGACTGAGCACTTTGAGCCAAAGCCTATAGGATGGTGATCTTCTTGAAGTCCCAGAGTCTTTGGGTTGAATACATAGAGCTGAGCACCTCAGGGGCTTTGACTTCTATCAGTTAAAAACAAGTATAAAATGCAAACCTCTTTGTACTTAAATCATTTTGAAAAATACAGTAATCATCTTAAAGGGCAGATATCTGCTTTTTATTTACTCAAAGGTGACTCAAACTAAAGAGAGTTCACAGGAAAAAAAGGAACATTCAGAGGAAGACCATAAACAGTGAACTATCATATACATGCATGGTTTTCCTAAAGTATCTGCTTGACTGGTAGGCTGGCAATTGTCACTTTCCTTTGGACTGAGATGAGGTTATGTGAATAGTTCTATTTAGATAACAAGGAAAACTTCTGGACCAAATAAGGGGATTATATTAATTTGCTTGTTTTAATTTATACCACAGAAAGGTGATCAACAGATAAAGGTTGAGAGGAATTAAAACAAGAAAAAATCCATAATCCCACAATTCATAGTTTCATAGTAACTAGGGTCAGAAGGGGCCTAGAGCAGGCCATCTAGTCTGACCCCCCGCCAATGGCAGGAACGGGTGCTGGGGTCACAGGACCCCAGCCAAGTACCTATCCAATCTATTCTTGAAGATGCCCAAGGTAGGAGCAAGAACCACTTCCCTAGGAAACCGGTTCCACATCCTAGCCACCCTAACTGTGAAGTTAGGGTGTTGGACTCCTAATGTCCAACCTAAATCTGTTCTCCAGTAACTTGTGACCATTGGTCCTAGTTACTGCTGGTGGTGCCCAGGAAAAAAGAGCCTGACCTTTTTCCTGCTGATCACCCCTCAGCAGCTTATAGGCAGCCACCAGGTCCCCCCTCAGCCTCCGTTTACTGAGGCTGAACAGGTTCAGGTCCCTCAGAC
>JAGPOW010000261.1:66556623-66579984 GCA_030014935.1 Caiman crocodilus | reverse complement strand
TTGGAGGCTGCTCCCTTCTTCCAAAGATAGTAAGCCTCCCGCTTTGCCCTCAGGGTCCCCTTAATATCCCTATTAAGCCACGGGGGCTTCTAGGCACCTTTGCCTATCTTGCATCACAATCTAACAACATCTGATGGTAAATGCAGCCAATAAAATAGGTTGACTTTCTCTGCTGTAAACAAAAACAGCAGAGAAAGTGAGGCAAGTCTTTAATTGGTATACATCTCTATAACTTCAGCAAAGCTATGTTGTTTTCCACCAACTGAAGATTTGGCCCTCATTAAATGTAATCTTAATATTATTATTTTATGTATGAAAATCAGGATACATGTGTATCTAATCCAGTAATTCTCCATCTTCTTGGACTCAAGGCAACCCCTGTCAGATTCAGGGTATCCCTTGGAAATGCCAGGTCTTTGTTTTCACTCTCCTTGACTACAGAAAAATAATAGAGCAATTTTTCTGTTGCAAAGAACTCAGAAAAACCACAATAAGTCAGTGTTTTTTTAAACACTATAGATTCTGATGTGAAAACTGTGAGTTCATTCTGTGATTCATTTTTGCACACCTAACGCAACCTTATTGATGACAAGTCACCCTGGTTAAGAATCACTGCTCTAAACATACACAGTACTAACATTCTGAAGAAGACATCTTTTTTGGTGGACATATGGTACTTCATTGCTCAGAAAAGCAAAAAAGAAAACATTGCTGTTGACTAGGACTAGATCTAGTTAAAAGCACATATTAATAACAACTGGCATCAGGTGCAAGCCTTGAAAATGAACACCTCATGTTTTGATTTCGAAAGCATCAGGTGATCAAGTAAGTGATTATGCTTGGTGCACTCGGGTCAGAGAAAGCTGTATTTACTGATTGCTATTTCCAGACTATACACCTGGGAATAAGAAGCTGAATGTTTCAGCTGATGGAATCACATTTGCACCGATATTTAAAGAAACATGAATCTTGCCTATTCATTTCTTAGTTACATTATACAATTTTTCTACAAGAAGGAACCTAGCAAGTGTTGATTACTGATTCTTTCCAATTTCAATGGCAATGTTGTTATGAAATAGTCTCCTATCAGGTTGTGTGTGATCCGTCATTTGACAGGACCAGGTGCTTGGTGATAGATGTGGATGTTATTTTTTCCAAGATTGTTCCTTCCTTTCAAGATTATTCTCTAACTAGGTTGTTGCTTTTGTGGTTGACTTACCTGCCTAAGCCTGGACGCATCCTGAGCTTGAGAATTCTCAATTTTGATTGGTGGAGCCCATCTACTAGTTGGGGAAGCACGGGGAGGAGTTAACACCACCCCTTTCCTGAAGGGAGAGGGCAAGGGGCTCCTGGACTGAGTTCAGACCTGCAAGCTGCAGGTCCACTGGAGTTCAGGAGATGGAGCCCCCTAAGGGTATAAAAGGAGCAGCATGAGCCACATGAGGGTATGTGGCAAGGGATGCTGGAGTGGGAAGAGCCTGAAAAGGATCTCCACCAGGATCCCTTTTTTACCCCAGTGTTGCACAGATCAGCACATGGGGCTCAGGTTCTGGAAGCTGCATCAAGGTGGCTCAAGCCTGCATCCCCAGCAGGAGGCCAGATGGAGTGGTGTGCAGACCGGCACACAGAGCCAGCCCTGGGAGCAGCTTAAGCCCCACATGGTGTGTAGACTGGCATACGGAGACCCAGCTCTGGGAGCAGCTTGAGGCTGCTCTGGTTAGCTCCGGCATCGACTGGATAGCTGGAGCCCCACGGTGTGGCCCAGCCAAGGAATTAAAAGAGCCCTGAAGCCTAGAGCAGGGCCCAGGAAAGGGAAGGACCAGGCATAAGGCTGGATAAACCCAGCCAGCAGTGGCTGGATTCCCTCCCACCTCCCTCCTCCCTGAGAGCTGGAAGAAACCTTGGTGCCCAAAGCAGGACACAGGGCCAGGAGGGGAGGCCTCAGTATAAGGCAGACAGTGCCGGGGGCGGGGGCACTGACTGAGCAGAGGACCTTAAGGCCCAGGCAATGGCTCCTCGGAAAAGACTATGAGTTGTTAGTGGAATCAGGTCCTGAAGGGGAGGCATTCCTTAAATAAGACCTCCCCACTCAGGGAATCCTAGGGTGAAAGGTTCCCTCCCAGCTAGACATGTAGGAGGATAGGTACCCCTCGCTAACTGGAATCCAAAGGTAGATGCACCTTATATTGTGTAAAGCTGTGCCTTATATTTTGTAAGACTGTTATCATGATTGTGGATATATTGTGCCATATGTGATGGGATTGGTTTAGTTTTATATAATTGGTTCTTTATTGGTGTGCTGCCTGCTCACACCTTCCCCCCCACCTTCCTTTTTTCTGTCTAGTTGTACTCTGCCAATGGTTCCTCTGGGTTCCCTGTAAATTACTTGTTAACCCTACCTTAACTGGTTCATCCATCTGGGTATCTGCCCCTCCTCCCCGCACAGACATCCTGAGGACTCACCAGTTGCACCAGACCTCTGTAGGGCACAGGGTTGAGAAGGCCATCCCCAGGGTGGGTTGCCCATTAGGACAAGCAGTCCCAGGAGGTGGTTCCTGGCTTACCATATTGTAAATACTTATCTGTATACCTTTAGTGTTGGTGAATGATATAATTGGAAATACTTACCAGAAGGTTACCTTTATTTGTTGGGTGATACCTACTGAGAACTTACTTGTATATATTGGATAAGGATAGTATGTATGTTATAATTTAATAAACTGTAAATAGTTAAGAGCATTGACATGGAGCTGACTCTATAGAGGAAAGAGGGACCTGAGCAGGTGTCCCTCTCACAGCACTGTCACCTGCCCCATCTATCCTTTCCAATTGAGGATGGGTACACCCTTGGGTGTTCCTGGGTTACACTCTGAAGCAGTTCTCCCTTACCCTTATGTACCTTCTCTTATGCTTAGAAGTCCTTTAACTGACTTTATGACTCAGTTACTTTCTCTCTGTTTAATTCAGTAGGGTAATAGCTTTACAATATCTTAATAGTGCATGGTTCAAGAAGCTAAAGATAGTAACTTGATTCTGGATCTGCCCTATCATCATGCATAGTGCTGCAAAATACATTGCTAGGATGTAAACAAAAATTTTAAGGCACCCAGTAGGGAAGTAATGATTTTCTGCTCCAGACCTCCTCCTGCACCTCCATCTGTGGATCTATGTATTCTCAACAGCCAGCAGGCGGAAAGGTCAGGGGCAGATCAAAAGGGGACAAGATGACACAGTTGCAGTCCCCTTTTATAGTGTAGTTTGGCAGCTCTGAACACTTAGGTCCCCTGGAGAATCTGGACTATACCAAAGAAACAGCACCAGACTTTTTTTTTTAAAAGACCCCACACAACTTGTAAGGATTTCCCCCACCCATCACCCCATTCCTTCCCTTCCATAATCAGTAGCACCTCCCTTCCCATCCCATTCCTCCCCCTGCCCCACACACACACACACACACACACACACACACACACACACACACACTTCCATATGCCTCTCGGTGCACAAAGGAAAGACTGCTATTGTCCCTGGCTGATCTAGGGTGGGAGGAACCCAAGAGAAACTGTTGTCCCACTCCAGCTGGGGCTCTGGAGAGTGGCTGCACTGAGAGCAGAGCTCTATCAGGGACCGTGGCAGCAGTGAGAAGGTTACCCCTCACAGCCTGGCCTCCTGGGTGTTCCCCACCAGGCTGAATGGAACAGGGCAGGAGTGGCCAGAACAGCAGTGGACATGTCTCCCCTTTGTGGGCCTAGAGGTATAAGTAGGAGAGGGCAAGGAGGGATGGGAAAGGAGGGAAGGTGCCACTGAGCACGAGGGGAAGGGCAGGGACAGATTTCTTATCTGATTTGGGGACTTAAGTCCCTGTCTGCTGCTTCCATTGTGTGCTCTACCTGCCCCAGTGAAGGGTAGGGGGCTAGAAGCAAGGGAATACAGCCACCCCTGCAGTGCTGGTCACTGCTACCACATCCCCTTTTCAAAATCCTATATCCTCCTATGATGGAGGGGCATTCTGAGTCAGGGCCTGAAAGGAAAAGGGGATTTATGCCTGCTAGTGTACATTCATTACTGGCTAGGGACAGACATTACACATAAACTGGTTTAAGAGATCAGAAAGTGGCTTAAATCTGTAAGAGAACAGATGTTCAGTGCACATAAACCAGTTTAAGATAAACCTGGTTGAATGTAGTATCAGGCTTAATGGATTTGGCTCAACCAGTTTATGCAATGTCTGTCCCAGTCCCCTTGCTTATTTAAGATACACCAGACACCCCCGGCATGCTCTCTGGGCTGGGTGGGGCTCTCTTCTCCACTGCAGGGCTGGCCCCTACCCTCTGCTCAGTGGCTGCAGTTTCCCCTAGTCATTTCCTGATAAGCAGAATCTCCCACTCCCCTCTGCCTTGCTGGGAAGGTATCTGTGTATTAGCTAGCAGACCACATGCTGGCAAAGGTCTGTGCTGAATCAATAGGCAGAATCAGCAAGTGGCTGGTAATGTCTCTCTGTTCTTCTCTTAATTGAATGATACACACTGTTATCAATTCCCTGCTGGACTAATCACATCATCCTGCAGGAGCCTGGCCATGTATCCCTCTCAGCTCCATGCTGTTGAAGGAAAGGGAGGGCTGGCTTTAGTGCCCCCTTGGCTTCTAGCCTGAGCCAAAGCAGACATGTGTCTGCATTTCTGGGACGTCTGTCCAGTTACAAAACTGATTTAGCCTAGTCAGGTTAGACTAACCTACAAATATTGAATCAATTCAAGTTCAGGCTTCTTGAATGTCTGTCCCTAGCCACTAGAATTGCTTATGTCCCTAGTAGGAATATGATGCAGATTTATGGAAAGGCCGCATGCTCGTTTCCTGAATATCAGCCCAACCAGGACAAACCAACACCATCAGCACTAGTACTACTCCTCAGCTAGACTGTTTAAGCTGCTTGTAGCCTTCCTGGACTCAGGTTATTGCAATGATGGGACCTCTTGTGCTTGTGGTCATTTTCCCTGGGCATAGAAATCATTCCTTTGGCTTCTCTGTTGATTTCAAGCATACTTTCCTTTAAGTCTATAACATTTCAGAGATCTGTCAGTATCATGGTGCTGAATTTTCATAAATGAAATATTTTTAGTTTTTCTATAAATGTTAACACCAAAAAATAGCCATTTTTACACTGCCCTAGGGGAAATTTTATAGAGGACAGGTTTTGAAACTCTTGTGGTGGCAGAGATAAAATTTCATGCTATTTTTCTCAAATATATGTTATTTATGTGAAATATCAAGGCTGAAGTCAGACAGTGCTAGCACTAAATGAACAAGGCAACACTGGGTGCATCTACACATGCACATTTACTGTACAGTAACCAAAATTACTGTGCAGTACTGGTATGCATCTACACGTGTATGCCCATACTGTGCAGTAAGTATGGCAACTTAAGAAGTCATGAGTGTAAATTTGACACCTGCATCTTGCAGATATCAAATTTATGCCAGATTAGTTACTGCGCAGTAATGCATGTATAGATGCTTTGCTGCACAGTAACATTGTGAGTGTGAACTGACTTGGGACTAACTTTAGTCCCAAGTCAGTCCACACAGCGTTAATGTGCTTTAACACCTGCACATGTAGATGCCAGCCTATTTCTGCTTACTGCTTGGTAATGTACTGCACAGTAAATTTAAGCTTGCGTAAATGCATGTGTAGACACTCCCACTATGAGTTATTTATTGTACTACATTCACTGTTCACCTCAAATATTTTGGAGCATGTTGAAACTAAATATGAGTAGCAAAATATGTGGTTTTTTTGTTGTCAATAACATCACTCAAAGCCAGCAATTAGCACAGAATGTCACATCCAATTGGAATGCTCAGGATGTTTCTTGCTCAAAAACTTGTGTGGAAAAAAAATAAAGTACCCTATCCTCCTGATGGTAGAGGCAAAACTTTATTGAACTTCAGCCTCAGCAGAACTGAGCCCCCTCAACAAGACTGTTTCCCCAGCAGCGTGAAAGTAACCTTTAAGAAATGTCAACCAGTGATCCTGCATACTGTAGCAGTGGGATCACAATTGAATAATTCTTCCTAATTAATTCTACTGCTACTCTCGCCACTGATTAAAAGATCACACACAGAAGCTTCTCTGACAAGGTGCTTAAACGGTTTCATACCTAAAACATTATCCAGTCAACATCATCTGATATCCTAAATTACCAACTGCAACATTACACAAGCATAAAACTGTATCTTTTACCAACATAATGCAAACAATTCTCTATTACATTGAACCATCCTAGGTTACTGAAGATAAAACATGATGTAGTTTAAACTACACAGAACAACAGACACAAGCTAATGGAGGGTAGTTTCAGGCTAGACATTAGGAAGCACGGTTTCAATGTCAGGGTGGCTAGGACCTGGAACCAGCTTCCAAAAGAAGTGGTGCTAGCTCCTACTCTGGGGGTCTTTAAAAAAAGGCTGGATGAACATCTGGCCGGGGTCATTTGACACCAGTACTCTTTCCTGCCATGGCAGAGGGTCGGACTAGATGATCTCCTCAAGTCCCTTCTGACTCTACCAGCTATGAAACTAGTAGACGTGTACTCTTGTATCATAATAGAAACAATAAGTAGTGGGAAAACATCCAAACACAAAGCATACACATGTAATTCTAGGTGTTGTAAAAGATCTTCTGGCATCTAGGCATTCTCTGTGTCATAGAACTATTGCATTCCATGTGGACCTGACCTGAATTTCTGCTTCCATAACAAAATCATTGAGACACGCAACAGGATCAAAACTGAGGGTGTCTGGATCATAGAAAAGTAGGGCTGGAAGGGATCTTACAAGGTCATGTAGTCAAGCAGTCTGCTTAAGGGAGGATCATCTCTGACTAAACCATTCAAACCAAGTGGCTGTCTAACCTGCTCTTGGAAAATGTCCAAGGATGGAGATTCCGCATTTTCTCTAGAAAGCCTGTTCTAGTGCTTGCTCACCCTCAGAGTCAGAAACTTCTTCTTGATATCCAACCTACATTTTCTCTCCTACAGCTAAAGTCCATTGCTCCTAGTTCTGTTCCCTACAGCCACAGGGAAAAGCATGTTTCATCCCCTCAGTAAATGCTCTTCAGGTATTTGGAGACTTATTCAAACCCCTCTTCAGTCTTCTCTTCACCAGACTAAATAACCATGGTTCTTTCAGTCTTTCCTTATAAGTCTTGCTCCCCAGGCCCCAAATCATTTTTATTGCTTTGTGCTCTCTTTTTCCAATCTGTCCACATCCTTCTTGAAGTGTGGGGCCCAAAACTGGACAGAATACTCCAGGTAAGGCCTCACCAGCAATATTGTTACTAGGGCAGGGCAAATGGGGCAATTACCCCAGACACTGACTTGGAGAACAAGGTACCAAAAAAACCCCCCAAAAAGTTGCTGATGCCAGCAGCCATGCAATCACATTCACAATTGTAATCATGTGACAACTGGAAGCCCTCGCTGGCCCTGTGCCCCACTACATCCCAATGCTATTGCTCACCAGTTTTGTATAGTAGAGAGTAAAAGAATTGCTTCCTTTGATTTGCCAATGACACTCCTGTTAATATAACCCAGTATGCTTTTGGCCCTTTTTGCAGCGAGAACACACTTTCGGCTCATTTAGGTTACTGCAGGGGTGCTCAACTTCTGGCTCATAGGTCAGATCTAGTCTGTGAAACCAGGACATCTGGCTTGCAGGACTCCCCATGGGTCAGAAAATTTGGTGGCAGGGGAACAGTGGTAATTAAAACCACCACCCTCCTCCCTGCCAAGTTCCCAAACTCTAAGCCCAGTACAGTAGGGCAGAACCAGCCTGTGGCCCCCCTCGACAAAGCCAGGTTGAGACCCAGCCATGCCTCCTTGCCTCCATGCAGCCAGGATAGGGCAGGGCCACACCTTCTTCTTCCTGAAGGGTTGATCAGGGCTAGGTCATATCCCCTCCCTCCCAAGGGGCTGGATCAGGGCCAGGTCATGTTACCTCCCCTGTCCTCCCCCCACATGGGGCTGGGTTGAGGCTAGGCCAAGCTCCCTTTTCCTACATGGATGGATCAGGGATGGACTGCTCCCTAACCCCCTCCACATGGCCAGATGGGCCCCTGCCCTGGGCACTAGCTGAGAACCACCAGCCAGATCTGGCCCACAGACCAGGCACTACCCATCCATCCTTCCAGGCAAAGAGATTGAGCACCACTGGTCTGCTGTAACCCCCAGGTCCTTCTCTGCAGTACTGCAGCCTAGCCAGTCATTCCCCAGTCTGTATTTGTGCATGCAGTTGTTTCATCCCAAGTGCAGGACTTTTCACTTGTCCTTGTTGAATATCATCTGGTTGATTGTGGACCAGTCAATGCAAGTCATTCACCATCTTAGCCCTGTTCTCCAAAGTATCTGCAGCTCCACCAAAATCAATGTCTTCCACAAATTTGCTAAGTGAGTACTCAACCCTATAATCTAAAAAAAACAATGAAGATGTTGAACTACATTAGACCCAGAACAGACCATTAGGAAACTCCACTTGATACCTCTTCTCAATTAGACATTGAGCAATTGATGATTATTTGTTAACCATGATAATTATTGGATACGGTTATGCACCTGTAGCATATAGATGCCCCAGAGGTAGCTGTGATACTCTCTGGTGGCCACATGTTTTCTGCCTCCTCACTCCAGCTCCATGGGATACCCTTCCTTTTTCTTGCTTGCCATACCTTGATGGAACCATTATGGTGTTAAGAGAGGCAGCCCCAAGGTCTCCAAGTAAGCCCCTAGCCTTTTACTTTTGGCATACTTATAAAATCTCTTTTTATTGCTATTTATGTCCCTTGCCAGCTAGATGTCTTGGCCTTCCTATTTTACTCCCTGCATTCCTATATACTACTTTATCATAATACTAGGCAAAAACATAAAAGTTTCCACTTTTATAAGATACCTTTTTGAGTTTCAACTCATAGAAGAGACTGCTGTCCAGTTAAACCGGCCTCCTGTTACTCTTGCCATTTTTCCATCACCAAGGGATAGCTTGCACCTGTGTCCTTAAGAGGGCTTCCTTAAAATTACAGCCAGTTCTCCTGGACTCCTTGTCCCACCAGACCTGCCTCCCAGGGGATTCTGCCCATTAGTTCCCTGAGTTTGCTAATGTCTGCTTTTCTGAAGTCTACTGTTTATATTCTGCTGCTCTCCTTCCTTTCTCCCCTTAGGATCTTGAACTCTGCCATTTTGTGGTCACTGTCACCCAATTTACCTTCCACCATCACATTCAACCAATTCCTCCCTATTTGTGAGCATCAGGTCAAAAAGATCTTCCCCTCAACTGTGCCTCTCTACTACCTGTGTACTACAGGAACTTGCTGGACTGCTTATACATTGCTGTGTTTCTCTCCCAGCAAATGTCCTGACAATTAAAGACCCTCATGGGAAACAAGTCCTACAGTCTAGAAATTTCCATTCGTTGTTTAAAGATGGCCTTGCCAACCTCCTCCTCCCGGTTTGGTGACTTAGATGCCTGCTGTGATGTTCCTCCAACTGAATTACATCCCCCACTCTGACCTTTACCCAGAAGTTTTCAACCAGCCTCCCTTTCACTTTGTACTGAAACTGAGAAAGTGTTTCCACCACCCTTACATATATGGTGACGACTTTTGTTTTCCTCCTGCCTGTGCTTCCTGAACAATTTCTATCCATCCATGACCATATTCCAGTCATGTAAGCTATACCACCATGTGTCCATAATCCCAATTACATCATAATTCTGTGATGGTACTAGGACCTTCATTTCTTTCTGTTTGGTCCCTATGTTTTCTCATTAGTACCTTTCAGGTACCTAGTTTATTGTCCTATCTTCTCCCCGAGCACATTGCTAAGGCTTCTCTGCTATTGTTTCATCTTACTAAGATTTTATCTAGATGCCCCAGCTCTTTAATTACCTCTGGGCTTTTGTCTTTATCCCCTGGTGAACCTAGTTTAAAGTCCTCCTCACTAGGTTAAGTATATAAAGATACTCTTCTTCCCTCTCTTCATCAGGACTTCTAGCAGTCCATCTTCTTGGAACACCAACCCACATTCAAAAAAGTCAAAGCCCTGCTAGCAACACCATTTATGCAGCCATGTGTTGTCCTCTAGAATGTGTGTACTTACATGGATGAGCAGATGAGTATTGCAACTTTTCTGTGGTCTCTCAGACCCAGACTTCTGGCAGATCGATGCCACACTGTTGGGACAGGTTTGGGACTTAGCAGAATAAGCTGTAAAACCAGTCACTAGAACCAATTGGTTCACAAGATCCCCATAGATCCTAGGGGATTTAATAGGGACCAGAACCATCTACATGGAGGCCAGTATAACCCCTCTCCCACTGAAGCCAGGCAATCTGGGATTCTCCCAACACCTTCCCTACGGATTTTCCTTAAAGGGGTTTCTCCTACTTTGGAGGTAAGCTCGTAAACAGAAAATCTCCTGCATTTTCCAAATTCATGATTGTCATTGGTTTTTGATCCCTTTGAGTGAATAGCCATAAGAGCATCAAAGCCAATGGATTCTGACCACCATCTCACAGTCCATGCTGCTGCATATGCGAATGGAACAGTACCATAGTGAATGTAATCCTGGGGTAGTTGGGCAGCAGTGTTAGCAGATCATCTTCAAAGAAGTTGCCCTCTTGTTGATCCTACAGGATAGTGGCAATTTATATACTTAGTTAAAATAAAGTTTTGGTCTCTAATAGATCCCCTGGGATCCATGCAGATCTTGTGGAAACTCACTGGTTTTAGTGACTGGTTTCACAACTTATTCTGCTGTGTCCCAAACCTGCCTCAACAGCATGGCATCCATCTGTCAGCCTGACTTGGGAGTCTGCTTCCTGCCAGAAGCCTAGGTATGAGAGACCACAAAAAGGTTGTGCTAGATTTCTCTTAAGAGCTGATACAAGAGGTGCAGGGTTAAGCACTCTTCACTACAACTGCAGAAGAAATTGCATGGTAATCAGAGTGAGGTTGAAACTTAATGGTGAGAAGCCACCAGGCACAGTCTCAGGTGCAGGAATCAGAAGAATAGATGAGCTTGATGGTTTGATAGAAAAATGGTTGGATGAGCTGAGAACTAGTATGTCTTCAGTGAAGAAAAAACTCAGAACAAGATCTGAAGTTACATTTTCTATGAAACCTGTGAATTTCCTAATTTATGCTTGTTTAGAGCATCTGCCATAATGTTGCATTTAATTCATTGTTCCTTTCTATAATCAATTAAAACAGTGATAGATCAGAGCTGAATTTCTCTCTCAGCTGCTGAACCATGTACAGGTACAATCACAGGTGTGTGGCTTGTTACAAACTTACATGCTGTGCTGTACCTGTGCCTTCTGGGTTTCAAGCAATAAGAGAGCCTGGCTCTCTATTCTGGATGTTCGATCTGTTCTCTCACTGTAGGAGCAAATGGATTTTATGAACTAGCTACAGCCTAATTCAAATACAAACTAGATACATGTAGTAATCTCTGGGTAAAATTCTATGCCCCGTGTTAGGCAATCAGAACAGTCTTTTCTGGCCCTAAAAATAATCTAAAAATCTGTGGTTTCATCTCCAACAGTTTAGAACATCAAACATCCTCAAGGATTCAGTTATTTTCGCTGCCACAATGCAGCCTACTCTCAGCAGGGGATACCCTGCTTCATGTTGATGGCATAGTCCCTATACTGAGGACTTGGGAGCAAGGATGGAGGCTATATAGCATCATTCAGCCAGCTTTACACACTTGGAAGTGTAAGCACCTTGTTTAAAGGTCCCTTTTTAAAAAGCTTAAAGGAGCCAGGATGGAGCAACCAAGAATCTTACTTCACAAAAAGACCTTTACATATGTCTTTATGCACAAAAGCTTGTCTAACATCTCTCCAAACTATACAGTTGGTCCGGTAAAAGATATCACCAATAAACCTTGCCTCTCATATTTCCTGGATCATCACATCTATAGCAACGCTCCAACCTTACTTGGAATCGGTGGTCACCAACTGATTGATCGCAATTAACTGGTTGATCGTGAAGCCTCTGACAGGTGATCTCAGTCTGAGGATGCTCAGCCACTCAGTTTCATAACCCCATTCCCACCCTCCTACCCCACTTTTGGAACACACTTCATTCAAAATGGCAACTTCCTCAAGGAATTAAAACTGCTTGTAAATAAGGGTGTTTAGGCAAAGGGGCTTCTCAAAAATAATTACCACATCTCTCCCTAATCTCATCAGCAGTTCTTCAACACTAGTGGTCCAGATTCCCAGCTACTGTGAGTTTATACAGTTCTTTGTAAATCAACTGAAAATCAGACTCCGCATTTTTATTAAACCTATTTTGACCTGAATGTAAGACTAAAATGTTTCAGCTGTCTTATCATATAAGTCTTGGTAAATGGAGCATAACAATGCACACTTCCCTCTCTCTAAAAGTGAGAGACCAGCTCTGTTGAATCAGCAAAGGAGTTTGATGAACTTCTATACGATAAACTTCCTTCTGCAAAGAATATAGCAAGCAGCAACAGATATAGCCCGGGCATTCTGTCACTGGCATAGATCAAAACCATCATCCTTTCAAGGAGATAGATTATTACTGTGAAAGTAAGAAGCCCGAACGCTCCTGGGCTAGGGTCATAGACTGGGAGTCTAAAGAACTGGAATGATACCATGACAATATCGAATAGCAAATTTCTTGTTGATTTCAGTAAGACCAGAACTTTATTCCTAGCTCTGCCAGAGACTTGCCATGTGACCCTTGGCAAGTCACTTTATCTATGTCCCTTAGTTTCCCCTCCACCTCTCCTGTAGGAGGGCTGCAACCTAACAGGAATTTGTATTGTGCCTAGCACAATATTGAAAGACCTCCTCAGTCTTCTACTTTCCAGACTGACTCTTGCCAATTTACTTAGCTTCTTCCTAAAGTACAGTGCCTAAAGCTAAATACATTATAGACCCACCAGCACCAAGTAGAGTGGAATTATTACTTTTCTTCTTTTGTACCTCTGACACTCTTGTTAAAACACCCCTAGAATGAGATTTGCTGCTTTTTTTTTTTTTTTTTTTTTTTGCAATAGCCCCACATTGTCAACTCATCTTTAGTTTGTGATCTGCTAATCATCTTGCCAGCTGCATGTGCACAATTGGTGTTAATTCCCATAGTCACACATGGCCTCTCCTTTGCTCGCTATACCAACATTTGAATTATATGAATTAAAGCCAATAAAGATATTCCTGACAAAGTTCCCCTTTTCCAAATTTCTGAATATGTTTTTGCCATCTAAAAATGTACTGATTATTAGAAATACTGTAGTTTTTTAAATCTTCATAGTACATCAACAAGCAGTAAGATTAATTTATGTGTAGTTAAAATGAAAGTCCGTGTGTCAATGTGTCCATCTGCTAATGGAACAGAGAAAGTTTAAACAAAGTTCCTTGAATATTTTCCTGCCCACCCTTTCATATTCTACATGTTGTGATACACATGTAAATGGTAAATATTTGTTTTACAGTCATAGAAGCCACCTGCTTCTGAATAGTCTTTATTCAACTTATGAAACAAAAGACTGTTTTGGGAGTGCTGAGGTGATGTGTGTGCACATGAAAACATTCTTCCCTGGTATTAAAGTATAGCAAGGAATAAGTGGACAGCAGAGGTTAACGTGGGGAAGAAATAAACCTAAAGTTTAAATAATGGATCCAAAAGGGGATTCTGTGAAATAAGAGATTCAGGAGCTTGCTGTGATTTATGAACCTCTTCCTTCTATTCTCATCTCCCCTCTGCCTGCCCACCAAAACAAAACAGGAGAATAGCAATTTATACTGCTAATCATGTCAATTCAATTGTAAAATGGGTTAGAGGTATTTATGTGCGTAGTAACCATGTAAGCCATCTAATAAGTGAAGCTGGATGAATTAGGTTACAAAAACAGCACTCATTTGATTGAAAATTACACTTTTCTAATTGGTAATAAGAAAATGTTTACTGTCCACAAGAAGTTTGGAATCCATTTGCTATACTAGTGTGTATTGTGATGTTCTGTATATGATTAGATTTTCTTTAAGACAAACATGCTTCACTTTTCAAAAATAAAATAGATACCAAAAAGAGAGTTGAAGATATTCAGTATTTCCTTCTACTCTTATGAACTTGAAACACTAATACATATGTTTTCCTTTCCATGCTTACTCTTTTATATTATAAAACAAGTCAGGATGATGCTCTGGAAGATTTATGGCCACATAGGGAATAGCTTCCAAGTTTGCTCTGCAGAGGTGCAAAATGTAACATTTTTATTGTTTTCTCTCCATTATATTGTAGCTGCTGTGGTCTAAAGTTATCCTGCAAAGTAGATGCATATTTGCTCAGCATGTCATACCCATTTCTCTTGGGAGAGTGGGTGGTTCCAGCAAAAACTGAGAAGAACACTACACTATAAAATAAACTCAGTAAAAAGAGGAACTGGTTGAAAAAAAAGCATCAAGCACAAATTAATACTGCCTGAGCTGGAATAACCTGCTGTTTACTATAGACATAATTTTGTAATTTCTGTTACAGAGCCTGCTGCATTTGTATTGAACTTCCCGGCCCCGCCCCCGCCAAACTACCACCATAATCTTACATAAATATGTCTCTAACCTGTATGGAGGGAGATGACTTATCTTTATGCTGATTTTTCAAGCCTGTTGTTAAATGATGAACAACACTGTCACAGCAGGATCCTACAGGAGGGCTGTGCTCTCCTTGAGGCCCCCTCTCCGTGTGAAGTTGGCCCAAGGGCACCCTCTATTTCTTGCCTGCCACATCTTTGATGGTTTGGATTGGTTGGGAGGCTGCCTCACGTCCTCTTGGACACATCTCTAAGTTGACTTGGACCCCGTGGTTTCCCGGACTCCTTGTGTGTCCTGTCTTACAAATGGGTGCTTTGGGGCACCCTAGCCTTATGGGCTATGCGTGGCTCCAACCACTCCAATACCACTCCCCAAGCCTCGCAGATAGAATTAACGTTGGTCTGTCTCTATACATACACTGCCCATCTCTCGGGCCTTCTCTGTTATGCTGTCCCCCTCCTGAGGCTCTCCGTGCCCTCTCGGGGCCTTCTCTGTACAGTGGCTCTCTCTCTGGGGCCTTCTCTTACACTGCTGCCCTCTCTCTGGACCTTCTCAAGTGCTGCCCCGTTTCCGGGGCTTGCCACGCCCACACTGGGGCCTCTCAATAATGCCCCGTCTCTGGGGCTCGTCAGCCCGCACTGGGCTTCTTAAAAGGCTGCCCCCTTCCTGGGACTCATTGTGCCGAACTTGGGCTTCTCACAGTTGCCCCCTTCCTGGGGCTCACCGCGCCCACACTTGGGCTTCTCAAAAGTGCCCAACCTGGGGTCTGCTACACCTGCACTGAAGCTTCTCAAATGCCCCCTCTCTGGGGCTGGGATCCAAGCACCTCGTAAGCTGCGCCCTCCCTGGCGCCGGGGTCCTCACACTTCGGTGTGAGGCCCCTTTGAAGATACTGTGCCCTCACTGGTGCTACGGTCCCTATGCTGCTGTGGGCTCGCCCTTACTGGCGCTAGGGTCCCCAGGCTGTTGTGGGTTCGCCCTTGAGAATACTGCACCCTCACTGGCGCTACAGCCCCACACCACTGTGGGGTCCCTTTATGAGTAGGTTGTGCCCTCACTGGCGCTGGGGTCCCCATGTCACTGGGGTTCCCCCTGAGGCCTCCTCCAGCCCCTAATAGCCTGACCCAAACCACCAGTGTAATAACAACAAAACATAAGCCTCCTGGATACAACTTAACTTAAAGCTGCCTGGCTAAAACCATGGTGATCAAACATCTTCAAGCTGCCATCCTTCACTCTGCTAGAGCAGTTCCTGCAGTGCTCGCATCTTAGCTCCAGGAGCTCCTGCCCCTCTGGCTGCTGGCAGGGAACTGCCCTAGCCTCAGCTCCTGGGCTTTATAGGAGCCAGGCCCTGCCTCCTACAGGCAGCTGACTGCTGGCAGGTGTAGGTCATTTGCTCCCTCCAGTTGCCCTGGCAGTTTCCCCTCTCTAGGAGCAGGGCACGTCAGTGCTCTGCAACAAACACAAATGCAAAGTCTGACACTGTGGGTACATCCACACGTGCAGGCATGTGCACTTGCAGTAGCCCAAACAGGAGTGGCACAAATTTGAGCCACGGATTTCTGCCTCAGCGTGTGTGCCCACACATGCACTTTGGTATGGGGTAAGTTGTGGCACTTGGGACAAAATAACCCTGCCCAGCTCATTCCAGATCTGCAGCCTAGACCCTGAGCCCAGCACAGGTGCTGCTTTGCTTGGCCAGTTGGTATCTGGGGGACACTACCCCTTGTGCCAACTGGACTGCTGAAGCAGCCCTGACCTGGAGTGGCCCCTGCCCCCTCTATCCACTGCAGCAGTCTGGCAATGGGGGCTGCTGCCTGGCTATGACCTGCTGCCACCTGCAACAGTATCCGCCCCCTTGGACCTGCGACCCCATGGCTGCACGCCTGCCAGAACCAGATGAGGTGTCCCTGCTCTGCCATCTGGGCAGCTGTTGTCCAGAAGATATGCTCCTTTCAGTGGCCTTTTGGCCCCAAATGGCCAACAAGTCAGCCACCACATCTACCTTCCAGTGCTGGACCTGGACAGGCTCCTCTGCCCGGCTCTCACCTCTTGTCTTCTCACCACTTGTCTTCGGAAACACCAAAAAAAATCCTGGTGTTTCCTGTTTAAAAATTGCAAATTCTCTGATAAGAAACCCAAATTTTCTCATTAAAATACCCCAAATAGCATTCTTTTGCTATTAAAATGAAATGGCACTATATAGAGAGAGATCAGTTGGGCAACATTTTATTGATATATTTACAAGTTTAAAGCAATTTGAAATCTATCAGTGCCTCTATCATCATAATAAAATAAATTCTAAATATCTGAACACTTTGGCATTTACTTTCAGCTTTTTTGTCATAGAAAAGTCAAAACTTCACCTACCTCCTTCGCTCACCAGGTTGTACAGTGCTGGACAGCACTGATATGCTTGTGCCCTTCCTCTGCCACTCTCTTTCAACCCACAGCCTGCCCCCCATCCCAGTTCCTTCATTCCTGACCCACAGGGCCAGGTATGTGGGTGAGGGGTTTGTGGGGGTGACTTAGGGGTGTGGGATTTGTGAGTGGGGTTGCTTAGGAGGGGTGGATCCCCTGCCTCCCACAGGGCACAGCCCCACCACACAACTCAGACTGTCCCTCCTCCCCCATGGGCCACAGCCCCCCCATAAGAGCTAAAGCCCTCCCTGCAGGACCCAGAGCCCCCCCTCCCCACAGGGGCTACAGACTTCCTGCATGGCCCCCAGCTCACCCATAGCAGCAGCCATCAGAGCTGTTTAATGCCTCTGCCTCATCACATGGGTGTGGCCATGTGCCTTCAGGCAGCTTCAGGCCGCTCAGGCTGTCATCTGGGGCCCTGTGTTGCTCATAGGGACTGCCTATTGTACCAGGCCAGATCCTGCATGCATGGAATTGGCCTGGCCCAACAGCTCATGGGCTCATGCATGCAGGACCCAGCTTGGCATGACAGGTGGTCCCCACCAGTAGCACAGGGTCCTGGATAACAGCCTGAGTGGCTCAAAGCTGCCCAAAGGCACATGGGCTGAGCTAGGCCACATTTGTATGATGTGGCAGAGGCAGTGCTGGGTGACAGGTGGCCAGGGCCCAGCTGCGTGCCATGAGGGCTGCTGCTGCGAGCTGCAGGCTCTTTGGAGGTCATGCGGGCCCTGCAGGGAGGGGCAGGTGAGGTACCTACCCCTCCCAAGCTGCCCCCCCCATGGTTCCCCACACAGCTCCCCCCACTGACCCCCTCTAGCCCCCACCACACCCTACTTACCTGGAATGATGCTCAGATCCAGGTCCCTGCAGCCTGCACCGCTGTTTGCCCTGCATGGGCAGGAAGTATGCTTCAGCACTGGGGCAAGGGGCAGTCATAGAAACATTCTGTTTGGCTACCAGAGCATCTCTTTGGAGGACCCAAGCCTCCAGTTACCTCAGATTTTTTCCCCCCGTGTTTTATTTTGATACCTGGATATCCGGGTATTTTTTTGTTCCCAGCATGCCTCTTGTCATGTCTCAAACTGCTTTGAGATGTGGCAAGAGGCACGTGCAGGCTCATTTGGATGCACCCTGTCACAGTTATTTCCATTCCCTTGCAATTGTACTGTACTCAGTCCTAAGCAATACAAAACAGGTATCACTTTTTTCAGAAATGAAATTAACTATTTATCCAAAGATGGCCTTGGAGCATTCATCCTTTGTCACAATGAAGCAGCCTGATTTTTCATCAATTTAACAAAGCCACAAGAAATGAGCAGTATGCAGGAAGCTACGCCCACAGACTTTATCCCAAATTCCGCAGCACAAATTTGAGAAATTTGCTTATATGAGAGCCCAGTAACTACAGAGATTAGCCATGCCATTATGATTGCTCATACACTTAAATGTTTGAAATAGGTGGGCACCTGACAGTTTCCCCTGCACTCTCCAAGGCACCATATGATATGCCCACTGTGAGATATCATTTGTGGTCTGTTGCTTTGATGAGAATAGACTGATTATATATTATGTAGCTTGGCCATGAGTTTCCTCAGGCCACAGGCACATGAACCCATATAGGAAAACACTTTCCACAGAACAGTCAGCCACTCCCCTTTTGACCTCACAGTCCTTGTGCTCAAGAGACATTTACAAAACACCTTTAAAAGACAGACCAGGAAACAAAAATCCATATAACCCTACTGGATACTACAAGCAAAGACTAAAGTGTAGACACTGACTGCATGGGCAGGCAATTATTTCAGGTGGACGGACACTTACCAACTTTAGGCAAGCTGTTGAAGACCACGTTTCCCTCTCTAGTGTAGGGAAGCAGGAACAGCCCTACAGTCCCAAGCCAGAAGCCTCTGCCTCTGGCAGAGGCTTCTGGCTTGGGGGATTGGGGGGCCTTGCTGCTGGGTCCTGCTGCCTGCTTCCCCTGGGTGCTACTGTCACTGGCTCCTGTCATCTTTGACAGGCAGCCAAGAGCAAATAAATATTAATTTTCTAATTTTCTTAGGGGCCCCAAGGGCCAGAAAGAATGGCCTGGCAGGCCAGGTCTGGCCCCCAGGCCATATTTTGCCCACCCCTGATCTACATGATACCTGCTAATGTCACTGCACTCCACAGGTGTTAGTGACCCTCTTCCCTTTTGAATGGTCTTGCTCTTCCACTACTTGGTTTATGCTTGTGTCTGCACATTTCTAGTTTGTTAGCTAGTCCTGCTATTTCTCCAATTTCACAGCCCAGTTCTGTTCCTCTAAGCAGGGTGTTTTTATTTATGTATGGTTTGCACAGACATTGCTTTATCTTCTACACAGCTCAAGCTGTGCCTGCTTTTTTCTCAAACCTGAAGAAGGGTGCTGTATACCTGAAAGCTTATCTAAATCTCTCCCAACCATGCAGTTGGTGCAATACAAGATATCATCCTCTAAAGACCCTTGCCTCTCAAAGTAAATAATTTCCCCCTACCCTGCAGAAATAATGAAGCCTCCTTAGGAGAAAACCATCCATTATAGGAATGTACATAGCCAGACCCATGATGCTCAATCAAGACCTGGCTTTCCAATGCCCAAAAGCCAGATTTTAAAAAGTTAAACACCCAAAATGGAGGTGAGTTTTTCAAAAGAACACATTACCTATTTTGTATCACTGAGTACCTGCAGACAAGGTTCCTTGGATGAATCTGATATCTTTTATTAGACCAACCAAAATAGTTGGAGAATAGTTATTAAGCAAGCTTTTGGGTTCAAAAACCCTTCGTCAGGCTAAGGAAGTTTCAGCAGTTGGTGTGTGCTCTTCCTGACTCTTTCAACTGCTGAAACTTTCTTAGCCTGACAAAGGGCTTGTGAACCCGAAAGCTTGCTTAAATAACTATTCTCCAACTATTTGGGTTGGTCTAATAAAAAAATATCAGACCTTGTCTGCCTATGTCCTTAGACCAACACAGCTATGACCTACACCCCCTTGAGTACCTGCAGACACTTGCCAGCTGGGAGAGGAAGAAATAAAAAATAAAAATCTCAGCTACAGGTCATTTCATATTCTGGTCCTAAGGCTGGCTTTAGTTCCAAAATCTGAAGTGTAAATCCAGAATCTGAACTAACAACCAAGATATTTCCAGCTACAACCAACCACGAGGAGAGAGAACATACTTTTCCCCTCTTATAGTCACTTCTTTACCAGATTCCGCTCGCTTTTTCTAACTCTATCTACATCAGCTACGTCACAGGCAAGGAGCACCTTAAACCCTTAGATTTTGAAGGTCTGTGTCAGGGAATATTTAACCCACAGATTTTAGAGATCTGTGTCAGGGATTTGTGTCGGGAATATCTTTACTGGCTTTAATTCATATAGTTCAAATGTTGGTACAGAGGGCAAAGGACATGCCATATGTGACTATGGGAATTAACACCAATTGTGCACATGCAGTTGGACCTAAATGAGGGAAACTAGATTTTCAAAAGGGTTTGGCACCCTACCTAACCTGGGAGATCAACCTAGAAGACTTAGCCTTCCTGGTACCTAGCAAGGTTTCTCACACAAGTTAATTATTTCCCCTTATTTTGCTTTTCACAGCCCATGGGATCAGAGCGGATGGAGATGCGCAAACGGCAGATGTCAGCGGCCCAGGAGACCACGAGCTCTGCTCAGGCACAGCACGGCACTGGGAATCGAGGGTCCAATGCCTGTTGTTTCTGCTGGTGCTGTTGTTGCAGCTGCTCATGGTATGTTTTTCAGTCTCTTTAAACCTCCAGGGGTGACCAAGAGGCGGGAGTCAAGATAACAGAAACAAAGGCACCTCTGGGGTACCACAAACATGGTATGGCTGTGCTGCTGCTGTGCATGCAGCTTTCACTCCATTGAGTGCATTTTTCCCCTTGAATTAAAGAAGGATGGAAAAAGGATTTTATTTTCCACCAGCAGCTCCAGGAGCCAAGTAGTAACCATAAGATGGCATTTTAAAAAAGGGAACACATTGGGGGTTTTTAGCATCCCTATAATGTTTTACACACCCTTTGGGAATGGTTTCCTTGCTAATGAAGTCTCAGTATGCTTGATACCATGCAAGAAAAAGTCATCTGCTCCCAGATCTGAAAGAGCTTCCATCCAAGTAAGATAGAGTATATCAGACAGACTGCTCCGTAGGGGAGGGACACACTAGGATTTTTACATTATGTAGTTAAATCTTTTCTTCTAGGCACAGTAGAAGAAATAAATCTTTAGGACAGATTTGGATAGGAACAGAACAAAGACAACACCAACTTGCAGAGGTGCTGTGCACCTAAATGAGGGAAATGTGTGTCTGATGCATCCATGGATCAACATCAGGCATCCAAGTCTAAAAATGCTGACCTCTTTACCCAAAGAAGCTGTCTTTCAGAGGTATGGAGATGGCTGGGACAGAAGTAGAGAACTGCGGGTTTCCAGTTGGCTTCAGATGCACAATAAAAAGATTTCTATGATGGGGTCAAACTAGCCATGGAGCCTTTGGTTATTCCATGAAAAAAAATCCCACATAGAATCATGAAAAGTTAGGGCTGAAGGGGAGCTCAGGAGTTCATCTAGTCCAACCCCCTTCTCAAAGGAGGACCATCCAACTACATCGTCACAGACAAGGCTTTGTCTACCCAGCTCTTAAAAACCTATAAGGATGGAGATTCCACAAGTTCTCTGGGTAATCTGTTCCAGTGCTTTACTACTGTCCCCATTAGAAAGTTTCCCCCAATATCTATCCTGGGGCTCCACTTGACACCAGCTGCCAACTATATATTGATTACTACCCTTTGAGCCTCATGATCTAACTGGTTTTCTATCCTCTTTACAGTCCGTTCATCCAACCCATACTTCGCTTGCTTGGGAAAATGTTGTGGTAGACTGTATCAAAAGTCTAACTGAAGTGAAGGTATATCACATTATTGCTCTTCCAGCATCCACCAAACCAGTAATCTTATCATAGAAGGCAGTCAGGTTGGCCAGGCATAAAACTTGCCCTTGATGAATCCATACCAACTATTCCTAATAGTAATAACCATCTTCTCCAAGTGCTTAGAAATGGATTCCTTGAGAACTTGTTCCATAATTTTTCCAGGGATTGAGGTAAGGCTAATTGGTCTGTAGTTCCCTGGATCCTTCTTCTTCCCTTTCTTCAAGATGGACACTCTATTTGCCCTTTTCCAATCATCTGAGACCTCTCACAGTTGCCACAGGTTTTGAAAGATAATAGCCAGATGCTCTGCAATCACATCAGCAACTCCCTCAGCACCCTCAGCTGCATTACATCTGGCCCCATGGACTTGTACACATCCAGTTTTTCCAAATAGTCCTTAACCTGTTCTTTTGCCCCTGTTGGCTACTCACCTCCTCCCCAAATTGTTGCCAGGTTCAGTAGTCTTGGAGTTGACCTTGCCTGTGAAAACTGAGGTAAGAGGCATTCAGTACTTCAGCCTTTTTCATATAAATTTTTACTAGGTTGCTTCTCTTATTCAGTATGGGACCTTTACCTTCCTCTTTTTGCTGACACTTGTAGAAGCCCTTCTTGTTGCCCTTCACATCTCTTCTAGCTGCCACTCCAATCGCACTTTGGCCTTCTTGATTGTATCCCTGCATGCCTGCATCATACTAACTCCCTAGTTTCTCCGAGTTTTCATTTCTTATAAGCTTCTTTTTTTGTGTGTGCATTTGAGCTCACTGAAGAGTCCTCTAGTAGTCCAAGCCAGTCTTCAGCCATACTTGCTAGTTTTTCTGCACAATAGGTTGGTTTATTCCTGTGCCCTCAGGAAGATTTCTTTGAAGTACAACAAGCTTTCCTGGATTCCTTTCCCCTCAGACTGACCTCCTGGGGGATCCTGCCTATCAGTTCCCTGAGCAAATCAAAATCTGCTTTTCTGAAGTTTTTAATCCTTACTCTGCTGCTTCCCTTCCTTCCCCTTCCCCTCAGGATCCTGAACTATCCTATGGTCACTATTGCCCAAGTGTCATCACTTCCACATTCCCACCAATTCTTCCCTGTTTGTGAATAGCAGGTCAAGAGCACAGCCCCTAGTTGGCCTCTCCAGCACTTGTACCAGGAAGTTATTCCCAACACTCTTCAAAAACTCCCTGGATTGCTTGGGTACTCCTGCATTGCCCTCCCTTCAGATGTCAGGGTGATTGAAGTCCCCCATGAGAACCAGGGCCTGTAATTGGGAAACTTGTGCTAGCTGTTTGAAGAAAGCCTCAACCACCTCATCCTCCTGATCTGGTGGTCTATAGCTAGGGATGTACTTAAATCAGAGAGCC
>JAGPOW010000261.1:66467261-66556523 GCA_030014935.1 Caiman crocodilus | reverse complement strand
ACAGTTCCCCTCTCCACCCCACCCCCCTCCCCCCCCCCCCCCGCCCATATGCCTTTGATTGGCTGAGGTGGCCAGTGGACACAGGGGCTGCCAACAGCCCTTGCCCCTGGTCCTGTCTGGCCCTGCTCCCCACACAGCCCTAGCCTGCCTGGGGCAAAAAATAATTCTCCCCACCCACAGAGGTGCAAGGATGAGCCACTGCCACCCCACTGCCCCTCACCCCCTGCCCCAGCCTGGCTCTACTCTTCTCAGCCCAGCCCCACTTCCCCACCACAGCTGGGCTGTGCTGCCCCCCAGGTCCCATGTGGAGACAGGCTGCTGCCATTCCACTGCCCCCAGGCCTGGGGTTGGCTCTGCTCCCTTTGGTCCTATCCCCCACCCTCCAAAGTACCCACTTACTGCAGAATGGGACCAGCCAGGCCAGGTAGTTATGGTTGCAGCTGCTGAGAAAAAAAAAAGCAGGGCTGGGCCTGTTCCAGTCTGCCCAGGCTGTAGGGCTGAGAGGCTGCATGAGTGCAGCCCTCTCACCCAATCAGCAGCCAGGAGTAGGGACAGCAGCCATCTTGGCTTCTGTCCAAGCGGGGGGGGGGGGGACACCTTTATTTTTACACAGAGCCCAGCTTTTCCCCTTTTGTGGAACATCTTTTTTCGGTGGACTTCTCCAATTTTCTTGGAAAATGACTGATCTTGCATTTTCCACTAAAATGGCAAAATCACAAATTTGGTAAATCCCTATCTATAGCAGACACCCACCACGACATCACCCTTGTTGCCTTGCCCTCTGACCGTAACCCAGAGATTTTCAACAGTCCCATTTTTAATTTCATACTGGAGCTCTGAGCAATCGCACAGCTCTTCTACATAAAGAGCAACTCCTCCTCTTCTCCCTTGCCTGTCCTTCCTGAACAGTTTGCACGCATCCATGACAGCACTCCAGTCATGTGAACTATCCCACATCATAGTTCTGTGACAGTGCCGGGACTCCCAATGCTTCCTGCTCGTTTCCCAGGCTCTGGGCATTCATGTACAGGCACCTGAGGTAACTAGCCAATTGCCTTACCTGCTCAGGAAAAAGGAGGAGGCCTCCCCTGTACTCCGTCCACCTTGTGCTTCCTCCAGGTCTCCTGCTTCCCCACTTACCTCAGGCCTTTTGTCTCTATCCTCTGGTGAACCTAGTTTAAAGACCTACTCACTAGGTTAGCAAGCCTGTCTACAAAGATGCTTTTCCCTTGCTTTATCAAGTGAATCCTGTCTCTTCCTAGCAATCCTTTTTGGAACAGCATTCGATGGCTAAAGAAGCCAAAACCTTGCTGGTGACACCATCTGTGCAGACATGCATTGATCTGCAGGATGTGCCCTCTCCTGCCCAGGCCCTTCCCCTTGACTAGAAAGATTGAGAATACCACTTGAGCCCTCTGTCCCCTTCACCCTTGCTCCCAGAGTTCTGTAGTCACTTTTGATCTTTTCTGGTTGGCTCCTGGCAGCATCATTGGTGCCCACATGGATGAGCAGCCTCAGGTAGTAGTCAGAAGGCTGCATGAGTCTTGGTAATCCTTCCATGACATCTCAGATCCAGGCTCTGGGCAAATGGCAGACCTCCCAAGACAACAGGTCAGGCCAGCAGATGGATGCATCTGTGCCCTGCAGAAGGGAGTCTTTATTGTTTGCTGACCCTGATCACTTGGCATCTCCTTTTTACCCTTCTGTGCCTGAACTGGTTCTGCCCCTTGTTAAGGCCTTTGTCAAACACAGGCAGCAATGACCCAAGAATATTCCAGCTGCTCAGAGCACACACCCAAACACACAGCCCTGGCTCATTCATCTTCCCAGAACAGGATCTGGTGCCTGGTCCCTGGCTCCTCTTCCCTTTCCTGCTCTTGTGCCCAACAAACTACTTGCATACTGTCCTATTTACTGCCCCTTTTCACTCAGAAGCATATCTAGCTGGCATAAATTTGCAGTAGAATAGAACTCCCAGAATGCAAAAGTAAGTTCAAACATACATCAAACATCTTACATAAATGTGTTCCTATGCCTGTGTTTTTATGTTATACCATCTTAATACTTTATTCTAAAGTTCACTTTTTTACCTGACTTCTCACCTTTGCCTTTATCATCATTAATATGATGATAAAGGCATCCTTTATCAAAGACCTTTGCCCTTTCAAACAGACTGCTTCACTTTAAAAAACATATTGGGCCAGTGCAATGTCTCTTTTACAATTATAAGCAAGTAATAACAAAATGGAAGTAACATATTTCTTTACCTCAAAGGAGCATTAGGTTTTGTAAGGGTCTCTGAGATCCTGCAACAGAAAGCGTTACTAGCATCTTTGTATTGCAGACTCATTTTCAAAGAGTTCTTGTTGGATAGGTGACCGTATGTCCACTGATTTCCTAACAGTGAAGTGTCAGTCACTACCTACTTTGTACAAGTGTAGAGTATTTCACAAGGTTCAAGAGAGTGGCGAATCAGGCTCCACATCACCACTGCTTCAGTTGAAGTTACCTCAGGATGAATTTTAAACCAAGACTGACTGCATCCCTTAAAAATATGCCATAGTTCAAACAGGTGTTTGAGGCCTGATGCAGAAATTACTGGGTGATGTTCTATGGCCTACATCATGCAGGAAGACAGAACAATAATCATAGCAATCCCTTCAATTAGGAATGTTAGCCAATTAAGAGATGATGAATTTAATCTAAAACTACCTACCTAACTTTGGCTTCCTGTATTAAAAATCTGTTCTCACCCAAGTATGGAAAAATCAGCCAGGGGATGGCAGTACCATTTTACTTGAAACCTACAAGGTGTTAAGTGACCTGCCAAAGCTACTCAGGCAAGTTGGATCGATCAGTGTGTACGTACTTGCCAAGCCATGCAATAGCATCCTCAATGGTCATGTGTAGTTCCTGTAGTCTGCCACTGAATTTAGTCAGTGGGCAGTCATCAACAATATGCAACATGGAGTGTGTTTAGCCACAGCTACAGTCTGGATTGTTGCGAAGACCCCAACAGTGGAGGCTGGCGGAACACAGACCTTGCCGCCTCCAGAACTTATTCAACAAAGCTCAATGGTGTGGCAAATTGAAGCCAGGTGGGATCTGTGAGAAGGAACTTGTTTGGTGGTAATGTCAACCTCCATTCCTCACACCAGAGGGTCTCTGCCATATAGTCCTGATGCAACAGTTTAGATCACAATGGGTGTCATGATGGTAGACATGCAGCAGGTAGATTTAAAAAATCATTGTATGGTGGCAAGCTTGGACTGGTATAGATCTTCTCCAGTAGCTTGCTAGTTGCAACTTCCTGTTAGATATGAGGGGGAACAATATTGCTCAGGACTGGGAGCTAAGGTAGATGGGTTGGTTGAAGAGTTCCTCAGATGATGCGCATTGTTTCTGGTCCTTCCCTCCACAGTGGCAGTGCCCCCTGGGCCACTCAGGGGGCTGCTAGCAGATCGAGTGCTGCCCCTGGCTCTATCCAACTATTCCCCAAGCTCACCCAGGGTGCAGACCCTGGCAGACATGGCAAGGGGCCTGATCCTTTTTTTCTGAAGAGCCTGCCCACTTCTTCCACAGCTGGAGTGGGGAGCTGAGAGCTGCATCATTGCAATTTGCAATGTTGCAACATTGCAAACTAAACTGCATCCATATGTAGTTTAGTTAATAATGATGCAAACTCATCTAAAGCCCCTAAAATTGGCACACATGTAACATATAATGCCATTAAGCCACACAAATGAAATTTTCATCAAGTGTACAAGCACACCTAGAGGTCAACCAGACCAGGGCTTTCTTATGCTAAGTGCAATACACACGTACGAGATTTCATATTTCATAGACATTAGGGCTGGAAGGGACCTTGGAAAATCATTGAGTCCAGCCCCCTGCCCAAAGGGCAGGAAGTCAGCTGGGGTCATAGCACCCCAGCAAGATAAGAATCCAGTTTGCTCTCAAAGGTGTTCAATGTAGGCGCTTGAACAGCAGGCTGTTCCAGACCTTGGGGGCTCGGACAGTAAAGAAATTCTTCCTTACGTCCAGCCTGAAATTGTCTTGTCAAAATGATGGCAGCCAAAAACATATCACAAGTTTTCTACAAGAAGGAACATATTGGGGCACATTTGGATAGTCACAATATTTCCTTATTCAAAAGTATGTAACCCTGACACCCCACCCCCCCCAGTCTTCCAAGAGATGTAGGTAGAGCTAAAGGGTTAGGATTCAGAAGTTTGAATTCAAGGATTCAAAAGTACCTGGTTTGTGCCATTTTTAGATCTGAACCTGCTGCAAACCATAAGTAGTGTCAAAGCAACTGCAGTGCTCACAGGGATAGGGGAATTTTCCATCCAAACAGGTCACAAAGCATAACCAGCACTAAGTCGAGGAATTACTTGGGATGGAAACTGGAAGGAACACACTGGGGAAGAGAAGCCAAAACTAGAAATGATTTTCTGTTTGCTTTGTAAATTATTCATTCTTCCTTCTATCATTCATCACTTTATATAGCAGGGGCAGACCAGTCCCCAGGCCCTTGTAGTTTTACTCAAACCAGAATGCAGTATTTGCCATCCTGAAAGCTCTGCTTCAAGTCTAATACTTAGAATATGAATAGCGCTAGGTGTTGTGGTAGATAAGGATTAGACTTAAACAGTTGCAGGAAACCAACCCGACTGATAAAAGGAAGCCGAGTCCTTCTTGCAAATACACAGTACAACATAAAGATGCTGACATTTGGGATGACTGACCCTGGGGTAGAGACTAGAGGAAAATCCATCATCCTTCTCCTGGAGGGGAGGTATATTTTGTAAGTGCTAAAATCATGTAAGGTGCTGAGTGCTCAGGATTTAGCATGAGTAAGAGTTCAGCTGAAATAATAATAATAAAAACTACCTCTTACTACTTTTTAAACTGTTGACAAACTATTTCTTGCCATTTTATCTCATATTTTCTCTGATGCTCCATTTTCTGTGCACTTCAGTGTTAAAATGATACAAAGAAAATGATTTACTCAATGGGGTGTGCAAAATTACCCAATGTTTATAACTATTCAAATTCCTATTTGTTTCAGAACAGGCTGGGAACCAGCTACAGGCTACAAACAGAGCAGCTCTGCTTTGCTTTAAAAACATTTCTAATTTTCTGAGAACAACTGTTTCCTAGTAGTGAGGAATGTGAAACAAACTGCAATTAAAATAATCTATTTATAATCCCTATTTATAGAGCGCCTTCCCTCAGAATAGCTTGAGTGCTTTGCACAGAGAAAATTATGAATAGGAACAAAAATAACAGTCTGTATGAGTCATGCAGCTGAGACAGAACATCTGATATTCAATGCCCTTTTAATACTAGAATTAGAACAAACTGCAATGGGCTGGGGTAATGAATCCGGAGGCGTGTATTACTACAGCTGCCATTAGAGTTTCAGGCCTCTTCCCTTTCTGCAGCCTGTAGAAGATACAGCTAAGTAAATATTCCCTTTCCTTTGCTATGTACTTTTACATTTCTAGAAAATCTGCCCATCCAGAAGGACCAATGTCATTGTGTGTGGTGTTGTTCTCTTAAGGAGACTTGTGCTCTTTGTTGAGCTATTGTTTCTCTCTAAAATACATCAAGCCAGAGGACAGTATTACTTTGTTGCGTTTTCCATAAATCACCAACACCTCTGTTCATATTTCACAAAAACACCAGGATAAAAGTGGTCACTATTGGGTCTCGTATTTCCCACAGTCACCTTGAAATCCAAGGACAAAGCAGTATATTAAAATAGTTTATTTGAAGGTATTTTACAGGTATATTACACAAAATGAGGTGCTACAGAAAGTGTGACCACCATAGCTCAGGGACATGTAGAAAACATCCTCCAGGTTTCCATTGCATCAAGATGTTATAAGAGAAAAGATGGCGGTTTCCCATTTCCCAAAAGCTACATTTATTTGAGTCCCAAAATATATGCAAAACTTTATGAATATCTCTGCAGATTACAGGCACAAAACATAGAATAAGAAAAAAAGATTAGAACCCACTGAAGTGTCAAAGTTGCAGATAAGATAAAGTCATGAGTTTACAAGCAAGCAAGCAAAGAATATTTACACTTTTTAAAAGAAACTATCTCCATTTAAGTGAGATTTCTAAGAACTAAAGTGACGTGATACAGTGACGTGAAGTAGCTGTTATATTAAAGAAAGGCAAGACAACAAAGCAATTGAAAGCTCAAAGATTTTCCCTATAAATTGTATGAAACTCACTAGTTTATAACAATTGTAGGAAGAACCTGTAAATCCAGGTTTTCATCATGGATAATGCATTATAATTTGTTTTGTACCTTTTGGTCTTGACAAATCCTAAATGACTTTGGAAATATTATGTGTATTTTTTTTTTCCATATGGATTACCTCTCTCAGTTGCTGCCATAGGCTGAAATGCAACAGCCATTCTGTACAAGGGGAAAAAAAACCCACACTAAACCCCACACATTTTGGAATTTAAGCAAAGAAGAGATATTTTGAAATAGAAAGGATTGGAGGGTCTGCACAAGGTCATTCTAATGCATCTCTCTGCCCCCAGACAGAATCGGTTATATCTCAGATGTTCATCTTATGCAAATTTATACCACCGGGCCCGTAAAAAAACTCTAAACCAAACCGAACCCAAAACAAAACATGTACTCTGTCAAGTCCGTAAATAATCCATTCTAGGGGTGGGTAATCTTCATTTGATAATCTTTATTCGGAATTTGACCAGCGACAGAACTTTGTCATTCTTTTTGTAAAGAATGTCATATTTTATAACGAACATCAGTTTTTATGGCTTGCATTTGTCTCTCATCTAAACCTGCAATCACCGTAGAAAGGGAGGGCTCATCAAAAGCATTTTCCTGGATTAAACTTTATGCTTCGAAAGCCATGCCAAACTGTGCTGTGGCAGTGCTAGAAAGCAGCCTGATTCTTTTCCCATGTATTCTACTTCTGTTAATATTGTTAGAATTATGCAGGTGCAATTCTAGTTTAAGGTTAGAATAATATGGCATATAGATAGTTTCTGTCTAGTTAAGGTAAAGCAAAATAGAAAAACTATCTTATGTTAGTTGAACTTTTATTTAAAACTTGACCAAGATTTCTGTTTGTTTGCTACCTTGCAGCCTTACTGTTAGGAATCGAGATGAAGAGCAAGCCAGGAGATCATCACAGGAACTCAGAGCAGAGGGAATTCCATACTGCGAGGAATGGTATATGCTCTCATTGTATATTTTAGTATTGGGAAAATAGGTTCCCTCTTATGCATGCACACACAAAAGAAAATCTTACTGTCACCTATACATTTTGTTGTCAGTAACCCATAGGTGCCATGTAACAGCACCTATGAACTATTTCCAAACCTACCCCTAATACTTCATTACATCTAGGGCTGGATCCATAAAAAAAAAAACCTTCTGCCAAATAGATATTTTGCTTCCCTTTCCTAGCTGTTTCAATGCTGAATCACTCTGGAGGCCTCTAAAATGTATACACACAGAGGTGTACTTTTTGTACTAACAGCTGTAATCCCTGGTGGTACTTTGTTCTTGCCTGCATACATATTCCTACTGCAATGGAAAAAACTAGTAAATCAAAGGTTGGCAATGTTTTGCTACCATGGGCCACCACTTGTGACCCAGCTCCTACTGTGGGCTGTAAAATCTCTGCAGATAAAGAAATAGTTAGAAAAAAGAAAGAAGTAGGACCCTGCAGATGCTGCCTCTGCTGCTCCAGTTGGAGCATGCTACTGATTCCCCAAGCTGCCATGAGCCAGACCATCTCTTCATGTGCCCAGTCTGGCCTGTAGGTTGCTGATATTAGTGTAAACAATGCTTATTCTGGCTAGGAAAGAACGGTGATTGGTTGCATCAGTTTTTGCTGTTCTTGTAGTTATTTTGAGCAGTGACTCCAGGCATTTCTTTAAATTAAGTCTACTGTATACATTTGCTAAAGGTGCTTTTGAAAATGCAAGATCTTCTACAATTCTTATAGCCTTAAACTGAATATGCATGACAACACTGGGCATCACTTCTACTAGTCTGACAAGCCAGCAACTAGAGCTAGGAAAAGGTCAGTTTTTCCCTATTTCAGGGTTAGTGATTGGATTCTCAGTAACAGTCAATATTCTCTCTCTCTCTCAAGCCCCACTCCAACACTTGAAGAAGTAAATGCCTGGGCTCAATCATTTGACAAGTTAATGCTCACTCCAGCAGGCAGAAATGCTTTCCGAGAGTTTCTCCGAACTGAGTTCAGTGAAGAAAACATGCTTTTCTGGATGGCCTGTGAGGACCTAAAGAAAGAATCCAACAAAAGTATTATTGAAGAAAAAGCACGGCTAATATATGAGGATTATATTTCCATTCTTTCTCCAAAAGAGGTGTGTAACCCTTTTCAATCATTCTTTAATACTGCCATGCCAGGTGACTTGCTACAGTTAAAGGCAAATAAGCCATCGTTGTAATTCTTATGAGATGCATTGCTAATTCTAGAGGCCTAGGAAATGAGGGCCTCAAGCTGCCATGGCTTAAACTCCCCTGATGTATTAAAGTTTCATACACAGTATTAGAAGTCAGTGACAAGCTGCCTGTAATTCTTAAGCATAACAGGGAAAAGACAATAATTTCTCCCCCTTGCCTCTTACTTGAATATCTGGTTGATGAATAACCTCATTTTTCCTGAGTCCCAAGAAGAAAGAACAGATGCCTTAAGTTTCAAAACTGTACAGCTTTCCATGTAATATTATAGAAATTTCTCAAAGGACTGTTTTAGGGATGTTTTAGCAGTATACTAAAATGCTTCCAACATACTAAACCTATTTCCAAAGCTTCATAGTTCATACACCTAACGTTATATACTGTATTACCAGTCACAGTGATACAAATGGGACTACTTATACAGGTGAAGGTAGTGTTAACATTTATTGGACCTATCCTAAGATCTTTACAAAGACTGTCACCTCAAAAAATATTTAAAAAATCATTATCACCACTGATAGAAAAAATGATACAACTATTTGCATTTCATGTCCAAGTTTTCCTGAACATAAGCAAAGGGATTTGCTTAACCCATTGATTCTCAATGAGGGTGTGTTTGTGTGCTCTGAAATTCATTTAAGGGTCTCACACAGAGACCCCTTAGCAGTGTTAGGTATCTAGATTTCAAACAGGAATCCATACCATCAAAAAGGTTTCTGATCTGTTGTGGTCTTTGAATCTTTGCAACAAGAAGATTGATATATATCTCGATATATCTATATATTGATATATCTATACATACAGGTAGCACAGCTACTCTTGGATGGGGGGCGTGTGTGTGCATTCTTTGACAACAAGAGAGAGGATGAATTACAATATATTAGATGGGGGGGGGGGGAGGGGAGATTTTTCTAGTCAAAGAGTAAGTGAAAGCCAAGAGCTGGAATGTTCCAAGAGGTGCCTTGAGTGTTAAAAAGGATGAGAAATTCTGGTTTAAACAGTAGCTTTGTAGGTCGCAGTTACCGTCTATATATTCTTGCTGCCATTAAATCCATCCTAATCCATCCTCTTTGGAGCAATACCAATTCCCAAGGAAACAAGCTGTCACACAAAATTAAGTTTCTCATACCATTAAGTACTAAACAGAGATGGAAAGAAATTCTATCAAGATCTTCATAAGTAATGACAAAATTATAGACTTCAGTATTTAAAAGTGAGGTTGCTTTTGTGGAAGAATTGCTTTACAAATATTCAGAAAAGATTAGATGCAGCAGGGGTGTCAAACAAATGACCCCAGGGGCTCAACCACCCACCTCTGCAGGCCAGATTCATCCTGTGGGATTCATTGCTAGAGGTGCTGGAGCCCTTGTGGCAATGACATTAATTGTTGCTGTTTCAGTACAGCTCTGTAACCTAGGAAGTTAATATTATTAGTCTCTGCTGCTTTCCCCCCTCCCTCCACACCCCCTTTACTGCTGAAATTGAGGTTCTTGGCAGCAGCAGGGGAAAAGTATGTTTGAAGGGGGCTGGGGGGGGGGAGGCAGGGAATATTTCAGGGGCAGGCAATTATTTTGGGCGGAGAGCCCCTTACTGAGTTTTGGCAAGCCATCAAGGGCCACATGACAGGTCAACAGGGGCAGATTAATATTAACTTCCTAGTTTTTAGGGGCCCCATGGGCCTGATAGAATGGCCTGGTAGGCTGCATCTGGCATGCAGGCTGCATTTTGCCCACCCCTGGAATAGCTGGTAAACAGCACCAGTGCTAAATTCCATGGGTTTTGGAGCTTTATCTTGTGACTCTAGCAATTGCTGAGATTAACCTCACCACTCCCAGATTTGGCCCATGAAGGGGGGTGGTATTTGCTATTTGGATCTAATCTGCGACACCCAGTAAGTTTGATACCTCTGGTATACAGGTTAGGAAGTATATTTTGTGCATGTATAGGAACCTTGACTTTCTGGGAAGGAACAGTTGTTACTGCTTTGAAAGTGGGTGGAGTTGAACTTTTACTTGTTTTTTCCCCTACTCTTTTTTGCATATGCAGGTCAGCCTGGATTCCAGAGTAAGGGAAGTTATCAACCGAAATATGCTGGAGCCATCACAACATACTTTTGATGATGCACAGCTCCAGATTTACACCTTAATGCACAGAGACTCCTACCCACGGTTTATGAACTCTGCTATTTATAAGGACTTGCTTCGGTCCTTATCTGAAAAATCTGTAGAAGCATAGGATTTTTTTTTTTTTATTAATGTATTTATTTAAAAAAACAAAAACAAAATGGAACTCTGGGCTATACCAACCAACAGGGAATTTAGAGTCAATAGGATTTACCTGAAAATCTCTCAGGCATATTTTAATATGGACTGAATGTTTTAATCTGCAGAGGGTTCTGACACCACAACCCAATTGCAGTTTCTGATCCTTAGTGAAACTTTGCAAAGGGGAATGCAAGGAATTGTTAATGTTGAAAAATACTACTTTTTCACCATAGCAGCATGTAATTCAGGCAAACTCTCCTATGGGAAAACACCTTACAATTACTACATAAAAAGAAAAACACTTTTAAAAGTAGTGTAAACTATGATTTCTTCTTTCCTGAAGAATCAAACTGACTGTCCCCTCCTCCCCCCCAACCATGGACAAAGTAAAAATAGTATGTGCTGTTACTATTTTGGTTACTCTAGACTGAAATGTCACATTTCCATAACTGTATTACCTGGTCATTGGCTATGAAGTAGCAATGGTACTCTCTACTTGTCTTGGGGTATTTAATACCTGTAAGCAGTATGCTCATGGAAGCAAGTGTGACCCTCAAATTTTATGGAAGCTAGTGGTTGAAATAATGCTGCCTATAAAAATCTTTTGTTGAAAAGTGTTATTTTACTACCCAAGTCGGCTGAAAACATTTTAAAGTTCATACCGTTAATGTTTATAAAAGTTAATTTAGGAGGGTAGAGTCTGGGCATTTACTATCTTAAATAAAGCACAACAATTCTCATGTGTTGTTCTCGTTACTGGAAAAGTAGGTGCAAGAAATTGTAATTAATATGTCAGTCCCAAGAGATCTGTAGTAATTGTCATTGTGTTCACAAACATTAAATTTTCACAAATTACATGACATTGTTAGAGAGTTATTTTCTTAAGAGGCAATATACAAATACTTCATACAATGAAAGGAAATTGAGCTAGCTGCATCTTATATTTACCCTAATATAAGATGACCCGTAATACAAGATGACACCCCAATAATTAGATTCTATACATGGAAAGTTTATAAGTTTATTATAATTTTCCAAATATAAAATGGAGGTTGACTTTACATTTGTTCTCCTCCCACTGCTACAGTAGGGAAAAAAGTCTGGGGGCTCAGGTACCCCCTTGCCCTTTGCCCACCCCACCCCACAATTTCTTCCCCCTGCAGTCCCTTCCCCACTTCTTACTGTCAGACCCTGTTCTCCCTGAGTGCATGGAAATGAGGGACAAATATGAGAACACTGACCTTGAAATAAACATGCCTGTAGTAATTTGCATATAGGCAAACCATTACAGGTACCCATAGACTTAGTTGTCTAGAATTTATGCATTTTACCCTTTTTGAAATTGCTACAATTTTTAGTACAGGTATTCCATGAACGCACTTTTGTACCTACTTACATACAGTATAAACTATGCATGATATTAGTTCAAAGCCAAAAGACTCATGATTTACCACATAGTTCATGGGACTGGGCCCTAGCACAGTCAACAGTGTTTTAAGCCACCATGACAAAAGAGAGAGAGAGAGAGAGAGAAAAAAAATGTGAGAGTGCATGTGCGTGCACATTCGCTCGCTCCAGATGCCCACTGCAAAGGATCCACCTACTAACTGGCACCCCATTCATGACTAGAACTGGATGTTCTTCTCAATGAGTCTGGGTATCATCCAAAAATTTAGATGCAGTTGAGGCACAGGGCAACCAGATCTGACTCCACCTCATGGAGAGTAAGGCCACACTAACCATATGCAACAGACCATGAGATGGGGTGACAGAGGTATGTCTGGGTGATCTGTTTGGGGCCCCATTTGGTGATGGTTTGCCAGGCATTTAAAGCTGGTAAAAAAAATAGGAACAATTGGAGATGGGAAAGGTACAGCTCAGCCATGACAGTGAAGAGAATGTAGAAATGTATGCAAGTGGCTCACCATGACTTGAAAGAGTTGGCACTGAGAGATACTGTGCACAATGGGCATGACCATACATCTTATTCAAATGGACTGCACTGACCTAAGCATCTTGACCTTTCTGTCTAGGATCAAATGTAGGATTTTTGGCACTGAAGAAATGATGTTATGACTGGCTCTGGCCCTCCTGGTGTTGGCTGGGTATTGCAGTACCACAAAGCCCAGTGCCAGTTCCCTGAGGAGGGAACATCCACCCATTTTTTAAGGGCCATACACAAAAAGGGTTCCCACTAAAGTGGTTTTCCCAATATGGGCCATGTGTTTTACAGTTACTCTGTGTTGACTGCATTTAATCAACTTCATAGTTGGTTTCCATTGATGAGCACATGCTGCTTTTGCATGCTTACCGGATAGATAATGTATTTACATCAGTGGGCAGGGTGACATGCAAATGTAATACAATAAATCTTGTCTGGTATTTGAGTAAAGACAGCACGTTGCCTTTAACTACATGGTTCTCCAACATACTTTAAAAATTAATCACCATAATTACATCTAGAAAGCAACTTGCTTCCTGGTTCGAAAGAAACAAACCTGGATGCAAGTTTAACAATCGTTTAAATGAAATGCCTGATTATTCTGCGATTGGATCCACTATAATTCCCACTGTACCTTTTAGCTGTAAACTAAGGCATGCAATGAAAATTACTTTTAAAGGTGTTTTTGCATGCATAAATTAGTCCAGGGAAGTATGAGGCAGGCAGTATATGGGGACAGAAGGGGGAGAAACGTGAATGATGACTTTTAATTCTTATAAAAGAAATCCTTTTGATAGATATGCATTTTTTGTTTTACTGTGAAGCTACAGTAATCCTACAGTCTACTGTCAGATATGAAACAAATGCTAGATTCAGCTTCCCCCACTGAAGGGGAAAAAACAAAAGACAGGAATGTGCTAACTTATTTTGTTCAATATGTCATGCAGGGGATGTTTTCCTCTGTGGGACAGGGTTGTTTGTATAGCTTCAAAACTAGGTTAGACAAACATGTACAGGATAATTTAGACAAGGATGATCCTGCCTTGAGTAGAAGGTTGCACTACGTGACTTCCTTAGATCCCCTCCAGTCCTACTTTTCTAACATTCTTTGTATCATCCTCATTGAATCAAGAGAGCTGCAAATGCATAGGACTGTGGAAGAAGAGTTACCATGCAAGTTGTCAGCAACAGCTGCAGTCAGATAGTATCTATAACCAAGATATCATTTAATATGTCAGCATAAGAAGATGGATTTTAAAAAGAAACAGTATTTACCAAACAACACTGCAGAATAGCTGCATACTACTGCATTAGGCTAAATGACCATATAAAAAGGAAGACAGCTCTTCCATGAGCTGGTTAAGATGCAGTCCAGGTTAGCAGCCACTGCATGTTTCTTGGTAGGGTATGATTGTTATTTATGCAACATTAATTCTTGGTCCAGTTCATGCAAACATACCCATAGCACAAAACAAAATCATTAACAGTATCACTTTATAGATGCATGCTAGCTGGTAGTTTGAGCAGATGCCAAAGATCAAGACAGGGACAATGATATATCACTAGCAGAATGAAAGGGAATATCAATAATAAATTGCTGCTCATGCTATACTTATTCAGGTGACTAAGTTGTAGCCGACCTTTCAGAAGCACCAAGCTGACAAAAAAAAGTTTAACTAGGTCAATTTCAGCTTGCTTGAGATCAGACACACACTTCAGAAAAGTTCAAAGCTGTGTCACATCATGGAACTGAGAACTTAGTTTCTTTCAAGTTTTTCTCCCTCCCCTATGATACTTCATTAAGAGTTAGGAGAGGAACATGGCGGAGCAGTTGCTCTGTGCTTAAATCAAATGCAGTATGTGCTAGCCTATTATATTATGTGGAAAAGAATCACTGACATTAAAGAATATCGTCCCGAATTTTATTTTATCAGGATACTACTTTGAAATTTAAAGTATTAAATCAGCTAAGTCAACCCTCCCCACCAAATAATTAGATTCTATAGACAGAAGATGTTTGTTATAATTTTCCATGCATAGAATTGAATTATCAGAGTCTTGTCTTAAAATCATCCCCCTACAGCTGCAGCATGGAAAGTAGCAGTAAGGGCACAACTGACCTCCTTGCTCCTTGTCTCCACTGAAACCTACTGCATCCACTGCCCCACAGTGCCCAGATTCTGCACCTGTCACTCTCACCTGCTTCCCAGAGCTTCTGCCACCCCTTCCCTTCCTCTTACTGTGGCTGTTAGGTGCGGCTCCAGCTCCATTTCATCCGAGGTCATGGAGAGCATGTAAGCTCCGTTCCCTCAAATCAGAGCTGTTGCCACCACTGCTGCATGGCCAGAGCTGCATGGTGCCTAGGGAGGAGGCTATACGGGGCAGGCAGATGCTGCAGCTGACTTCTGGGCTTCACCTAGGCTCAGGGCCAGTCAGACAACAACAGCTGCTTTACCTCTCCTTCCTCTGACTTGTAGTCAAATCCAAGACAAGGGGATTCCCACCACCCCCTCCCATGTTGAATGGTGGGGGGAGGGCACAGGGGACAACCTTATCTTGGATTCAAGTAAATGCAGTATCTAGTTTGATCATGTCTACCATTTGTTTTCACTGTCTGTATTTCACAGCAAATGGACAACTAAAAATCAGCTTCCATTTCTCCTTTCTCCATATTATCATATGGTTAGAGGGAACATCATTGCTGGGAAATTATATTTTCATTAAATTTGAAGCCGAGTTAAAACCCCCTCAGTTCAAATAAGAAATGCAGTATTGATCCTAAACATCTTGACATCATTCTGTAAAAATATGAATTATTAGCATTGCATCATTTTAATTTAAACAGTATTAAATATTAATGGAACTCACATAAGACAGTATACTTGTTCTAATTCCTATCATTCAAAACTATACATGAATTTCTCTTTGATAAAATACATGCACGTTTTATAATGGCCAAATCTCAGTTGCACTCAACTGGAAGTTAGTTTCATAAGCGTTAGTATACTAATAGGAGGACAAAACAGTCATTTATAAAAGTTTTATATAATTAATGCAAAACTACTGTCACATGATCAACGTATCCTGTCTTGAAAATAAATGCTACTGGCTTGCCTTAGCATTTATCAAACCACAGGATATCATTAAGCTACAATAACCTTTTAGGCCACTGGTATTCACTCTTAAATGTTTGCACTTTGTATACCAATAACTCCCACAGAAAATTCACATTGTTAAAGACTGCTCTTTTCATGGATCTGCTAAAATGATATTAAAATTGTATGGACTCCTCCAGCCAACACATCAATTGACACTAACCTCATTGTTACCTTTAAATTTCAATTCAAAGTAGTACAATTCAAGGAAGTGCCACATAACACTTCTAAAGCAAAATTCTTCAGTCTACATATTTTAAGTTATGATAAGATTTGTCACAGTAGAATGACGCACTTAAATATCCCTTCAGTAAAAGGAGCCCACTGGTGGCAGGGAGAATAACCAGTGCAGCTGCCTTAATGTGAAATCATTCAAAAAAGAATTCACCCTAGTTGCATTTGACAACTGTTGAATATTCTGCAATGAAAAGTCTCTCAGTTTGGCAAATATGATAGGAGCGTACCATAAAGAGTACTATAATTCAATAAACCCAGTATTTCCTAAACTGTGGGGTGTGCGCAAATCCCCTCCCCCGTGTACTTGGGCAAAACACAACCACAATAGGCAGTGCCACTGTAGTGAAGTCAGGTATTTTCACGTCCCCCTACCTCAGCCACCACCACCACCATTGGTTCCTCTTGCTACCAATTCCCAATACTGATTACAAGCAACCAATGGCAGCAGGATAAACTGGTGGCAAGGGAAGCATGTGATTACCCAACTTTATGATGTTGGGGCATATACCACAAAGATCAGGAAACACTGAATTAACTTAATCACTTTTAAAATGGTGAACCAACTTTGTATTACATTAATACTTCACTAACATTAAAATTATTGTCCATTCCATGAGAAATTGTGTGTAGAGGTCAATGGTATCAACTGATCATTTCTAGATTAAACACATTATCATTTAAGGGACTGCATGACTTGGGTCATTGAATTTAAATTCTGAGTCAGCAAAGACTGCGGGTAGGTTTAAATACTTTTGTGCCACAACACTGAGCACTGCTACCTACACAAGACGCAGACCCCCTATACCGTGCATGGGGAAAAAGATACTTGAAGGATAGATCCTTGCAGGCTTTTAAGAAACCCCAAGGCAAGCATGCTGGTCAGAAAGCTGCTTGGTCAGACAGCCCACTCTTCTCTAGCACCTGGGTGCTTTAGCTTCCGACTACCGGGAGGCTTCTATCTCCCCCAGGAGTCATAAGCTTTTGTAACCTCTTTCAAAAACAGAGCAAGGACACCAGCCCCTCCATTTTATTTAATAGCTTAATCATTACAGCAGTTCCCCATGATGAAGACAACCATGGTTCAAATAATTTCCCCTGCTTGAGAGTTTCAGCCAGCTTGAAGGCTCTGCTTTACCAGACTGCAGACCAATGATTCTCAATGAGAGAGTGTCAGCAGAAACTTTGAAGGGTGCCACAAGGTATGAGGAGGTAAGTAGATAATAACAGATTCGGGCTCGTTCCTGTCTGGCTGATCCCCAATGCCTGGGCGCCTCGAGAAGGAGGTACAGTACTGTAGCATAACTGTTTGATATTGGATGCCACACAATTAACAACTGTTATGGAGGGGTGCCTTGAGTCAACCCCCCACACACACACAACTCCCCCCCCCCCCCAAAAGGGTACCTTAAATCCCAAAAGGTCAAGAATCACAGCCATAGGCTGTCTGGAGATGGTGGGGGGAGGGTGGCAGCAGCAGGAAAGAGAGAAAGCAGAAAGTGCCCTCTGGACTTCCAATTCAGACTGTTCCACTGTATAAGGAAGAAAAATCATTAAGCCAGAGAGACAGAAAAAGGGCAAAGTGACTCAAAGATACTCATAGGTGAAGTAGAAGACCTGTGCATCTCCAAGGACTCTTTGCATATTCCATATAATCACTGCTTAAATGTAAAAACAGACTTTGCAACAGTTACCAAAGTGCTTTTAAGTACTGCAGAAGTAGAACTTCAGATACCTGGGAAATTTTAAAAGGAACTCCCTCTCCCTTTCCCCCAAAGGTCCCTATGGAATCCAGATACGTTTAGGAGTAAAGCAGCAAATCAGCTAAGGTTTTTAGAATGTAAATGCCTGGACACAGCTCTAGGGCTTCACCTTCTGCTGTTTGGGCAAATAATTTTACCTTAATATTTGCATGATCAAGTCATGAAGTGGGTAGTAAGAACTGGGAAGAAGGAAAGCGTTTCATTCCAATTCCCATCTGGTATGCCCACAGTAGCACTGTTATGGGGAAACTCACACCAGTGAGCAGTCTTGAAAAGTGAATTATGATTGCATTCTCCTATGTAGAGGCTACTCATAAAACAAAGGAGCAAGGTAAGGTTAGACAGAGTATCGTGGAATCTGCATAAGAGAAAACTGCCTATTCTATAAACAACTCAGATTGCCACCACTGTCAGAATCCATCTGGCACCCAATTTATGACTACATTTGCTTAACACATTTCTTGGAACTGTCCTCTTAAAAGTGCCCTAAAACAAAAGGGCAGAGAAACTGACACCGAACAGCTGTAATTAAGTCAGTTTGTTGCTATCTTGGATAACTTCAAAATCTCCAGATACATAATTAAGGAAGCAGTTCTGTCAAGGTTTTTAATTGTAGGGTATTCTCTCTTCACTTTTCCACTTCGTTTATAAAAATCTTCAAATTAGAGCAGATCAACTAAGAGTCCAAATTGTCTTCATATAAATTATATAAAGACCTTTGAAACATTTGAGTAATTTTCTCTTTTTAAACTAAGATATGAACAACAAGCTAAATTCTTATCCAAATTCAATTTCTTTTTTGGAAAAATAGATTTTTTCCTCCGGCTCAAGTTAACTACAATTTTTTTTTTTTTTTCCAAAATAATTTATTCTCCAATTGCTACCCACACATTCCTCAGCCACTGCTAGGACAGACCTCCTCCACACCTCAGGCTTACATACATAACAGATAATACAAAGACCAGCATAATGAAATAATATCGTAAAATACTGAGACTAGTTTTGTTCCATGGCATTTAAAAATTGTTTTAAAAAAAGGTGTGTTTTCAGAAAATATTTTTACAAGACAATCTATCAACCTGAGTAGCAAAAGACTGTTATATACTTATTCTGGCATCTGGTTTGATGATTACTGGCATTATTTATTCTGCATACCAAATTTAAGTTAATATGTCTGAACTGATGAAGACTCATTAATTCTCCAGCCAGTTTAGCTTTGGATAAATTTGTTTACCTACTGTCATGATAGCAGCCCATCACAAGAATCATTTACTCATCTACAAAAGGCTAAAATGAATTCAAGTATCAAACAAAAATAGTCAGTTCACATTTAACAAACTATTTAAATCATTTCTCTAGAATGAAAATCTAGTGCTGGTAAGTAATGTACAAGCTTTAGGGAAGTATAATAAATTGAACTGATCGATATGAATTACATAAGCAAAACGTATTCAACCATTGCAACAGGAGTTATATAAACAAACAGAAGAGGTCCATAAAGTTCCAAACTTCACAAACAGACTTCAACTACTATTTTATCATTTTTTTTCATGTACACACCAGATTGCCAACCATTTGCAAAGTATATCACATTAGGTCCAATATAATTGAAACAAAGGGTAGCTTTCCTTTTTCTCCACAAAATCATTAGGGATATGCCAATAAGAAACAAATTCATTTTCATTTTTAACAAAGGAAGAAAGGTTGGGTATTTCTGTTGGATGTGGTACAGATTGTAAAAAAAATATATGGTACATTATTTCACAGAGTTAAGAAAACACAAGCCAGTTATCAGAAGTTTATCAATAAAAGTTTAATGTCAACTTACTTATAAAAATGAAAAAAATATTTTTAACATACACCATACAAATGAGCAACCTGGCCCTACTGACTAGTAACTACAGGAAGGCATTTAAAGTGATGGTGGTGTCAAAACCAAAGGCTAACTCCAAAGATGTATGCTGCTTAAAAAAAAACAACACAAAAGTCTTATTTGCAAGAAGCTAGATGCTTGGCCTAATTCTTAAAGCTAATTACAAAATCCGCTTTCATACTGGTCCAGATGTCTTGACAGTTTCTTCTTCTAACAGAACTGTCAAAAGAAAAGAAATATTTTATGAGATACCTGCATACATCTTATTTCTAGCAAGAGGGACAGAAGCCACTGTGCTTTAAGATGTGGTAATTATCAGTCTGAACATCTACTTGCATCCTTACCACCTTCTCTCATCCAAGCACCTCTATAGGGATTACTAAATTTCTCTGATCACAGTCAATGAATGGGAAAGTCAATCTGAACTAAAACCAGCCATTTGTCCTATTCTAAAAAAATAAATTCTAAAACTTGGCACATATTAGATACCCTGAAGTGTAAATCTGACCCACAATGTTGTTACTTTTTGACTGTTTCACTTTAAAATTTTAGTAAGGGAACAGTACCCTGAAACTTTCTTTTGCTGACATGTTTTGAAAACGGAAACCAACCATGTTTCTTCTTGGGCGCTAAAACAGTCTAATTAAAGAGGCAAGAAAAAATGCACTCTTGATATGCTTGAAGCGTTATCACACTGCAGAATGAAGTAGAGAAAAATCATTATCCTTCATTTCAGGTTCCCTCCCCCTTGCCCCTTTCCCCTCCACACACACTTTATTGTGAAAATAAAGAACTTCCTCTTTCTTTTACTTAAAATCAAGCTCTCTTTTGAACCCCTCTGTTCTCTCTCACCAGGGACCAGGAGCAAGTGGTCCTTGCTGCTCCTTCTGGAAGGCAGAACGCAGTAAAGGGCTAGGTTTTCCTATAGCTTGGGAGATTAAAGGGGGACTAGAAAATCTCTTTTGCGGGTGCTGCTGCTACTGAAAAACCTAAGAGCTCCACACAGCTTCTAGTTCAGCAATGCGCACGCATCCTACTATTTCTACTTATAGAAGACACTTACATGATCCCTCTCTCCTGCTGTCACAGCCTATTTCCATTTTTTTACCTATCACCACAATGCTCCATGAGATAGGAAAGCACTATTATTTCTATTATGCAAGTGGAAAATTAAGGCAAAGGGAGAATGACTTGCTTAAAGGTCATACAGCATATAACTGAACCTCTCCCAAGATCCAAGCTAGTATCCTAACCATTCACCCTTTCTTTTCTTATATTATCCACAGCAAGTAGTCATACTAGAAACAAGAGGATGCTCCTCAAATATTTTTCTAGCTTAAAGGTATTCGGCAATATTCGTTTCCAATTTCTCAAAACCATGTAAAAAATAGCAAAGATTAATAACAACTCAAACACTGTTTACCAAAAAAATCAGAAAAAGTAAACTAGAATTTGTCTACTAGAGAATACACATAAAAGTGTACAGCCTCACCTTCCACCTGTTTCCACATTCATTACAGACAACAAATGTTGTCATTGGTTCATCAGCACTACGTGTTTGAACCTATGTAAAGTGAGTAAGAAAAACAAAAAGGTGATTCATGGTAATATTACTATACTACTGCCGGATGCAAAGTTCTTGTCCCAATCTATAACATAGTTCAAAGATTTATTCACACTACTTATTATATTACAATCCAGTTTTACAAGACCTAGTTTACAGACATTATGCATTATAATACCCATATTAGCAATTAAGTTTTGCAGGTGCTTTTTTTTTTTTTTTTTTTTTTTTTAGTTTTTCTCCCAGAAGTATTACTGCACAGTTTTAGAAAATTGCAGTTTTATTTTTTTCTCTTTCTACCCCCTCTTCCCACCCATGATAAAATGGCCTAAAAATATCAGGATTTAGAAAGTTTTTACATCAAAACACCTTAGAGATACTATATTAATAACTTCATAAATCAAAAACTATGCTGTGTTGCATTTGTGAAATCAATATAAGCCTTATATTTCTGTACATAACCCCCTACTAAAATTAGCGCAATTTTCATGTACAGAAGGTTTATAAAACAGGTTCTGTGTTAATAAGCCTGCAATTAAATACTAACATTCAGAAGTTTTCTTCATATAAGTTATGCTACCACCAGACAGAAAGAGCATTTAAACACAGTGTAAACACTGGCTATATTGGCTAATCTCCATCCATCATAATAATCTTTAAAAAAACATGAGCAAAAAAACCCAGCATTACTCCAGTGGAAAATTATGTTTAAAAAAAAAGGGAAAAATCAGCAGTTTATATTACATTCTCTGCTTGAATACGGCATTAGATAAACTTCATTGTCCTCAATGCCTATTGCCAAAGTCATAGTATCAAAAGATGCAATGTTAAGCACAACTCTGAAAACTTTATCCATGTATGTACCAGATTCCTTGAGATTTTATCACCATGTTAAAACTGAGATATAGAAAGACAACGTAACAAGATGAGTATTTCCTCCACAAAAGCAGATCTGTAACTAGAAATTCTGCACTACATACATATTTTTAATTAACTATAAAGCTTTCTACACGTTAACTAATATTATTGTGCTAATTTCCTTTAGCCTAAATTGGAACCAAAAAACATTTAAAAGTAACTCAAGTAAAGTGTACTATAAGAAAATCAGCATCTCCATCTCTCACACTATACATCTGATATAACAATAACTGTTAAATACGAGACGATCTGTTAAATACTTAAAAAGGAGGCTCATCCTTGACAAAAAGGGAGAAGCCTCAATTATTACAAACCTGTGTGTAAGTACAATTCTTCTTTTTACACTTGCCACATGTGAACAAGTCAGTCTGGGTGCCTCCAGTCTTAGCCATCTGGTGTTCTCGAATAGCTTCTTTGGTCAGATTTTTACGCATCTCTTTAAGTTCATCACTTGCCATTTCCTGATAGGAAAAAAACCAGACTGTTATACCTTTTTCAATTTATTGTTGTGGTTTTTCTTACAATATTAATGAATTATTGATAGCATCAGCAATTCAGAATATCTCAAACTAAATAGTTACATTTGAAAGTATATATGATCATACTGAATATTCAATTTTGCTTTAAAAATTCATTAATATCCTATCAAGCAGCCAAGTCATTATAAGAACTTTGTATCTTATACTTTGGCTAAACAAAACAAGGTAAGCTTCAAAATGCAGCTATTAAAATTTTATAATCTTTTGCCAAAGAAACTGTACAAACTTATGTCTCTTCACTCTTTTAGTATCTTGTATAATCAGAAAATTACCTTCAATGTTAAAAAAAAGTTACATGAAAATGCATCTTTGAACAGTGATAATTGAGAAAGGTGATAGACACAGCATAAAGGAGAAAAGACAAGCATTGTGAGCAAAACAGAAGGTGCTCTCTCTAGGTCAAAGCCTCATATCATTTCCTGGCAGGAATAAGGAAGATAGAGTTATCATGTGTAAAGCATAAAATTTACGAAGCCAAAAAAGCATAACCAAAGCTGGTTGGGCTTTTCTTCTTCCTTTTTTTTTTAAATCATGAAACAACAGCATCAAGGTTTTCTGCAGGTCCAAACCAATACCCAGTGTCTGCAAAGCTCTTTCTTAATCCAAGAACAAAATATGGTCTCATAATGCAAAATGAAACTTCGTACTTGTAGCTCACAAACTGAAGTTCAGTCTAGCATGGCAGCAATACAAAAAAAAAAAAAAAATCTCAGGCTTGTATATTAACCTGCATGACAATTTTAGATTTCAGATTAACTCAATTTCTAAAGATGCACCAAAACTTGACAGGGCATAGAAGGGGCATAGAGAATAAACTTCCCTCCAAATCAAGACTAACACAGCCAAGACACATGCTGTATCTGTTGCACAGAATAAAGAAACCAGAACTTTAGTTTATATTGCTAATGGCCAGCACCATTCCTCAGTACTAAATAGGACATTGGAATTCCCCAGTATTTTATTCCAGCAGATTCTATTCTCATTCTCAGCACAGGGACTAGGTTGGCTATAACCAAGTTAAAGATTATCTTAAAAAAATACAACAAAATTATCACTTGTAGCTATGTCATGGATTGAGCAAGAACTTGATACTTTGGTGCAAACCTTAAGATGCAAAGCTTAAGACATATGTATCTTAATATATAAAATACCACAGACAGTCATTTCAATCTCTAAATCCTATAAAAAGGCTATTTTGGGGAATCTGGCTATGATTCCAAAAAAAGATTGGCAATTTTTAAATTCAGGACTGAAGTGAAACAGATCTCCGTATGGGATCTCTCTCCAGATATTTTGTTTTAATAGGAAATTTTAATTACATAATATAAAACAATAAACCCAAGTAAGAAATGTAAATACTCAATTTGCAGAAAACTCAATACATTTATCTCAAGTTTTACAAGACCACGTTAAATATTTTTACATAACCAACTCATTCAATTAACTCTCAATTTTTTCTTAATCTGCATGAATTATTTTAATTTTCATTTACCTACTCAGTTGGCTTCATACTTTTGTATATTGTGCACACAAGAAAAAGTATTCCTATCTTCCCCTCAATGCTAATGAATGTTATCAGTGTACTTGCATAGTTTCTAACATTTCATTTAATATAAATCATGGAGAGGAGATTAATATATATTAATATCAACAGACCTTTAGCCACTCAAGTCAAATTCTTTTCAGTTCAAGAATTAATTTAAAATCCAAACAGAGTCCCTGGAGCTTAGTAGAGCTGCCAGCTAAACTGCAGAAAATCCCAAGTGGCAAAGAAATGACTTGGCAGATCAGGGTCAGTATCAGCACTCCATCATACCTCTCCAGCACACCTTCTAGGCAACATGTCCCAGCACCACCCCCTAGAATTTGAAGGGTACATAATGCAATTAAAAAAAAAAGTTTCGTATATCCAGTTTCTGTGCATGCCCCCTGGAGCACCTGCACATTTGAACTGCCTTTAAATGCATATTCTAACTGCCTTTTCCCTTACATGTGCATTATACTTTTAAGAAGTAGCCTGTTATCCTTCTGTGAGCTATACTTTCAGTAGAATACAACTCCAATTATACAAGAGGCCTATGCTCATCTTTGGTTACTTCTTGACCAGCTTTTACATTTCATACAAGTCTTACAAAACTTACAGAAATGTTCAATCACATAAAAGAGTAATCTTTGCTTACCTCAGCTGTCATTTTTGCAAACATGTCTGGAGGTATATTTCCACATAAGACATTTTTTCTTAGATTAGGATTCTTTGGATCCTTGAGATTTGCTATCCTACTTCGTACCCTATTTTTGTATTTCATGTCAGTGTTGTTTAATTCTTGAAATATAGGTGCTTTGGACTTAAGGAACATAGCATTAGCAAGTAAAACAGGATACATCTACGAGACGCTCCAGTGCCACAGCAACACACTACAGCAACATAGTGCCGGTGGGCGCAAACCGTGACACCACAGCTACACTGCCATAACAATGTGCTTCTCAATAGTGTTGCTATGGTGACGTAACAGCTAAAAAAAAAAGTGTGCACCACCGACACAGAGCAGTACACGCTGCTATTGTGCCACCATTTAGTAATTCCAGTGCTGTAGGAGCACGTGTAGACATGCCCACAGAGAACAAAATACATTACTTTATTGCTTCACTTACCTTTGCCAAAAAAAAAATCTACATTTGTTGATTTGTTCCTCTAACTGCTGATGGAGCTTGTAATGACTATATTGATTTCTCTATTCAACACAGACCAAGATTATCAAGACGGTAAGAAAATTTTGTTGAGCATCTAGTGACTGCAGTATGATCTCTTTGATCTCCCCCTCTAAAGATCCTTTATTAGGCTTCTGGAAATCTCCAATAAATAAAAAGCCAGAACCCTGAATTCTGCTAAGAGGTTGAATTAATTTTAAATTAATGCTGTATTTGATAACTGAGCACTAGAATTACCAGAACAGAATTTTAAAATTTAAATGAAGCTCCCAAAAGTTTTCAATACAAGCACTATACTCCTTTCACAAGTCACGCTTTAATTATAAAAGATACTTCAGCAAGACAGTCGGGTAGATTAGATTATTGCTATCTGTATAGTATCTGCTCCGCTGACAGAGTGAAGTTAAAGTAAAAATAGGATTAAACACTTCGATATTCGCAAGATTTTTCACCTCAGCCAAAATTATGGGAACGTGAGTGCTTAAAATTATATCTGCCTCTGGTGCTGCTAGTAGCAGGATTAAAAATACCAACTGTAAGAATTTACATAATTTGTTATTTGTACATGATTTAAGCTGCTTCATTCATGCTAAACTTCACATATCCTGGCTGAGCAGAATTAGGATGCTTTTCTTTTAAATGGAAACAATGTTTCATGGACAACACAGCTGTAAAAAAAATCTGTTCTAACTCTTTCAACAGTCTTGTTCTAGAGCATTTGTATTTACAGCAAAGGATATCTTCTTCAATCTGAGAACCCAGTTCTTCCTCATCAGCACCAATAGCAATGTAATCACCTAAAAAAGAGACAAGTTTGAGTATTAGCCATGTTGAAAGGAGGTCATTATTCTTAACTATCTATTAACTCTGGAACAGAGCAAGTTATGCTATAAGTCAGGGATGGGCAAAATACATCCATTCTATCTAGCCCGCAGGGCTCCTAAAAAAAAAAAAAGTAGAAAACTAATATTTCTCTGCCCTTGGGTCCTGTAAAATAATGAGAGGACCCAAGGGCAGTAGGACACAAGGGAAGCCCAGCAGGCTCCCACCACAGCAGGCCCCACCCAGCCGCTGGTAGCCCCAGCTGGGGTTTCTGGGCTGGAGCATGTGGCTGCCCCAGCGCAGGAAGCTCAGGTAAGGCGTGGGGGACCCCGGGCAAGGAAGGAACGTAGTGTGGGAGGAGCACCTCCCCGCCCCACACCATGCTGCAGCTGCTTGCAGCTTGCATGAGGCTGCCTGTGCCCACTCAGACAGCCCCACACGGGCTGCGAGCACCTGCCACATGGGGCACCGGGTGTGGGGCGGGGAGGGGCTGCTGCCCCCCACACGCCCAGCTTTTCCCTGGGTTCCTTCTCTGAACAGAGAAAGTGGCCCTGCACCCACCCCATGGTCGGTGCCCCGCGTTGCAGGTGCTCACGGTCTATGTGGGGCTGTCCGAAGCAGGCACAGGCAGCCCCAAGCAAGCTGTCAGTGCCTGCAGCATAGGGCATAGAGGTGCTGCTCCCCCACACCGCACCACCTTGTAACCCGGCCCCACTGCCAGGCTAACAATGAGCCGGGTTACAAGCTGGCGATGAGCATGGGGAAAAGCAGCCCCTCACCTGCCCCATGCCCAGTGCTCCGCGCTGCAGCCACCTGCAGCCAGCATGAGGCTGCCTGTGTGTTCTCCAGACAACCCTGCACAGGCTGTGAGTGCCTGCAGCAGGGAGTGCAGGCCATGGGGCAGGTGAGGAGCCACTTTTTCCCCATGCTCAGCACCAGCTTTTTCCCTGCTGGCAAGCAGGGGGTCAGGGCTGAGCACTGCCCCCCGCCTGAACTGCAGGGCTGGAGGGCGTTAGGAGTGAGAGGACGGGGAGCCAGCAGAAGCACAGAGCCCGCACCAGTGTCCCGAGGCCAGTGCCACTGGGGGCCAGAGCAGGGTGGCAGGAACATAGGGTCCCAGATGGGCTGGGCGAGCTCCCCCTTCCCTGCTGCTGCAGCCCAGCCTGGCTCCACGACCCCTGCCGGCCTGTGCCCCCCTCTGCGCCCGACCAGGGCTGGCCCTGGGACACTGATCCCAAGATAGTGACTAGGGGGCAGGGCACCTGTCAAGGGTGGAGCACCTGTCACAGGGCAGGACTGCCCATACAGACCTTGACAGCCTGCCAAAACTGGGTAAGCAGTCCTCCGCCCAAAATAATTGCTCACCCCTGCTATAAGTGCATTGAATTTCTACTTGTTAAAAAGTGAGCAACTGCATTTTTATGATTACAAAATTCATTTAATGTATTACTTTGTAGAGTAGAGAAGACAAAGATATCCAGATAGTAGAAAAGCACAGGCTTTCAAATCACACATTTCATCTGGAGCTAAAATATGGGTGCAAGTACTATACAAAGGACTTTTACATTATCAGTTATGCCTTGAACATTTAGTTTGACAACTGCTAATCTCCACCCTGAAAAAGACTGAAACATTCTCTTTTGCTAGGTCAACACCAATACGAGTGAAAATATTTCATTCAAGGTAGTATGGATACATAGTTTGTGAAAAATTTTTGGTATGAATTCACACAGATGACACAAGGGTCAATAATTTGACTACAGAAACTGACTTACTGGGTGTTAAAAACAGGAAAAGCAGACAAACTGCAGTTAAAGAATGCTTAAGCACACTGAAGACAGCATGCAGGTTTGGCCTGAAATGCCTCATCTCAGAAGTCTTTGAGCTAAGGTTTTAGTGAAAAAGAGAAATATTAACTGTCCTGGAACACAAGACATTCTTGCAACACTTCCTTAATTTCATCTCCAGTTGCACATTTACATTTTAAGGTACGTGGTCAGCTAGATATACAGTCACTGTTCTCCCCTCTTGCTGCACAAGTAAGCAGTGATAAGCCTCTACCCCAGAATTCTGCCAAAACACAGAATAATATTTTTATATGAAAAATGAAGATAATTTTGTGTAATCTGTTAAAATTCCCAATAATTTTTGATAGATTTCCAAAGACATTTCTAGGTTTATGCTGCACAATGTCCAGGAGTTATTTAAGTTATCTAGGACCCTTTACTGTCCCCTCCCACTTCCTTTTTTAAACAACTATTTTATTTCCAGTTAGATGCTTTGGCTGCTTCTGAATTGAAGTCCATTTATTATAAATTCAAAGGGAATGATTAGGCATTTAGAAAAATGATCTCTTCAAACTGCATGTTATCCTGATGTTAAGAGAGAAAGAGGATAGACTTGAGTTTCTCTAGTGAGAGGGATAAACTGAAAAAACTCATACTACTTGCATATAAAAAGATGAGGCTTTTCAAGAGTCTGTATAACTTTGTTGCACCTTGTTCCTTTTACTTTTTTCATCAACATACACTTTTAAATAATTTTATACACAAGCTTCACCTAAACAGGGGAGCATCATGTCCAAAAAATCTAGCAAAAAGTCTTTCTATGTCCTAGTTTTAATTACAAAAGCCAAAAGAGAGTGCAGAAAGTTTGTTCCCATTGATACAGGGATAATGTAAATATGAGTACATTTTGAACTGTAATATTACAAGAGATAAAATTGCATAGTAGTTTACATAAAGGCTGAGACCATGAAATTGTTTGCAAGTGTCTGGAAGATAAGACTAACTGTCAGGATCTCAGGGCAATGTACACATTAAATTTAAATGAAAATGGAGATTTTTGGCAACCAGAATTTGTAATCTCAAATTGAGAGGGGGCAGAAGGGAAAGTAAAAGTTCATGCAGTACTTTTAGCAGTACCCTAAACACACAAAAATATGAGAGAGAAAAATAACATTTCTATGAAAGGGAGTCATGCAAAGCTTCAAAGCAGCAATGGCTAGAATGCATCATAAAAAATTCTGCTGTTGGACCACAGATGTCAGATACACTGCAACATAAAATGGCTCTGGCATGAGTGGCACTGAGAAGTACCTCAGTATGTTTCCAGGTCACCAGGGTTACCGAGATCTGCTAATTCCGAGGAACTTACACACAGACCAACTGACCTAGCTATACACAACTCAGACTGGTTTGGAACAGTCACGAGGAAACAAAACTAAATGAATATCGCAAGTAAACTCTATATAGCTTACCTCCCGTTTTGAGAGCTGCAGCCAGCATTTCTCTACACTTCATTCGAACAGAATCTGTAGTGACTGGAGCCCGAGGATGAGAATGGATGAAGGAATTTGAGGGAGTATTAGTCTCTTCCTTCCTGCTGCTGTTGTTACTACTGGAACTGCTAAAATGGGTCAAAACACAAAGTTGGCATGACACACTTTTCTCCTGTTTCATCCTACATCAAAAACTTTTTCATCCTGAAATCCAAATCAACAATATTCCCATAACAGAACGCTTGCACAGCTACTTAGAGCAACAGATATGATTAAACTTAAAAAAAAAACCACCCAGATAAATAAATAAACCCCAAAAGCCCTCAACATGCTCATTTCTCCGTGGCACCTAGCATTTCATCTGGAAAGTCTTAATTCTCAGTTCTCTTGACCCTTCATAAACATGAAAACCAGTTGGTATCATGGAACACAACATCAGCAAAAGGGATAAAGAAATACCACGCAGGGTAATATTGAGGCCATATATATATATATTCAGTATACTGAAGGAAAAAGGAGGCAACATTGTCAACTGACAGAGCTATGTAGCCTTTTAAAGGATTTTATTTGGGGCAGCTTGAAGATTTGTATACACTTGCCCGCTTCTGCTACAGTTTGAGGGTTAAAGAGTAGGAGATGCACAGCAAGGGCACATGATAAATTGTATACATTAAAATTTAAAAAGATATATTGATATATCAGGCTGAAAATAAATAGGAATAATGAAGAATAAAGCAAATAGTCTAGCATCTGATATCTATAGTATCCTAGAAATATCTTGCCTAATCTAGGTGAAGGTGAACAAATAACCAGGTACCCTCTCGACTGACTGAGTGCTAGCTCTGGGCACCCCCTTTTATACCTTTCATTCTTAACTGCTATATATAAATCACTATATTTGTCTTACACAGAACTCTAGATCCTCTCCCCACCCCTTAAAAAAAATTAAAAAAAAAAACCAACCAAAACCAATGTTCAATACATTTTTCAACTTCTGTTCTTAGCTTACTAGCAATCATGTCAGTAGGTGGCCATACCATCTTTCAGTTAATTTTACCATTTAAGAAATTCCAACTAGGTTTACTGTACAAGTGTGTCCATTTATTTGTTACTTAAAGACATTAAAAGGAAAAAAAAGCATACAACAAAGTTAGTGTTTCATTTGTCTGTTCAAAGCTTACACAGATTTTGTGGCTTTCTTACACATACAATGTGTTAAGAAAGCAATAAAAAAAAGTGAAAGAAAAGAAACAGTGAAACAAAGAAAGAAAACTTGAAAGAATTACACAAAGTCTGTTTTATTAAACATCTGTTTTTCAAGTAACCTATTTAAACAAGAAAAGAATCATGGTAGAAAACATTTAAGAGCAAGAATACTAAGTACACAAATCTGGAAAGTGGCACTGAGTGCACCCTCAGCAAGTCTGCAAATGACCCCAAGCTGAGGGGAGCAGTACATACAATGGAGGGTAGGGTTAGGATTCAGGTGACCTAGACAAATTGGAGGATTGGGCCAAAAGAAATTTCATGAGGTTCAACAAGACAAGTGCAAAGTCTTGCACTTAGAACAGAACAATCCCAAGCATCAGTACAGGCTGCGGGCTGACTGGTTAGGCAGCAGCTCTGCAGAAAAGGATCTGGGGGCAATAGCGGACAATAAGCTGAATGTGAGCCAACAGCGTGCCCTTGTTGCCAAAAAGGCTAGCAACATACTGGTCTGCATCAATAAATCTGGTGTTGTCAGCAAAAAGTGATTAATCTCTTCTATGCTGCACTGATGAGGCCACATCTGGAGTACTGCGTGCAGTTTTGCCTCTCCTCTCCTCCATTACAGAAAGGGTGAGGACAAATTGGAGACAGTATAATGGAGAGCAACAACAATGGTGACAGGGCTGGGGAACATGACTTATGAGGACAGGCTGAAGGAACTGGGCTCATTTAGTCTAGAAAAGAGGAGACTGAAAAGGGATTTAATAGCAGCCTTCAAATACGTGAAGGAGGGTATGAAAGAGGATGGTGCTCAACTGTTCTCAGTGGCAGCAAATGACAGAAGCAGCAGCAACTGTCTCAAGTTGCAGCAAGAGAAGTTTAGGTTAGATATTAGGAAAAATTCTCACTAGGAGGGTAGTAAAACACTGGAAAAAGACAACTCAGAGGTGGCAAAATCTCCATCCTTGGAGGTTTTTAAGACCCAGGTAGACAGCTTTGGTTGGGATGATCTAGTGTGGGATGGCCCTGCCTTGAACAGGGGATTGGACTAGATCACCTCCTGAGGTCCCTTCTAACCCTAGCTTTCTATGATTCCATGAGATCTGTAGGCAGAATGGCTATTTTGACAAGAGATCAAATAGCTACCTGAGCCTAGCAGCCCATTAAGCTAGTGCAGTCTAGGTATGGCAACTTGTTTCTCCAACTAACAGCACAAAGAGGTAGGCACTGGCATCAGTTCCAGTAGCCTTTGCCTCTTCAGTCTAAAATGACCCATTTATAGATAAGACAAGTAAAGGTAAGGACATAGAAATATTAAATACTTTGGGGACATCTATGTAAAAGTTGAATCTTCAGGTTTAATATTAAACTAAAATTTCTAGTGCCAATTCATTTTTACAGACTTCCAAGATGGCATACCTTTCTTCCCTTGCTTCAGGGCTATTCTGTGATGAAGACGCAGGCTCCTTTTTCTTTTCCTCAGAGTCTTTATCAGTTGAAGGTCCATCTGCAAATATACATACCATTAAAAAGAAAGCAACAACAACAACAAAACGGTGCTTCTTTTAGAACAGAAATAGCAGGGAACTACATCTAATCCTTGCCAGTTTTATATAGTTTATTTGCACTGCACTTAGACAAGTTTAGCCCATCAGCTGATTAGTTGGATGGGGGGGAGAGGGTACTACAGAGGGGCAGCAGTCTCCCAGACTGAAACACTCCAGGGTTTAAGTCTCTACTAGCTGTTTTTTCAGCAGCTGCCAAATACCACTTGACAGCTTGCCCCACTCCCAGGCACAGGAGAAGACTGGCCATTAAGTAATGAACTACCCTAATGGTGGGGAACAGGAATGCGGGAGGCAAGAAGCAGCCCTCTAGCGCTGGCCCATGAAGCTCTCCAGACATGGGGCTAGAGGAATGAATATCTGTATGGTCCAGCTCCCATGCTACTTTCCTCTGTGAAGAAATTTCTACTGGTACAAATGAATGTCTATATGCAGCCCAAAAAATTGTTTTGAAGTTGCACGTTTTCAGTTAACCTTTCCCATCAATATCATCTTCCTAACAAAGGTGGTGTACAATCTGCAGTAAGAATTAAAACCTCTTTAGCAACCTCTAAAACAACCTCTAAAGCAACCTCTTTACCAATGCAAACTCATGTTTCCCTCTATTTGTAAAATTAAAGATATATTAAAAACACCAAAGAGCTTATAAACTAAGAAGGGGGGGAGGCATGGGGAAGAGAAATACCAAACAACCAGCTCTAGAACAAAATTCCAACTAGGGCATCTGAATAGGGCACCTCAATCCCTTTTTGAATACCCCACCCCCCAAAAAGGGGGAATCCCGAAAAGAAAAAAAAAGAATTTTCAGGAAGGTGGAGTACCCACAGATCCCACAAGGATGCCTCTTATTCAAGCATCCAAGCTTAATAATCGGTGTTATGAGAAGAAGAGCAGTGTTCTCTCTATTTAAAGACGCATACAGTTAAATTTATAGAAACAAGGAAATAAATGTAAAGAATCAAGAGATTTAAATATTTAGTCAATCAAAAAAATGTAGTTAAAACTCACCAACCTGAATAAAGGCAAGAGAATGGAAAAAATTGTTCAAATGCCATAGATGTGGTATTCGAGCTGATGGCATTTAACAACATAAAGATATTAAAAAAACTGAGGACTAAGACCATCAACGTATCTTTATACTTAACATATGACAAAAAGAAAGCCAACAGAATTGGCAAACATTGTATTGCACTGTTAAGTAATTCCCATTTTTCTACATTACACTGAATTCTTAATTAAAAGGAAGGGATGCAGAAAAAACTCATTTTCCATAATGATGCATAAGATTTATAAGCAGCCAAGTAAATGCCAAGAAAGTTTGTGATAAACACCAAATCAGAACTCTTGGAAGGAAAAAAAAATACCTGTTCTATTGGAGAAATCTATGAATGTAGACCTAGCAAAAACTTGTATTTACTTGAATCTAAGACTGCCCTGGATTTAAAACATATGAATTTTATATGTATGACCCCCCTTTCCCCGCCCTGTAAGATCCTATACATGGAAAAATGTATGAATTGGTTACAATTTTCTGTGTATAGAATCTAACTTTTGGGAGGATCAACTTTAATTCTTCCCTACCACTTCTGCAAGGGGACAAATGGTGTTAGGAGGATCAAGCAGCTTGTGTCTATTCTGCAGACTCTGCTCCCCGTGCTAGGAGACTATGTCCCCATTCTAGCCTGAGGCATTGAGTATGGTCCATGCCCAGCCTACAGAGCAGCCACGTGTAGAAAAGGAAGTGCAGGGGGAGAGGGGCAAGTGGGAAAGCAAAGGCTGTGTGGCAGGGGGAAGGAGCTGCAGGGGAAAAATGGAAGGGTTCAGGAGGCAGCTGAGGGGCACAGAGAGCAGCTGCAGCTATGGCCCCAACCCTGGGTAGGGACTAGAGCCCAAGTTACAGCAGCTGCCTCTGAACCCTGCCCCTACTGCCCTCATACTTGATTCTAAGAGGGTCCCCCCAAATCCTCATTTCAGAATCAAGTAAATATGGTAAGTCAGGTAGCATGAAAAATCTAAATAGCAAGTTAGGAATTTGAAAAAGTAGGCAAATTATGTAGGAAGCCCTTCTTCTTTCTATGAAGTATGACACTAAAATTTCTGACTTGTATGAATCTCGGTTATTCCACTGACTGAAACAGATAAAGTAAAACCAAAGCTGGAAAAATTCCTTGTTTAATGATCTCTGTGGAGTAAACAAATTTCAGAGGTTTGAAAAAGAAAGGTTACATTTTAGGAGCAGCCTAACCCTGAGAGTAAGGGTTTAAAAAAAATCCCAAGAATAAACTAATGTTTTAGTTTCAACTTCTCCACACCTCAACAGGTTCCAATGCAGAAGAAAACAGAGCTGATAACAACTAGAGCAAAAACTAAGAGAGAGAAAATTTTACTTTTAGCTTCCCCTTCCCCCACTCTGCCTCCAAGACGACAACACTTCTATGAAGCCAATTATATTCATTATGAGATGAGGGGGGGGGAAATCAAGTCAGGAAATACAGGCAAGCCACTTGACAAATGAAATATTTCAGACTATTATAAGACAGTTTCAAAGAGGGGCGACATCTATATTCTTTCACACGTTATTACTGTTAAAGCCGCTAGGAATATTTTTGCAAAACAAATATTTAGGTCACCTTTAGAAATTAGAATGAAAGCACCTAGAAGGGCTGCAAACTTCTCTTAGTACTTAAGCTGTTAAATACAGTCTTCAAAAACAAAATTGTTCACATTGTAAATTATGAAGTGTCATAAAGACAAGATTAAGCATGCAGCTCTAACAAACATATTTATGCAAATCATCTCATCCAAAATCAGGATGGAAACTAGTTGTACTTCACCTATCAAGCAGCAAGGTATTTACACTAATTATTTTATTCTGATGCATTTCAGTAACAAGCCACCAACTATTTCACAACCGTTCAATTCTTAAAAGCCCTGGAACATGCTTTTAAATGGGAAGTCCTGTCTAATTTTAACCAAGGAAAGGATTAGCACTGATATACCAGTATTCATTAATTCAATATCAAATTCAGAATGCATTAATATCTAATAGTGTGTCTGGTCTCGATCAGTAGCTTCATTACAGGCTTTCCAATTACAACCATGTAAAAAAAAAAAAACACAAGGCATTTGTTTGCTGAGAACTAAAAATAGTTGTTTAGAAACCATGACAAACTCCCCAAGAAACACTAAACAGCTTTGTGTTGTGAATATCATATTAACAATTTCAGTGTAATACTTTTTTTCTATTTACCACCAGGCTGGGAACATTTTTTGAACAAGCTGTTGAAATAAGGTGCACAGGGGTACAAGATCTAACAAGAAAACTAGAGTGGTTGCAAATTTTAATACTTCAATCCATGTTTTATTATTTCACCTAACAACTTATTTTCCAAGTACTAACAAACAATGATCTTAAAAGATAAAATAAGTTATTCCATTTGTCAGCAGTTCACATTCACAGAGAAAAGATGCCGTACTGACAACTCTGCGACTCCTGACTATAAGGGCTGCGAAACTTCCCAGAGAACATAGTTCTTAATAATGGGAAATAAAGAAGGAAACTCAGTTTGGTAGAGCTTACAACAAGGATTCCTTATAAATGGAAAACCATAAGAGATCCTCTGACACAATAGAGAAGGAAGCTTTTTGCGTCATACCCAACACATCCTCTATACTTTCAATGCAAAGGTACTCTCTTCCTATAAACAGTTATAGTACTTCTTCAGGAATCTAGGCCACATTATGAAAAGATTTTCTTTCTACTTACAGCCTTTCAAATTTCAACTAAATATAAGGACAGTGTGAAAGAGTACTGCCAAAAGTACTGGAAAGAACAAGCAACTTGAGCCATTCAAACAAGTTCTGCCTGCCAAGGTAAAATGTTACAGGGGGATTAAAAGACTTTTGGGAAACTATTTTGTATCATTAGTCTTTATTCTAGTTGATATTTAATCACAGATGCAGATACCAGTATACTTAATAGTAAGCAGTATCCTCAATAGAAAGGAGTTGAGGAACTAGAATTTATTACCACAATGTTTAGGGGTTTTTTTAGCGGGGAGGGAAGAGTGGCAGGGAAGGTGGTAACCAGTTGATAGAGAAAAACTGATAAGCACCCTAAACATGAGTTTTCTGGTTCAAAACAAAATACAATGAGACTCCTGTGTGTGGAATACCTCTGCATAACACTTTAAGCGCAATGTGGCTAGTATTAAAATTTGTAAATAGAAAGTCATAAGTGTGATAAAGTTCTCTCTCTTAGGCAGCTAATTGCTAGTTCATAAACCTCTAAGCTTTTGTGTTGGGTTCATTTAAGAGAATTGTGTATTTTTTACCCAGGATGTTTTAATAACATATGATAATATCTCTTATTATCCAAAAACATACACATCTAACACAGTACTTAAAGCACCTAGAAGTGTTTATTGAAGAGCTCTAGTGTTCTTTTCTAGTTATATACCACCAGACTCAAAAATCCTTTAAACTTTCTGGATAAAAAAAGCACTGTTCTGAAACCTAAACCTGGTATTTGCAGATGATGATCCTCCATAGACTGACTTAAATAAGCAGTATAATACACCAATAAAGCTGTCCCTACTTGCAATTTGAAGACTCATTGCACAGCTGAAAGATGTTTTTTTATGGCCCCCAGTTCTGAAGCTTGTGGCTAGGGACAGAGATTACACATACATCAGTTTAAGTGGTCAGAAATTGGTTTAAACCTGTAGCAGAACAGATGTCCAGTGCATATAAACCAGTTTGAAAATGGCTGAAACCAGTTAGTGATAAACCTGGTTGAATGTAGCATCAGACTTAACTGATTTGGCTCAAACCATTTTATGCAATGTCTGTCCCGGACCCCTTGCTGGTTTAAGATAAACCAGACTCCCTCAGCATCCCGGCATGTTTTCTGGGCTGGGTGGGGCTCTCTGCTGGCCCCTCCCCCTTGCTGGAGCTGCAGCAGACTGTAGCCACAGCAAGGTCTGCCTGACTGCCCCCTGCCCTGCCTCACAGCTTAAGCAGGAACCCCTTATCTCCCACAGCACAGACCTTAGCCCCACAGACCCTAGGCATGTGATATGTTAGCTAATGCTGAGAGATGTCTGTGTGTATGTCTCCAATTTCACTGGGACAGGCAGACAGAACAGTGATTGCTTAGGGCTTTTTGGACCTAATCAACAGGTCAGCTGGTAAGTGGTTTAAGAAGAGTTTGAACTAATGAGAAGCTACTGTTTACCACTTCATCAGCAAAACAGTTATCAGCCCCCTGCTGGCTTGCTTGCCTATCAGTTTGCTGTGGACAGTATAAAGAAGCAAGAATAAGGAGATTGAAAAGTTCCATATCATCAACAAATGCATGCATTGCATACCCCTCCTTGCCTCAGAATGCTAGAAGGGGTCTGGCAACACTCCTGCCCCTTGGTCAGCCATACAAGGAAAAGCCTGGGATGGTGCAGGCAGACCTCCCTAATCAGCAAGGATCTGGGTTTTTCATTTCCCATTTAAAAACGGAGTAAAGAGTGGATTTTACTTCTTGCTGGAGGCAAACACAGATTTCTCGTTTTACCAGAGAAACCCATGGATTTTCCAGTTTTGCAATGAGCTGGGCAGGAGAAGGAGGAGGGCAGTGACAGGAGGCACCACATGCATCTACATCAGGGGTGGGCAAAATACAGCCTGCGGACCAAATCCAGCCCACGAGGCCATTCTATCCAGCCTGTGGGGCCCCTAAAAAATTTAGAAAATTAATATTTATCTCTCCGTGGTTTCTGTCAAAAATGATAGGAACCAAGGCAGTAGGACCCAGGGGAAGCCCAGCAGGCTCCCACAACAGCAGGGCCCACTGAGCTTCGCCCCCCCAGCTGGGAGCCCCAGGGGCTTCTGGCCTGGGAGCACTGGCTGTCCGACTGCTGGAAAGAGGGGGGAAGGGCAGGGGGGAACCTGGGCCAGGAAGGAGCCTGGGGAAAAGCTGAGCGGGAGGTGGAGCCTACCCTGTGCCTGGTACCCTGCACTGCAGCCACTTGCAGCCCACCTGGGGCTGCCTGTGCCTGGTCCAGATGGCCCTGCGCGGGTTGCAAACAGCTGCAGCAGGAAGCACCAGCCACAGGGCAGACAAGGGGCCGTTTTTCCCTCCACTATGCCTAGCTTTACTCTGGGCTCCTTCCTGGCACAAAGGAAAGTGGCCCCCACCTGCCCCACGCTGGTGTTCCCTGCTGCAGCTACTTGCAGCCTGCACGGGGCTGTCCAGAGCAAGCACAGGCAGCCCCAGGTGGGCTGTGAGCAGCTGCAGCGTGGGGTGCTAGCCACGGGGCAGGTGAGGGGCCGCTTCCCCCCCTCCACAGCACCACCTTATAAGCTGGCCCCACTGCCAGACTGGGCCCCGTGACTGCTCCAGGCTCGCCCATCAGGGCTCTGCATGGCAACAGTAACTGCAGCCCTCCTGCTTGCTGCACCGGACAGTGTTTGCCACCGCTGCCCTGCCAGTGGGCTCCCCAGCGCATGAGCTCCAGGAAGGCAGCAGTAGCCAACACCTGCCCAGCATGGCAAGCAGGGGGGGCACAGTTGCTGCTGCCGATGGGCAAGCCCGGAGCCAGCAGGGGCCCAGGCTAGCAGCAGGGCATGTTACAAGCTGGTGCTGAGCACAGGAAAAGCAGCCCCTCACGGGCAAGGGGCTGCTTTTCCCTGCGCTCAGCACCAGCTTCTTCCCTGCCAGTGAGCAGGGGGTCAGGACTGTGTGCTGCCCCCTGCCTGTACTACAAGTTAGAGGGACACTGGGAGTGAGCAGGTATAGGAGCCAGCAGGAACACAGGGTGTGCACTGGTGTCCCAGGGCCAGTGCCAGCAGGGTCCAGAGCAGAGTGAAAGGAGCACAGAGTCCCAGCTGGCAGGGTCTCTATGGAGCCAAACCAGGTTCCCGCTCTTCTTGCTGGTGCAGCCCAGCCTGGCTCCACAGACCCCTGCTAGCCTGTGCCCTGCTTTGGGCCCCACCTGTGCTGGCCCTGGGATATTGGTCCCAAGATGGTCACCAGGGGGTGGGGCACCTGTCAAGGGGCGGGGCCATGAGGCCCTCTGCCTCAAGTAACTGCCTGCCCCGATCTACATGCACATGGCCTCATGCAACCTAAGAGCAGCTCCCACAAGTAAGTGGGAGTGAAGGGGGAGAGACAGGGATTGAGGCCCTTGTAAGGAGGGAAGAAGGGAGCTGGGCTGGGCTGGGGCTGGGACTGCTGCCCAGCTGGGTGGCTTGGGGCCCCCAGATCTGTGTATGGGGCAGTCACAGGCTGTGGGTGTGGGCTCCCGGCATGCTTCCCTCCACTGGGGCCTCTGCAGCCCGGCAGGCACGACCTAGTGTCGCAGGGCACAGTGGTGCCAGGTAAAGAAGCTACTTGCTGCTGTGAATTCTGCACCGCCATGACGACACACCTCCTGTGTGCTGGACTGCTTTGAAGGGTGCAACCCTGCACTGCTGCCCTCACAGCAGCCTCACACGCAGGAGATATGTTATCAGGGCAATGGAGCTCGCAGAGGCAAGCAGCTTTCCTGCGTGGTCCCGCTGTACCCTGCCATGCCATGCCTGTTTGCACACGCTGTGCTGCAGAGGCCCCAGGGGAGGGAAGCAGAGTGGGGAGCAGGAGCCTGCAGCATGCACCTGCCCCCGCCACAGATCTGGGGAGTGCGGGTTCCCTCTGCCCCCAGGACTGTGTGCTGCAGCTAGGAGCAAGCCCCACCCCTGCCCAAGCCTGCAGCAGCCGGGCAGCAAGGGTAAGGGAGCTGGCTTCATGCTTCTTCTCCAGCAGCAGCCACTGCCTTCTGTCACAGGCAGGGGGCTGAGGACCTTGGTCCCTGAACCCATAAGCACTGGCAGCTGGGGGCTCCCTCCCGCAGGGCTGGAGGAGTGAGGGGCACTAGCAGGGCCAAGGAGGGTTGTGAGGGGGTCTTTTAATCCTTTTAATGATGGATTTGAGGGGGGGGTGTCTCTCAGAGAATTTGTGATTTTTTTTTTATTTATTTATTTTTTTAAATCGGGGAAAACCAGGATCCCTGGTTATCATACCTTTCTTAGAACTTAGATCACATCAATAGCACAGTACACCAAAAGCAAGATTGGTGATATTTAATGATTAGGTGAAACTATCAATGCCCCTGAGATCCCACCTTTATTAACTGCTCACAGCACTGAAGCCGAATCAGACTCTGGTAGATGTTTTTCCAGCCTAGCCCTGCACCCACCTCTTGGAAACAGGGATTGTAGCACAGTTGCACATGTCCTCAGCAGTGGTGGTGCAGTACAGTTGTTCTCAACTGGCTTTCTCTTTGGGCCACTGCCATGTGGAGCCATTCCATGCGCTTCTGTTTCCAAGAGACAGGTACAGGGCCAGACTAGGAAAACATTCACCAGAGCCTGATCTACCTGTTCATTAAGCAAAAACATCCTGATCTGGCTATGCACGCGCCTGTTACAAACAGAGGTAATGGGGCAATTTCACCTGGCTGAGGTAGCACTAACACCATCAGTGCCACGGCACACTCAAAATGAGTCTCATGGCACCCAGAGTTGCAACGGCACCTTGATTGAAAGCTACTGACCTAGTGATTTACTGCCTACAAGAAAGTGGGGTGAGCATACATTTCAGCTACCCCTGGTGTAGTTCTAATCAAGATACAGGTGCTGGATATGTCCTAAAAATAAGAGATTCAGAATCAATAGATATGCCTTTGCTTTCTTAAACGTTCAAAAAACATTCAGCTTGCACAGCATACATGACCTGTCAAGTATAGTATAAAGCAAAAAAAATCTTTTCTTTCCCTAAGTACAAACACTGCCATCATGAACAACTCAGTTTCATGGGAGTTCAGGATAAGCCTCAGTATGATTAACAATTGCCTGTCTTTGCTGTCATCTTTGATCCATACCCTTTTACACATACTACAAACAGCATAATTGAAACAGAACACCATATTTCAGACTGCTGTTAAAGTTTGAGTGTCTGTGCAAATCAAAAAACTAATGACAAAACAAAACAAAGTTCTTTGTCAGATTTCTTTTCCCACTGCACTCTCCAGGGAGCTCCAATGGAATTCATTTTACAATTTCCTAAATGCAGGATCAGACCGCTGAAGCACCTGCTAGAGGTGGCTGGAGAGCAAACATAATAATCTAACTGACATCAGCCATAAAAAGAGCAGCACAAACTATTACTTAGTATGATCATGTTCACAGGTTCAGGCATGTATGGTGCAAAAGGCTGTAACATGTGTTCACTTTTCTTTTGTGCTACCATATTTTTTTTCCTGAACTCAATCAAATTGTAGAAACAAGTCAATTCCTACTAAAAGAAAAGACTGTTTATAGGTCCCAATATAGTCCAATGAGAATAATAAGTAAATAAATACATAAAAATAAATCAGTCACCTTCTATGGAAAAGGTAGGCTAAGCCAAACCAAGATGAATCTAAAGGAACATGCTTTGTTTTGGAAGCTAATTCTATTTGATATAATCTTCAAGATGCCTCCCCAAGCTTTAAACCAAACTATGCTGCTCATTTTTACTGGGTCTTGAATCACTTAGAAACATGGTCCCGATACAGCTTCAAAAAAGATAATTGCTCTCTCAACTACAAAGCAGACATTTCAAGTTACATTTGAATATTTACTATGGAGACAGAGGGCAATTATCTTCTTTTCTGAAACCATCTCATTTCCTCTAATTCAATACCCAATATTTTTGTATATTTTTTCAGTTTGATTGCCTTGCAAGTCTTCTTGTGCCCTTAGCAACTTGGAGAAACCCTGATGAGTGTGTCCGCTAAACCACTTAACTTAGTGATCTCAAACTTGTAAAAACAAAAGTACTATTAAACCAAAGCTGAGGAACAAAAAGTTATGCTGCATGGCATTCAAAAATCAATTATAAAAAGAGAGACTGTAGTCTATATACCTAGGACTTGTCACATTCTTTTCTAGTCTCACTAGCAGGGGAGCTATACTACACCCCTTTATTAGCAATCATTCCTCAAATATAATGTAAAAGCTAAGAAGAAAAGTTTGGAAATGACTCCTATAAAATTGGATACACAAATATAATTTTTCTGCTCACTATTTTTCAAGGCATCTCTAGCTTCATGACACTGCGGTAAATCCCAATGAAAAAAAATGGCAATTCCTTCAGAGTTTTTTAATGATGTATTTGCATTAGCTGGGAAGATAAGAACTCTTCAGGATTTCTATAAACTGTATCACTCTTCAAGAAGTTTGGTTCTAATGAAAGTTTTAAGAACAACAGAGAACATCATGCTGAAAAAAAAAAAAAAAAGCTAGGAGAGCTTCAATCAAAAACTATTATTGGTGAATTCTGTAGTTACTGTATTTGCCTGAATCCAAGACGACCCTGAATTTAAGATGACCCTCTAATAATTAGATTCTATACAAGAAAAATGGATGTGTTATAATTTTCCACGTAGAAAAGTAACATTGGAAGGTTGTCTTAAATTTGTCCCTAGTACTACTGAAGCAAGGAAAGCAGCGCAAGAGGGAGGAAGGGAAGGGGTATGGGTGGCGGTTGAAACAGCCTGAATCCTGACCCTTGCCACCTCCACTCCATTTGCCTCCCCTGATGCCTGCCCCTCCCTGTAGTGCCTACAGACCACTGCCTCTACAGCCTCACATGCCCAATGCAGCTTCTGCCCCCTACAGCCTCTTACCATCAAGCACAGTTCCAGCCCCATTTAAGCCAGGGGTACAGGGCACAGAGTAGCTCCAGCCCAGCTACACAGCAGGGATTACACCGGCTGCAGCTCCAAAATACCAAAGCTGCTGTCAATATCACCACTGTCATGTGACTGGACTGGGTCAGAGCTACCCTACACTCCATGTCCCCTGCCAGAGGTCGATAGGAGACATACCTGAGGTTAAGATGGGTTGGGGGCATGGGCTGCTGTGGCTCTATCTCTGACCCTGAGCTTGGATTAGAGCCACAGCAGCATCCTGCTCCACACTTCATCTTGTAGCTGAATCCAAGACTAATCCCCATACTTGCTTTAAATGGGGGGTGGGGAAAGAGCTTGTGGATTTGAGTATGTTATTCACTCGTATACAGTCATCAATAAATTAATTTTGTTGTAATAAGATCATCATTTTTCACAGATTTTGGAAAAACATGTATTTAATTTGTTTGCTTCAGGATAGCAGAGCATTTCCATTTTTAACAGGAAACAAAATGGATTTCATATTTCACTCCCAATATTCAATAATGTTTTGTCCAGTTAGCCAAGTTAAATTATGAGAAATCAAATTCCAGTTTTACCAAAATAATTTGCCTGCATAAAATTAGAAAGTAAAACTGTGGACTAGTGGATCCCAATCTATGGTACGGGTACAACCAGTGGTTTGCAGACAACCTATCAGTGGTACGCATTAACAGATTTATTATAATTACTTTATGACAAAAATTTGCTAGCAGTACTTAAAGCAGCATCATTTGAAATAAGTGGTATGCAATCTGTTAGAATTTGAGAACCGCTGCTGTAGCCTGATCTTCCAACATTAACATTTTGTGCCAAAAGCATATCTTGCTTCATGTCACAATGTCAATTCAAGTTGCAAACCTACACCTTCAAAATTTAGGAAGCATAGGGCATATTAATGAACTCTCCCGCTGCCCGTTTTTTTTTCCTTTAGCTATGTGGCATATATTAGCTGACCACAACGCACACGTGTGTACCTAAGTCATTCAAATCTTCATTTCAATACATCGGATACATAAGCTGCAGTTTTAATAAACAGCCAGTTTGTGGGGGGGGGGGGGAGGGAAGGTGGAGTTATTTCTTAAAGCACCATGCCTCCTGTATTCTTAGAGATTTTTCTTCCTCCAGTGTCTTTGTCCTATCATTTATATCTACTAAAAAAAGGCTGCCTGACTTCATCATTGCTCTATATTACAATAGAGATGTTCACACATACACAGACATTTCATTTTCATCTTTTCTTTTTTTTACCATTAGTAACAGATCAAATTATCAGCAAAAGTACATTCCTTCATAATAACAAAACAAATCATTTGACTACTTTAAAAGGTGTTTCACTGCTGCATGCTGGCTTCTGACCAAAAATTGCAGTTTCCTTTATAGTTTAGCTAAGTAAATGCACGTGTATAAAAAGAAATTCTAGTATTATAAAAACCTTAGTCTGTCTGTCAATAAGGCTTTATTCACACTCTGATTGGTTATCTGAAAGAGCCAATAAGAGGGCTCCAAGAGAGTTTTGGACAGGAGGCAGTGGTAGAGCACTGCTATGACAGTGGACAGAGCAGGGGGCTGTCTGGCCTTGCATCCCACTAGCCCTGCTCCCTGGAGGCAGCAGCAATGGCAGGTGGAGTGGGCCCAGACCCCAAGTGGTGGCCGGGGGAGGGGAAGGGGGAGTGTGCCCAGGCCTGATGCAGCAGGGGAAGGGGGGAGTGGGTCCAAACCCCAAGCAGAGGGGGTGGAAGGTGGGGAATGGGCCCAGGTGTGGGGGTTGGACACGGGGCTCCATCACCACTCTCCCACCTTCTTCCCTCCAGCATTCTTGACAGGCAGTTTGCTACTATAGAATATTGCCACAAATTGTGCATAAACACATACAAAATTCATACCAAATCATTTCTGCAACAATTTAGAAGAGAGTAAGATATGATAAAATTAGAACTCCCTTGAAATTAATAGCTAGCTGATCTGGATGACTGCTGATATTTAGTACACTTTTCTAGACTGAATAGGCTTCTATCAATTCAGCAGTTCTTGTAATTTCTGTAGAACAGAAAGTAGAGGTTACAGTATTTTAAGAGTTTAAGCTACAGAGAGAAAATTCCTAACCTTGATTTTGTTTGAACAGAAAATGAAGCAACAGGCACAGAAGTTATACGAGTAAACAGTAATGTCCCAAATATTCATTGTTCATGAGCTTCATGTTTACAACCATACAGAATTCAATGTAATCCTACTGTACAAAAGTTATCTAACAAAAAAAATGCTGCAAAATAAATGTCTTTAATTCTGCTAGAGGAAAATGCATGTAAAATTATTTAGATTTTAATGTTCTTCCTACAAGGTAAAACATGCTATTAAATAACTTAACAAAAAGTTAGGCCTTTGGTTTTCCATTTTCCTTCCCAGTAACCCACAACCAGAGTATAAAAAGCCTTTTACCCTAGCTCTGTCTGAGTACAAGGACTTCAAAGCAGGTGAAGACTTCAAATAGCAATACAGGCAAGAGTTTTAATGCTGAAGTGAACCAACTCTGGCCTAGCAGCAGGCAGAAAAACTGTTTAACACAAATGAATCACATCATAGGTATATCTCCTCTTGCTCTGGTCTTACCCACAATGAAATTACATTGAATTTGGGCCTGAAGGGGTAATGTAGAGATAAATGGCAATGGGAAAAATGTAACAGGTGCTGCAAAAAAAATAAAATTCAAAGCTAAATAAATGGTGAGTCTTAAAATATTGTCTTTTTTCCTGCACGTTTATAATCCCTGGAAAACGAATAGGCAAGACACCAGAAGTAGAAAGATTACAAAAAAAAAAAAAAAAAAAAAAGGTAATCATACCTAATAACTTCTTCCATGATTTGATGAGAGACTTTGCTAAAGATGTAACTTCTTCATCTGTACTTTGCTTGCGTATTGCATTCACTGACATTCCAATTCTTGTGGACTGCAACAAAGAAAACTACACATTACACACCACAAAATGGAAACAATTTAAAATGGCAATAAAATGGTGAGGTGTATTTTGTAAAAATGCCATGTAAAATCTGTCCAAACATTCAGTCAGCTGAGTCCTTACGAGTCCAATGAAAAACAGGGTAAATTGCAGATCCTTACAGATTTTATACTCACAGGATAATCTACACATTTATACAAATGAATTTCAATACACTTTTCACCTAGCAGCCTAGGGGTGAAGGGCTATTAAACCATGGGACTTGAGCTCCTAAGTCACTTGGGAGAGATTTTCCACAAGTCCATAGAGTTACTTACCTGAATCTTAATTCGGAAATATCTTAATTAGGACATTCAAACTAATATTATGCAACTTGCTCACTTTCATACAGCATTTTAAATGCTTGTGTTAAAGTTTATGCTCCCAAAGAACTTGCTTTAAAACAAAAGTAGAATTTATTTTTACAGGAAGCAGCTGGCAAGCATTTGTACCTGAGTAACTTCAACATTTTAAAAATTCTCATACATTGGGATGCAGTTTAAAAACCCACCATAAAAAAAAAAAACACCAGTGGTGCAGATCCATAAACGTTATTAATATTGTGATGTTTTATCTTAAGACAGCACATGTTTCTCTGTAAATATAAAATAAAATTAGTCTGCTGCTTTGAAGCTACCACTCAGTCAGGATCAAACACTTAAACTCAGTGTGCTACTGCCATCTACAGCTTCTGCCAGCTTATGAAAAGAATGGATCATAGATGGGGTGCAACTGAATCCAACCCAAGTAATTTGCTATTGTTTCTTGTAATACACTCCAGTTATTCAGGAGTCCTACTAATATAACAAGATGCTATTCTACTTTTCCCTGAATACTTGGTAACTCCAGGTAAAAAAGGGAAGATTGGCAGCCCAGGAGATGGCTCCCAACTCCAAAACACCAATGTGCATTTAAAAAAAAAAAAATAAAAAAAAAATAAGAAATCCAGGAATCCACCTCCTCAGTCAAACAACACCCCCAGACTAGGTTGGATGCATTTTAGATGACAGTCATAGGAACAATGGTTACTTTACCATAGCACTATAAGTACAGCACATACCAGGAATAATTTTTTTTAAATGAACATTTTTCAAAACTGTCTGACATGAGTTTGTAATCTTTTTGCTAGCTAGCATTGCAGACACCTCATTTTAAGCTGTATGTAAGACTCTATACACAGAGCTAAAGCCTTTAACCTTATAATGAGAAAAAAGATAAATCTGCTCTGTAAATGGCTGTAAAGGAGTTATAGCTGACCATACATTTATGCAGCTTTTTCTGGCAAAAATTACTAAAGTTTTTTCTGTATATGGAATCTATCATTTGCAACTTTTCAGTGGGACACTTAGCCTGTCAAAGAAGAAATATAGGTGGAATATGGCTGTAAACAGATCATTTCTTGACAAGTTTTCATCAAATAAAAGTAGATTAAAATCTTATTTTCCCTGTAAGTGTACTGTATCTGATAGGCATTTTGTAAACACTTGGGGGAAAGCAGAAAGACTAGACAACAGAACACTGCATTGGAAAAGATCCTCCATTCCCATATAAACACGGATATTTGTAATGGAATGGTCTTATGGAGATGTGAAAACAATTATCACTCGAACAGAAAGCTGCAAAAATCTGTCCTGGGTTGAAAGGAAGGGGAAACATGAGGGAAGCCAGGGAAAATATGAAGAACTAAATTTTTTCTTAATGAATGAATTAAAATATCCCGAGGTCCATTTGTGTTTTAATTTCAAGTACCTTGAGTAAAACACTTTTCCTCTGAAACTCCTTAGTACCTCCTCTATAGCACCTGCTGATAGAGGGAGAGAACAGGTCTCAACAGGCTCTTGTGGGAGAGGTCCCTGAACAAGAAAAGGGAGGAAGAAATTGGAAAGAGAAAGGGTCTTGAACTTAACATCACATCCACTGTATACTAACTCTAAAACTCGATCTGTCTACAGTGAATGATTACTGTTGGTCATCAAAAGTGATGCAGGTGTTCTCCAAATGCAAAAGGAAAATGGGGAGTAAGAATTAAAATGCAATTCTTAGTTCCCAGTTATCAAATCAGTGTCCCTACCATTTTTTCCCTACTACTATAAGGTAAACTAAAAACCTGAACTTATCTTTTACAGCCTTGCCCTCAGAATATTCAGAAACCATTAAGTCAAGTAGCAAAAGGGTGAGATACACAAGTGCTCTGATGAGTGCTGTCAATTTGAATGTCATTATTTGAGTTGTATGCAGGCCACCCACCTAAAGTGGGAATATACAAAAGATGCTTGAAGATGAAAAGCTTGGGGAAACACACTGAACAAAATTTTAGGTAAATAAGTATAGCTTACATAGAACACTAGCAAAAGTTTTAAGTTATATTTTTTCCTGTTATTTAAAAGGCTAAAAACTTAAAAAGGTATAATTTAATGAATTAAACTGTTCAGTCACCATCTTAACAAGATATTCTGAATCTAATTTTGAGGGGATAAAAGTGGCATGTGATGAACTTGTTTCTTAATTCTTCTACTAGTTTGACAGGTTACCCCAACCCTGAGGAAGACCATGCTTGTTCAAACATGAACCAAGGAACCAAATGAGGAACTATCCATTAAATGGCAACAAATATCCCCATTTCTTAGAGAAGAGAAACACTTGGTTCATGGAACACATGACATAAGGTCTTTTGTTTGACTCTATCCTGCCGACGATTTGAGTTTTATATTCATCATATCCTACATTAACTTTGTCACAAAGTTCAAGAAAAAAAAAATTATAAAACTTTTGGCATACTGGTACTATTTAGATATGGCATCTTCTGGCACAGAAAATTTCTGGCACATTTTGAAGTTCAGCAGTACAGAGGCAAAAGGGGTTAACCTCAGTAGTACAGACCTGGGGTTTAAAATCAACATTTTTCTCTAACCACAGGTTGAAATCCCAATAGTCACCTCACTCCTTGATTGTCTGATTTGCAAAGATAGCAAAATATTATGCAATCAAAAGCAAAGCGTTTATTCTGCTGTTCTCGGGCAAAATAATGCCTTCCTCTCTCACTTTTGTTCACGGTTTTATGCACCAGCTATCTACATGACTGCCTTTCAGCAATGAATAAAATCAAATGTTTTGTAAAGAATTGTTGAAGTTTTAACAGACTTTCATTCCACATGCAAAGTGTGTTATATAAAAAGGAAGATAATTACGTATGTTTTGCAATGCTAATTCAGTTACATTAAATAAAGTAGACTTTTCAATTCCCCTTTCCTATTATGTGCAACACATTTTTTTTTTACAAATGTGTACCACAGTATATTGCCTGCACAACACTGCTAGACTTAACTCTACCACTGAACCCTGATGGTGCACTTCTTGGTTAATTTCATCTGTTCAACCTTACTGCTGAATTGCTATTTGGGAAAATTCTGTTGGTCTCTCTCGCTCTCTCAAGTCCTCCAATTAAAAAGTGTCATAGCAGCAATTAGTTGAGAGGAGCAATATGTACTGTGATGTCATCAAGGAGATAGAGCCTCATTAGACTATGGCAATCATAGCTGTTTATTATGTTTCCCTGGTATTATATATCCAATTATTTGGGCCCAAAAACTTAGTCACTGCTGAACCACTATTGACAAGCACTAAATACATGCCAAGTTTCAAAGTCCATCTACTTTTAACTTTACAAATAATATGCAGCTACTGTTGTGTACAAATCTTTTCCAGTCTTGACATCCACAAAACAGCCAAAGAAGATTTCCCTTAAACTTGCAACTGCCAGAAATTAATTTCAGACAAAGCTGGTCATTAAACTTATTCTGAAGTAAAAATGGAATTTTACCTTAAACAGCCTTCAACATTAAATATGGACTTTGCTAACAAGCACTAAAATTAGGGCAAAGCATAGCATTGTTACTTTTAAAATACTGTTTCTGCAAATGACAATATAAAGAGATTTTTACAAGATCTAGCAAAGTCAAGCATCAGATTTCCACCCCCCCTTTCTAATTTGTGATCCAATTAAAATTTTAATTACCTATCACATTATAGAGATGCAGGCACAGCTCCAAAAAAAGCAAATTACTCTGCAATTACTTCATGGAGATGAAGAGTAACTAGGATTACTCTTAGGAGTAACAAGGATTAAGTTAGAATTCCTCACACCTACCTGTACAACTATATAAGACAGTACCGCTGGTTACACTTCCAGATCTAAAATGGAGGTAGCATGCCATACATGGTAAAGGACCACAGCATGTTAATCTCCTTTATCAGAAAAAGGGAACATAGGAGGGTTGTGCCTTTGGTGGATGTCCGAGGCATAAGTTCATCTCTAAGATAATACAGTCTATAAAGTGACCCTTGTTCAGACTGTGCATAAATGCACAAATTTTCCTACACCAGATTATTAAATTAAGACTGATTTTAAAAGCTTCTATATGTGCTTACCCCTGGCAAATAGCAATTCTAAGATGGTTGCCCAAATTGAACCAGAAAACAATCATCTCCCTTATAATAACTGTTATTCTGTCGTCTTGGCTGTCCAGACACCCCTTACTGTAGTGCATGCTTATAACAAAACTAATAGGCACTGTTTCTCTTATTAAAAAACACACACACACTTAAAACAAAAGCAACAAAAAAAACATACCTGTAACAACTCAAGAGTCATGGGAATATTCTTAAGCTCCTTTAATAAATCCAGAGCTCCAGCCTGCAAAGCATACATACAAGTGTTATTCAAAATATAGCTTTCTTCCTCCACAATTAACTTCTAAAAAGTTTAGCAGCAAACAAATTCAGCTCCCACTACACAACTCCTTCCTTTTGCTAGGAGCATGAGTGTAATAATTCTGAAGTGAGTGTGCTCATTTCTAGACTCCAGCATCACACATTAATCCTCTGATGGAAGAGGTACAACTTTTGGCACAAGAGCTGTTCTGTCCTGTATCACTTCATCCTTCATTTCTTCCACTTAAATGTTTACTTGACTTGTATCTCACCCTCTCCAAAAAGGCTCAGAGAGGCTTGCAATAAAAACAAGATAAATTATAAAAAAAAACAGCTGTTAAAGTAAAATAGTAAATAATACACCAATTCCTCAAATAACATCCCAGAACTTCACTTCATGCTACTTAATGCCATTTTGAGGTGGTTACAGCCATTTTAATACCTTTGCTTTTGGGAAACAAATTACAAACAACTCATTTGATTCAACACTGTTCCCCTTTCATACTTGTGAAATACACTGTGCACCAATTGATTGTTCCCACCACAAAAAGACTATATTTTGACTGCTATTTGGCATATAGGTGCATCTTCATCAAAAAAGCCAAACAAAAGGTCAGTTATTTCAAGTCAATTATTCTACCTAGTGTCACCCATAGGCTAAAGAAATTAGAGCAGCTAAGGAAAAAAGGAGGAAAAGGTGGGTCATCAGTAGAGAAAAGAAAAACAAGGAGGCTGCCAATTCTGTTACCTTTCCCATCTTTCTCCTGACTGGGATTAGGAAAGAGGTCCTCTTCCACAAAATTTAGAAGTTCTGTATTGCCAAAAATAAGCTCCTATGAAAATAAGCTCCCGTGAAAACTTCACAGGAATGGAGCTTCCCATTATCCAAGTGGTCACATATCTGAACAGCACCAATATCCTCAACTCTTCCACAAAATCCAGGATCAAAAGAGGCTAGAGGCATGCAAAGTAAGTATACCTGCAGCCTCTAAACTGTTCACTGACACAGCCCCAAACAAACTTCTAGCAATCCAGATTTTATATCAATCTTTAATCATAGATCATGGGGGAGGAATAAAGCAGAGGAGGTGAAGGAGGGAAAGTAAAACTGTATCTTCATCTGCACTCATGATTCAGAAGCTGAAGAAGTTCTCTCTGATTCTGATGTTATAGTCAATCTTCTAGCATTTAATATTTTTAAGTGAATGCTAGGCTAGCAAGATGCTAGTCTGGAGGCCAAAGTCTTTCTGTGACTAAAATTCAGTACAAGCTACAAGCTGTCTCCATCAACTCAACACTCTCTCATACCTTAAAGTAAAGGAACTTCAGATGTGCAAGTTTAGTTCATGTTTTCTGCTAAAGGTACAGGTGACATAATTTACCACTTAACAGAAGGGATTCAGATTTTATCACCATAACTTGGTCCTCAATAAAGGAGGACTGCGTTACCACAAGTTAGCTTCCATTTACTTAAAGAGAAAAGTCTGCACAAAAGGTAGTTACCACAAAGCTACTGACACACAGTAAAGCAGCTGTGTCTGTATACCCATAATTTAAGACTACCAGATGAAGTACAAATTCGTACAGTGCATGGAGTGTGGTGTAGACACTTGTTCACTAGGCCACAGACCAGTGGGTCTCAACTTAAAAAAAAAAAAAAAGAGGAGAGTGGTTGGGGGTGCCCTGACTCTCTTTTTTAAAACATGGTTGCAAAGCAATATTGATACTGCCTCATGTGCTTCACAACCAGGTCCTACTGCCTTCAAATAAAATTGCCCTGGGTCTGCTGCACAACCAGCCGAGGAACAGCTGTGTCCTGAGGACACAGCAGTAGCAGCAGACAGGTAAAACTGCCCAACATGCACTCCTGCTACATTAGGACCATGGTTGGCCTTAAACCAGGCAGGAGCTGCCTTGTGTTGTGTAGCTTTTCCAGATTTGGCCCCTCCTATGCTCCTCCCAGAAACAGATAAGCAGGGGTGCAATTGTCCCATGTGCTACCATGGCACTAAATAAAATAACTCCTGCCAAAGACTGTTCAAGTTTTCAGATTCAAATCATGGTGACTTTCAATCTGCATGAAGTTACACAGCCCATATTTTTTTAAGCTGACACCCTGTACCTGACCCCCACCCTCACCTTTTAAGAGGATCTGAATCTTGATTTCTCAATTTCTGCCTCTTCCTGTTGTTAAACAAGTCTCTTTATCTGGGAACAGTCCAGCACTGTATCCCATATATCCTGCCTTCCTTCTAGCTCACTAGTCCAATCCTACTCTCTTTACAGCATGAATCTCCTCCTTCCACTATTTTATTTACTTTACTCCGTGCATGAAGTTGATGTTTTGTGCTTGTTTAAATCCTTCCTTCCACCCCATCAACTCCAAAATAATTTATCAACCTCTGTGGAACTGTTACAGACACAGCAGCAGAGAGACAACCCCCTCTACTTTACTACAAGACCACCAAAAGGATGGTGAAGAAAAGAGAATGTGGGATTCTTGTGTCAAGTTTGAAGAAACAGAGCCTCCAGGCTGTTTAAAGAAAGCCTTCTAAGACAGGTCTTGGTTTTATTGAAAATTTTACTTTTTTTTTTGGCACCTATCACCTTTACTTATAAAGCCAGAAGTTTTTACTGTAGAGCAACACAGTAAAACCAAACTATAGAAGAGTAAGTTTCATATTTTTTGGCTTTTATCTACAATCAAACTGGTCAGCTATGCTCTTAAGCACACAATCTGCTAGTGGTGATGATGCAAACAACAGGCTTGTTTTTCAGATACCAAGTTTAATTTAGAGCACTTATAGGAAAACACCTTGACAGAACTGCAGACATGAAACCTGTTGCCCGCAATTTACTTAGCATGATTTAATTAGCAAGGTCACTTTTCTGATCATTACTATGACAAATCAATAGTGAAAGGGTGTCTCAACTGTGGGATGAATATAATGGGGATCAACTGCACCAAGCTGTAGCAAACTGTACTTTGATGGCACATACTGATGGTGACAGACAAATCCTATGGCTGTAACAATTCATCCTCATGCATAATTACCCTTGAATCTCCACTGAATGTATTCAATTAATTGACCTGTGAAATATACTTCTATAGCAATTTTCCATTCTGGTGAATAAAATTAATCTCACTAATATGAATTAATTAATTAATTACTGACAACTCTCCCAAAAAAGGACCATTTCTCCCCCTTTACAGATGTGGAATCAGAGACAGACTTCTCAAAGTCATTTGATATATGGTAATGACATACTACATTCTGCAAGAGGCAAATCTGTTCTGAACATTAGCCATTTACAAACCAAAGTAGCAAGAAATACGGTTTAATTTGCTTACAGGGAAGCAAAATATTCCATGCTTGGGTGCACACATACAGAAAAGAAGAAAACAATAGTGCATGTAAAGCCTAACTTGTTCGCTAGCATGAATATGGAGGGAAATTACATAAACTATTCTTAAATACTAGGCTATAGAACAAATACCCTAATACTACAGCTTAAAAAATAGCTTATACTTACCCCGCTACATATTATTTCATTTATGTTAAATGCAAATCTTTTTACGATGCACAGTTGCATAAGACAGACTGTATTTTGCAAACTGAATACATCTGCAGTTTAAGGTATTTGGTTGCATTAAAATGTTCAAACTACTCAAAAAGAAGTCTGCTAAATAAAATTTAGCTGGAATACACTGAAATATGAAAAATGATACAAAGCTCAAAGAGACATTTCTGTCATAACTAACCTTCAATTGCCTACATTATGCAATTTCAAATCTCTATTTGTCATGGATGCATGCTGCAAGAGGGATTTGCATGTATATGGCTATGTGTTTATTTGTAATAAACATCTCATGATAACCGTGCACTCTAACAATTTAAAGGATTTTTCACATGCGAATTAAAACCATCTAACAATTTGCTAATAATGTCCACATAAACTTTTACAGCTTTCCAGTTTTAACAAACAATCTCAGCTGAAAGACTCACAAAGGGGACTGAGAGCTGTCTAAGGCCTTAACTAAAGGGACAACGATATTGAATCTTCAATAGAAAAGGCTTTTCTTCCAAATGTTTCATAAGCAATAATCAAACCAAACAAAAAAATTTTAAATTGAAAAGTAAATGCTTCTTAGGCTGGTTTTACTATTTTGGGCATTTGTGCTATCATAAAGAAAAAGGAGGGCTACAAACCTAATTTCTCCTTAATTCTAAACAATTAATCTTTCAAAGGTTAAACAAAAAGTGAATCCCACCCAATCTAGTTGTATGTTATACGTTGATGACGCCAATCCTTCATTCCAGGACTGGATGCAGGTTTTGTAAAGTAGGGTATGGGAACAGCAACCGGTGCTTCAGAGGTGGGTGCACCCCTCACCCCCTTTCCCACCTACTACCAGGATGGCCAGACCACACTGCAGGAGTAGCAGCCAGGGCCTTTTTAAAGCTCCAAAACTGGGAACTCTTGCAGAACTCCCCTGCTCCCCAGCCCCATGCTCAACAGAACCTCCCCTCTTTTCATTCCCTTCGCTCCCACCCACTGTTGTCACTGTCCTTGCTGTATTTGCCTGCTCCAGGGGGCAAGGAAACTTGAGAGCCACTTCTGGCCTGCCACAGCTTCCCCACCCGCACGGCAGTGAGGGACAGCAGCTGCAGTACCTAAAACAAGAGGGAGAGATGGGGACATACTGCTAGCTATGGAAGGGAATTCTTACCTGATTTGGGGAGTGTAAAAAGAGGAGTTCAAATTCAGCACGGCTGTGTAACAGGGCAATGTCTCCTTGTGAGGGGGCAGCCAGCCCTGTTGAGTAGCTATAGGGGAGCTGCCAATAATGGAGTGATTCACTAGGAGCTTAAAAACCCAGACAGGAGAGGAGAAAGGGAACTGCGGGGTGCAGTTTGGAAGGAAGGAGCTAGCTGTGAATAACAACTTGCTACAGTGTGGAGCCATGCTGCTGTGCCCGGACCCAGAGCCAAAGGGGCTTCCCTCCAAATGTTTGCAAACAGGGCATCAGGGTTTGTTTGTCTATCTATTGTCTGCAGTTTAAAGATAATGTTTGAGTTGGGAGGAGTGGCTGAGGAGCTCCTCAGGGAGCAAACCTGCCTGCCAAAGCCAGCAGGCTAAGCAATCCGCTTACAAGCTGTAATTAGCAAATTTATTATTTACAAAGCACAAATCATCTGCTTCATGAAGGGTGAATGTCTATGCTGATGTCACACTTTTCAACTCAAAAGGCAAGCACCAGACAATTACAATACTGTAGCATGAGCCATGAATCCAGTTTTTCAGTGGCAGGTTAAATAAAAGCATCCCTTCTGCTCTGGCCCTTGACAAAAAATGAGGATTGAAATATTTCTGGAAGTGTTTTCATCAAACTAGCAACAATGCACCAAGTGTATTCAAGTGCTATAATACTGTATATTTAAAATTGTTAGTCATAAACATGACAAAAAAGCTGACAAACAAAACAAAACCCTTTAAGCAATTCATACGGTAGAAAACTCTGAAAAAAAACATGAGGAGTCAGAAACTTTTACCCAGTTTGTATTTGTGTATAAGAACTCAATATAGCTTTATCCTTCAATTAAGTCATAATCCTGTAGCTGAAAGCTTCAAAGGAGATGATCTGTACATTACGTTGCTAATTTAGTATTCTGACTGTACTGCAGGGTCAGGTGACAGGATGTAGTACAAGATTTGAAAATAAGTAGCTTAAAAACTTGCAAAAGTAACTGAGGAAAACAAGCAAGGAAAATAAAAAGTTTCTTGCTACAGCTGGGGTTGTGGTTATTTGAGCTTCTGTTGTACAATAACATATATATTCTCTACAGAGAAATGATAGAAAATTAAGTTTGGAAAGGACCACAAGAGGTCATCTAGTCCAGGGGTTTTTAACCTTCTTTTATTTGTGGACCCCTACAAAATTTTGAATGGAAGTGCAGATCCCTTTGAATTCTAAGTGTGGGCATTCACACACTTTTGATTAATCACAGTCATCTTTTACACACTCCTTAGACAATCTGCAGACCACAGGTTGAAAACCACCAATCTAGTCAAACTCCCTGCTCAAAGTAGAGCCATCCCCACATCATCCCAGCCAAGACTGTCTAGCTAGCTCTTAAAAGCCTACAAGGACAGATATTCTACCACCTTTCAACGTAACCTGTTCCAGTACTTTACTAGAAAGTTTTTCCTAATGTCTAACCTAAACTTCCCTCACTGCGATTCAAGACCATTGCTCCTTATTTTGTCATCCGCCATCACTAAGAACAGCCCAGCTCCATTCTCTACGAAACCGTTCTTCAGACAGCTAAAGGCTGTTATCAAACCTGCGCCTCAGTCTTGTCTTCTACAAATTAAGTCCAGTTCCCTCAGCCGCTCTTCCAAAGCCACGTGCCCCAGCCTTCTCACCATTTCTGTTGCCCTCCACTGAACTGTCTTCAATTTGTCTACATTCTTTCTATAGCATGGGGCCCAAAACTGGACACAATACTCGAGATGTGGCTTCACCAGTGCCAAATATAGGGGAATAATCATTTTGCTTGCTCTGCTGGCAATACTCCTACTAATGCAGCCCAGTATGATGTTAGCATTCTTTGCAACAAGAGCACATGTGGTATTAATGTAGTTCCATCACCACTGGATCAGAACACCTCACAGACTATAACACGTTTATCCTCACAGCACCCAGAAAGGTACAGAAGAACCTTTGAATTCCATTACCCCTCCCCAGATGGAAGTAGGGCACAGAGAAACTAAGGGCTAAATCCACAAAGCACCATACCTCTTAACTTTCGGGCACCTGGCTCCCAGAGTGGGACTTAGAGTTAGGAGCTTAAACCCCGATGCAATACATGGGAAGGAAAAGGAACAGCTGAATGAGTCACAACTTATCCAGCGGGACAGTGATTAAAACAAGATTGGCAAGGGGAGCACATTACTTCCTTCAATTGTTTTCAAAGAAAAGAGTGGCGTTAGCCTCGCACCCACCTTCCCTGGTGGAATTTTAAAAGGAACAATTTAGACACCTTACTCCAGGCAAAAGTTTCAGACTGCAAATCCAATCCTGACACAGGTGTCTTCCTGCAGCACAGAAAAGTGATTGAGATATACCATCCTTTTCAGTGCTTAGGTGGCTCAGTGCTTAGTGTGCTAGCTGTTGTGACTCTCATTTCAGTGGGTGGCTGGTGGCAGATTGGGTAAGAGACAAGCAGCACAACAGCAGATCAGGTGGGGAGCACAGATCTGGGAGCAGAAAGCAGAAGAAGCATGGGAAGGGGGAATGGATTAGACGGGAAATTTGAAGATGCAGAGCTAATTTACGGACCTGCCAAAAAAGGATCGGTCCCCCAACACACAAACTGAGGAGCTTTTCCAGGATCAGAAAAAATAGTGCAAGTTCCTAGCATAAAAACAAAGCCTGCTTCTCCCAACATACGAGGAAAGTGCCCTACACAGGGGGCTAGGGGCTGTTCTTGTGTGAGGACACTTTCTGTTCCCAATGGGGCAGAGTGCCAGACAGGACCTTGTAATTAGCCCAGAGATTAGGCTCTTCAACTGGGGGTGAGGGGGGCCGCGGGGGTGGAGGGGGGATTACACCTCCCCTCAAACAGGAAGACAGGAAGTGTTCCCCTGGACATCTCTGAACCTGCAGGCAATCAAGTTCCGATTTATCATCGCCAGAACTCGGAACTCTTAAACACTGTCACACACGGGAAACCCACGTTAAAGCACCCGAGCCACGCGCCAGTCGGCTGGAGGACGCCAGCAGCTCGGGGATGGGCAGTGAGCCGACTTCCCCAACAGCTTGGAGAAGGGACAGGCGGACACTCGCGAGGAAGCAGCGCTGAGCCGCGCAGCCCATGGGCCGAAGCCGGGGCCGCTGTGCTTGCAGCCCCAATCGGGCTCCCTGGAGACGGCGCTCGGTCTGGCCGGGCCTGGCCGCTCCCACCAGTTTGTAGCAGGTCCCTGGAGGCGCCCGACACCAGATCCGTACAGGACCCAGCAGCGGACGGGGGTCTGAATGGGCCCGGAGCGCCCGCAGATGCTCCGATCCAAACCCCGACTTCGCTTACCGCGTTCTTCTTCTGTACCATTTTGTCCATCTTCTTGGCGATTCGGATAATCTCGTCCTCCGCGGTCATGGTTGCCAGGGCTGGGGGGGAGGGGGAGCCGCCGCCGCCGCCCGGGCCCTGCGCACAAATGGAGCCAGGCCGCGGGCACGAGCGCACCCAGCAGCCCGAGCGGCGCTGGCGGGCAAGCCGCGGCGCCAGGCAGCGCGCATCGAGCCCCGTGCGCCGGAGCCAGACAGCGCTGGACGCGCGCCGAGAGCATAAGCCTGAGCGCGGGGAGGGGTAAGGAGGGGAGGCGGGGCGCGAAGGGCCTGCCTCGTTCTTGGCGGGCAGGGGGCAGGGAAAAGCTGCCTATGCCAGCAAGCCTAGCCGCGCGCCGGAGCCTCGCTTTGGCTCCGCCCCGCGCCTTCTGGCTGCAGTGTGGGGGGCGGGGTCTGTGAGAAGACTCCGGATTGGCGGGAAAGTGCAACACACGCGCAGAAGTTCGGCTTCCCCTTGCTGGGGTCTGCTGTTGCGGCGGTTGTTTTTTCAAAGCGGAGCAGAGCGAAGGCGGTCGGGCTCTTCAGTAGGGCCTTCGTCCACCAAATTCAAGCTAGAGAGAAACCAGAGTTGGGACGCGCTGCCAAGCGCTGGTTGCGTAGTAGGTTGGCTCTTTTTGTCACTGCGTCGTCATTTCTGTGCCGGGATAATTACTTGGCACCCGTGACAGCCTACATTTATGGCCACTTCAAGCAGTCGAGTGTGTGGTACTACTGTCGTTACTTTGTGCATGTGGCCCTCCTAAATGCGTTGTGTGATTCTCTCGTTAATTGCATGTCCGGTGTGTCAGGCCGCCCAAGAAGCTGTTTGTAAGACATGTTTTGCTGCAAATAAATGCCTTTATGAATCTGCTCCAGACAAATTAGGGCAGGTTGCCTGCCCCTGGGCGCAGAACCACCCAGTCTCTCTTTCACCCGTTGATTCCTCAATTTACATCTTCATTGACTGCCTAGTTTGCACGCAGGCTAGCCCAGTCTGGCTTTACTTCTCATTCCATCCAGGAAGTGTGCACACCAACTGCAGAAACTTCTTTGCCCTGATGAAGAGTTTTTAAACCTGAAAGCTTGCTTAATTTTTTTTCCCCAACTATTTAAGTTGGTCTAATAAAAACGATCAGATTCACCCAAGGAACCTTGTGAACCTGAGGGTAACCTTTTGCCACCCATGGTGAGTCAGGCCATGTAAATGGCGTGCCTCCCTGAGGCAGCGTTTGCCCTTGGCCACTGGGTTCCCAGGATGGGCCATGCCCCTGGCGTTCTGTCCTGGAGTCAGCATTCAGCAGGGACTGGTGGGATGGTAAATAGCTTTACCTTTATTAGGAACAAGAATTAGCAACACACACTCACAGTTTGCAGGGAGCACAACAACCCACCACCACCAAGCCACACCCACAGGAAACTTGGGCCTGTAAAGGTGCATCCCATTTACCACATCCTCCTCCTCTGCTCTGGGAGCTACCTCTTAAAATAGCTACTGATGAACACTGAACTTCTTACCTGAATGTTTTGGGATCATGGAGCCAGATATTGCTAGCACTTGGCTCACCAATGGGGTCTAGCCTTTACCATTACATAGTTCTCGTACTTCATAGACAACTTCACCACACGGCCACTCTTAGTTTGTGTGGTGCCATACACATTGTTAGAAGTCTGTCATGCTGAAGACAATTGCCAGAAGTTCTTTTTCAGTCTGAGTATAATTTCTCTCAGCTTGTGCTAGAGCCCTCAAAGCATATGCAATTGGGTGTTTCTGCTGAAACAGACATGCTCCTAGGCCATCTTTGGACACATCAGCTTGCATTTCCAGCTGCTCTGCTGTGCTCTACCTGAGTGCAGGTGCTGTTGTGATGGTTTGTTTGAGCTTATCCAGGACTTCCTGATGCTCTGGTCCCCATTGCCAGATAACGTTGTTCCTGAGAAGTGCTCTCAGTGGGGCTGTCAGGCTGGACTCATGCGGAATGTATTGCACCAAGTACTGAATGGTTTCAAGGAGTCTCTGAAGGGCTGCTTTGTCTATTGGAGGAAGTATCCTGATGATGGCTTCCACTTCGTCATTATCTGGTTTGACACCATCTTTTGAGAAATTATGGCCCATATACCTAACGCTGTCAACTAAAAACTGTATTTTGTCCTCATTAAACTTTACTTATTTCAGACATGCTCTCTCCAGGACTTGTTTCAGGATAGTATCATGCTCCTCTTTGGTAGCTGCTGCATATCATCCAAGATTATGTGGATTCCCAGAATGTCACCAAAGCACTCATGATTCTTCTGTTGGAATACAGGCAGTCCTCAACTTGCAACGTTTCAAGTTACAGCGTTTCGCAATTGCAATGTTTCTAAATTAATACCGTTTCAACTTTCTGGTGTCAGTTTCAACTTTACAACGCTTGATCTGATGTGATGCCATACCAGCAAACAAGTCGGCTGTGTCACCCATCTCCCTGGAGAACATCTGTCCAAACTTTCTTGGACACTTTCTTTAAGAAAGCAGACAAAACTCCAGAAAAACCTGCAGCCAGACTCCTGAGAATCCAGCCAAGAGCCCTTCAAAAAGTCCAGCAAAGTCACCTCTAAGAAGTCCTTCCAAATCAATATGATTGCTATTTACAATATAAATACATTAATGTAGCTATATTACCCATCTATAATTGACTGAGTACATAATTCTGGGTTCTTTTTGGTGAAAACAGGGTATCAGGCCTTGGTTCAGGAACCAATCCCCTATTTATAACATTGTTTCCTATGGGAAAATCGGTTCCGAGTTGCAACGTTTTGACTTATGACACAATTGGTTCCTGAAAACTGTCTCTTAAGTCTTAGGACTGCCTGTACTTTGCTAGCCAACTTAATACCAAAGGGAAGGATATTGAAGTGGAACCGTCACTATGGGGTGTTAAAGAAACACAGCTCTGCCGATTCCTTGTCCAATTTGACTTGCCAGTAGCTGTCCTTCTCATCAAGAATGGTGAACAGCTTTTTACCTGACAAGCTCTTTTGCACATCCTCTACAGTGGGAATAAAAAAGTGCTGCCTCACTACTGGCTTGCTGAGATCTTGTGGGTCTAAACAAAGCTGTTGTGAACCATCCTTCTTTTGTGCAATCACAAGGCTATTGACCCAGGGTGTGGGCTTAGTCACCTTCATAATGACATTTATAGCTTCCAGTGCTTTGAGGGTGGTTTTCAATTTGCCTAAGGTTGCATAGGAAATTTTTCTACACCCATGCACTACTGGTGGTACTACCAGGACAGCATAGATGTGGTGGGTCCCAGGAAATTGGCCCAACCCTTCGAAAACATACGGGTATAGTTTGAGAAGGTCTACCTTGGTTGTGGGTGTAACCCTGGTGGCAGCCCAATAGTTGCCACCCCTGCCCAGGTATCAGGGATGATGTGGTAAGAGTGGGGCAGGGCTTCTGGCCAGCACCAATTTACTTTCCAGCCAGCCTCTGCTCCCCACAGAGCAGCTCGTGGTTCCAAGAAGGTCTAACACTTAACTGAGTTAATTATTTACACAACAAGAATAATAGGAAAGGTTATTTACAAGTGAACTTAAATGGCATAACCAGAGTCACAAAACAAACCAGAATGCATTAGTCAACCCTTAACTCAAGAACCACAGGTAGGGTAACTGGCAGCTTTCAGTCACTGCTAAGATGCTATAGCAAGGAAGCAGGGTGCTTGCTTCCAGCAGCTCCAACAGGCTCCACCCACCAAAATACCTCTGCACAACCAGGGCACTGTCCTGGACATCTGTGACCAGAGACTCGCCTGGCCCAAAGCACGGTTTGGCCGTGCCAGGCTGCCAACTGACATCACCCCCCAGATACTGTGCTAAATATATGAAACCAAATAAGGAACTGGATTATGGGCTGGGATTATACGCAGAAATCCATTTTAGGCCACCTGACACTACACCTTTGTGGCACCGGAGGACTCTCCTGGACATCTCTGACCAGAGATTTGGCCAGCCCAGAACACAGTTTGGCCATGCCAGGCTGCCAACAGATAGCACCCAAGCCAGTGTGCTTAGTATCTGGACCCGAATAAGGAACTGGATTATGGGCTGGGATTACACCCAGAGATTTCTTGCACCAGCCCAGAACATGGCTCTGCGCCACAGAGGGAGTCTCCTGGATATCTGTGATTAGAGACTTGCCCAGCCCAAGACATGGTTTAGCCACGCCAGGTTGCCAACTGACACCACCCCACAGACACTGCTAAGTACCTGGACTCAAATAAATAACTGGATTATGGCCTGGGATTATACCCCAAAATCCTTCTTGGGCCATAATCTGGTTCCTTATTCGGTTCCATAAATTTAGCACAGTGGCTGGGGTGCTGTCCATTGGCAGCCTGGCACAGCCAAACCTCGCTTTGGACTGGGCCAGTCTCCGGTCACAGATGTCCAGGATAGTCCCCCGGTCACACAGAGGTATTCTGATGGGTGGTCCAAGCAGAATTTCTAGCCACAATCCCAGCCTGAAAGCCAGCTCCTTATTCAAACCATTATACTTAGAATAATGGGCATGGGGGCTGTTAGTTGGCAGCCTGGCACGGCCAAACCACGCTTTGAACCAAGCTGGACTCTGGTCATGGTTCTTTGGGATAGTCCCCCAGTGGCATTGCCATGAAATTTGGGGTGGCTGGGGTGGCCCAAGAAGTATTTTGCCCCATAATCCCATCCTAATCTGACCTTTGTTTAGAGCTCTGTACTTGATATTATTCTACATATTAATTAGTACATATGTGGAGCTAACGATATTCTGTGTCTTTAGGGTGTGTAATTCATTAATAAATTTTTATTAGGTCTAGATTAGCTTTGAAAAAGGAACTGGGAATAATGAATAAAAAAAATGGGAATAATGAACCAGCTTCAGCCTCATCCTTCCCATACCATCTCTTTAGATTGTAAACTGGAGTGGGGCTGTGGTATTGTTTGCATCAAGCACAGTAGGGCTCCATTCTTGGTTGGTCTTTAAGCATTTTGGTAATGCATTGTTAGGAATATGGATGCAGTTCTCCCTGATAGAAGTAATTAAATAAAAACCAAGCACAAGAGTTCTAGATGTATCTTCTTTGCTGTAGGGCAGCAGTTGGAATTAGTACACAGCAGAAGCTATAATGGCAGAAACTTAGACGCTTCTGCAAATGGGTAGGGCTACCGCTACCAGTAAATCTAGTTTAATTTTCCTCAGGACTTACTATGCGTGCAAGAATCTACTTTGATTGGACATTAATGTCAAACTTTTCAGAATTTAAAAGTCAAGGAACTCCAAGATTTGGCATATAGAGTCTAAGTTTATGTTCATAACCCAACAATACCACATATTTTTCCAATGTTTTTACCATCTATAAAGTATACTAAATCGACAGACAAGTGTCCACCTTACCCTTTTGGATCTGTACTTGATGTAAATGCATATTCAATTCTGGGTAATAATTTTAAAGCAATTATATACTATCCCCTTTTAACTGCAGACAGTGTAGTCTGTTCTATTGAAGAAGCATAATAGTGAGACAAATAACAGTTCCTACCTTGCAAGTTATTGTACAGGGTTAGAAGCCCAGCTCTCCACTTCCCAAGTAAATCCCTGCTGTAAAAATTATTTGCAGAATCTGATATTAGTCTATAACATGCTGGGTTCTGTACAACTCCATGATTTGCCATACAAGAAAAGTTTTGCCTTCAACCTATTCATATACGTCAAATCCATTCAACAGAACGAGTTCTACCTTTTTATATTCAGTATTTTTGGTCAAAGTTGTTTGAAGTTGAGAGGAAAACTGCTTAGAAATAGGTGTAGTAAGGAATGAGTGTACGCTCAGCGCATCACTAAATGGAAATATAAAACAAACATTGGAAAAAATTGAGGACATACGACCATATGTATATGAAAATTAAGACTTAAAAATGTTTGATATTTTATATCCACTATCACAAGAAATTTGTATTTGATAGTCAACTATCAATTAACCACTATTTTAACTAGTCTGGATCATTCTTTTTAGTAAAGGATACATAAGTAGGATGCATCAATATTAATTCTACATAGGCATGACTTGTAAAATTTGTGCATGCTGCACTGAGAGCATGTGCATTTATTTATCATCTCATTCCACTGACAGTGATGCTACTGCAACATTGTAAACCAGAAAAGTTCGATTAACCCCCAGCATCCCTAAACACAGTTTTAGGAAATGGCAGTACCACCCCATTTCCAATGTATCCTATATCACCTTTACTTAAATTGCACAATAATGTTATATTGCTTCTCAGAAAGGCAGCAAGCCTCTCTGAAAGGGTAACCATACATCCTGTTTCACTGGGATGGTCCTGTTTTAAATACCTATCCTGTGCATCCTGACAGTTTAGTTGAATTAACATGTTTGTCCCATTTTCAGGTGGCAGCCCAGGACATATGTTTATAGCAGGACTGTCCCAGCAAAAATGGAACAGTTTCACAAAGCCCTCTCCCTATCTCTGGCATGCTTAGCTGAGACCAGAGTGTGAAACATACTGAAGAGCTAGAGAGGAAAGATAGGAGGGGAATAAGTGTCCCATTTCTATACTCAAGAAACACGGTCACCCTATCTTTGAAGAGCTTTTTAACTTAAGGTCCATGAACTTTTTAGGTTCAGAAAACCTAAAATTAAGATTGTCAATGCACCTATTATAAAAATGTTTTGAATAAGTTCTCCAATTTTAGTTTACTCTTAATTTGAAAATTTCATAAAAGGAAACTTCACGTCAAACACTCTCGAGTGGGGAGTTGCCTTGGAAGATGACACGTAAGTTTCATCAAATATCTTCTTTATCATTTTCCTTAAATAATGAACAGTAGGATGTCCTTTGTTATGGCAATAATTTGAAACTGGGTGCTGGAAAGTAATGAATCATCTTATTAATAAATTCAGTAGTGCTTTTTGCCCCAGTATTCACGGATACAACCTTTAGAGAACATACAACATTTGACTCTGCAGTTTTATTGAAAATGCTAATTCTGTTAGGCATGTTGAAAATTGCATAACTAAAATAATGCTTTTCCCAAGGAAGAGAAAAACCTGGAGAAAGCTATGCAAACAGCAAAGTGAGCCATATAATTTCTGCTATTGTAAAATAAGGACTGTAGGTAGCAAATTTGTTCTTCCTGCACATTGTAATTAGTTTACATGTCTAGGGGGAAAAAGAAATTAAAATGAAACAAAAAGATGAACATTAGGAAAGAGGATGAGAACTTAGTGATTTTTTTCCCTTTTCAGTAACTGCAAATCATAATTTCTTTGTAAAATGGAGACCTCCTTGCTCCCCCTCCCCCCCCAAAAATCAGAAAACAAAAAACAGACCCTGTATATTTTCCAGGACTGCTGGCATGATTTGCTATTACACTATTCATGAAAGCTGGCTTTCTACAGGCTGATATAGCACTTATCTGAAAGAACTCTTCCAAAACACTGATTGTTTCAAGTTTATTTTAAGTGATAAAAACTGAAAGAGATTTACAGTTTTCTACTACAGAAATCAATTAAACAAAACTTAAGTTTTATAAATAAATGAGGAAACTAAGTAATAACATCTTCATTTTCATATTAAATAACCAATTATGTGCTTTGACATAAAGGAAAGCTAACTGTTAAATGATTGTTTATAAAATGTAAGAGGCTTAAACATATGGCTTTATTAATATCCTATACAATACATTCTTAAATTATATCCATTGTGTGTGAAATGGCACCTCTGGATGAAGAGGCATTCTATCAGTTGTAATGAAGTGTATTTACTTCATTAGAGAATACATTAGCTGCTTTAATGCCAGTCATAGTGTTCAGTACTTTTTAGCAGCTTTTACTGCATTGTAATTACGTAACATAAAAAGCTAAAAATCTGACAGGCCCCAAATCCGACAGGCCCCAAAAAGGTAAAGCTCCCAAATAAGCCAAAAGTTTTGTCTCATGCAGCCAGTAATGGCTGCAAGATTTGACCTATGATGTAAAACTCAATTTGTTTTTATTAACAAGTAGATAACATGTTCAGGTGGCAGTCTAAGACTTTTGATTGCACAAAAGTCAAACTTAGGTACATTTCTAAAATTAAGTCACAAACACAGAAATCACATACTTAGCTCTCTTTACTAGCTGGGGAAAACTACAGATATTTAGATTATACTCTTGGATTTCAACAACTGAACAGTATTTATAGTAGTCATCTCCACATGGATTAGAAGAATGAAAAAAAAAAAAAAAATCAAACGGACAAACACATTCTAGAAACTGGTATTACTAATTTTCCAAGTGAAAAATTAATGATTTTGACATCTACAACCCTATAAGTCTAAAACATTGAGAACTGGCAGTCCAGGCTCATTTTCAGCCTAGGGTATATGCCATCTCCAGTAGAGGTCCCATAGCAAAGTACATCAGTTAACGGAGGCAACTGTGGCAGCTAAAGTATCCTCAGTCCGACCCCAACCCCAGCACCTATAAAGAGCCAAAGCTCAAGAAACATGCTGTGTTAACTAGGAAAGATATAGGAAACCTACAATAATCAGCACTGCTGCCGACTCTTAGCTGCAACTTCCAGTTCTCCCTAGCAAAGAACTGGAAAAAGATTCCTTCTTCAGGAGCAGAGGACCAGAGTAGTACAAAGTGCAGTAGTTTACATTTACTTGCATCTGCTTTAGTCACTACAGCCCCTTAAGGCTAAAAGAAGCATTAACAAGCAGCAGCAAAGCAGCACAGTATACAGATAAATCTTGTTACATTTGACTATATAATTAGATAAAATTAGAGCACAAAATACGTGCAGTAAATTTAATACTTTTTTAGTACAACATTCAAGACAAAAACACTTGGTTACTAGAAACAGGCAACCCAGAGCATATGCCAGCTTAAACAAGAGTAATAGACTGCAGTGTATCAATGTTGGAAAAATGTGATTAAAAGAGGGAGGAATAGTCTCACTTTAAAATGTTTGCTCATTTGGAGGAGGAAAATTATAGTATATTAACGATATTAAGACACTCAACTGAAAACAATGCAGAAAGGAGTACAGGAAGGGACCTACAGATTAGAAACATGCATAGACACTCCTGGGGATGTAGTTCAGACATGAATGGAAAAAAGAAAGAAAGTAGAGAACATACTGGTAAGCAAGTATGCAATGTGAGATGGCAGCAAAAGGAGCCAAGGTAATATCAGAATTCGCACTCTGAACTAGAAAACAATTCTCTCAATACAGCTTTGGTGTGTCTATAATTAGAATACTGTACTTCCATCTGGACATAAATAAAACTCTTCAGTTTGTTTTTCTGTTAAGGAAGTAACTAGGATCAAAGGAATTATTTCTGATTTCATGTCAAGATATGTACAGACTGGCTACAGAAGGGACATAAAGACTAGATATCTGAAGTGTGCCACTCCAGTTAGAAAACTGCCCTATATAAAACTTGGACATGGATATATTAATAAGGAAGAGAAACAGCTTGTTAACAGTGAGATGCATTAGACATGAGAAAATATTTTAAGTGTAGATACCAAGATAAATCTACACTACAGAATTCTGCTGGCATAACTATGTCAAGTTGGATGTGCAAAGGTGTGATCCTGAGTGACAACTATGGCAAATGTTCCTTAACATAGATATAATATCAGAGAGCAAGCATAGTTTGTTTCATGTGAAAAGGGCTCTGCTCTACAGGTACAAAGCACAGCATCACTGGTATAGCACACAGGTGTTTTGCAGGTACAGCGTACTGGTATTCTCATAGAGTGCTCCTAGTACAGACACAACCTTAGAACTTGATTGAATCATTTTCATAAAGTAAAATAAGATGGAACCTGGCAACAGCAGGAATATGGAATAAATGGCCCAACAGGTCTCTCATCTAGTTTCTGATCAAGTGTTTTGAAATGGTGTCCCACTAATCTAATGCTGAACTTACATCAGCAGTTCCACAATTCTGCAAGTGTTAAATTTCCATGAGAAAAATACTTTTCACGCTAGAGGTATATATCAAGGCATGTTTTTATATATTCTAGGAATATTCTAGGGGACTGGAGAATGGTATTCAATATGTCAAGTCATGCATTTTCTTTAGAAATGAAGGCTGAAGACCCATATATGTATACAATTCAGGAAAGAGTTGCCTGTTTCTTACTATAGTCTACATTATTCCAATTCCATACTATATGTATACTATATCACTTAGGAGGTAAAATTAGTTAATGCCAGATGATTCTATTAAAAACACACACAGTGTGCAAGTGCATTGTTTCCTAGTTCACTATTCTAAGCCAAAGTTTAGAATTACTTGCAATTACTAATACAAAAATACAGTATCACTTAAACATAAATTTGGTAAAGTACACAAAACAGAACCATGAGACCTGGAGTGTGGGAGAAATATGTAACGTGAAAACATATTTTTGTTGTGTGTCAGTTTTCAAGGTCAATGTACAAAAATAAACCTCATCCAACCCCAAAGAATGACAAACAGTAGTAAATGTGTGTCTGGGAAAAAAAAAATCAGAGCCCCCTTTCCCCACAATGATAACTTACAGATGGATGTGAGAGAGGGGGAATTTTTTCCCTATTCTGTGATCAGATACTATTTTTAAGAATAAAACCTAAGGTTGGATTAGTGCAGCTACTCCTGCCACTCTCAAAGGATACAGTGCTAATTGGACCATCTGTCTGACCCAATATGGCACTTATGTACTTATGGTTTAAATACAGAACATAATATTTGAAGTTACTAATTCATATTTATTTGTATATAAGATGATAACTCCTTTCACATGCAGTAAATGTTTAAACCATTAACATCTAAAGCTTTATACTCAGTAATATTTATTCCCCCATCATACCCCTATTGTGTTTTACATGTTGCATATTTTGTGATTCAGATACATAAACAGAGTACCCTAATATATTTTCATGTATCAGAATTTCTTACTATTTCAGTATGTATCAGGAATAAATCACGTTCCAAATATAACAAACAGGCCAGGTGTAAATTGTTCATTTAACCAAAATGGGTTTTTAACTAGCCATATAAATACTTTAAAAATTATACAATCAAAAAGCAGCTCTGTCGTAAAACAGCATAGTCAGGTACGTCCTAACATGTTACGTAGCTGCCTCATTTTCTGTAATCCCACCAATGAATGATTAAAACTTGAAAGATTGCCATTTCTTGTATGCGTATACTATTTAGTCCTTGTAGGTACACATTTGCAATACGGTAGTAACACAGCAGGTATAGAAATAATGCTTTCAGATTGGGCACATGAAAAATATTAAACACAACCACAGCTGATGCTGGTGTATTATACAGAAGGCCTCTTAAATCATGTCAATCGACTGGAGGTAGGTGTTTGTCTATAAACTGCTTTACATCCATCATCTCCTGTTCAAGGATAAAAGTACATGTTAGAGAAGAGTTCAGTGTTCAATTACAGCATTTGCAGCAGTTAGCTCTCATTAAATTCTTAGGATTTTATCACTCAATTACTATGACCTATTTTTTTTTATTGCTCTAGAATTTCAACCAACACTAATCAAAACAGGTCTTAGATAAAATCAACCAAAGTCACTCTTTGAGTTACTATCCTGTGTGCTTTATTAAGGGGATTCTGAAACAAAAAATCATCTTCAGAAAAAAAGTGTTACAAAGAAAGTAGGCATCACCACTGTGGCATAGTTAAGTAACCTGAAGAACCTTATTAATTCATGCTAACAAAGATACAATGGAATAAACGAAATTCTACATCCTTAAGTACTACTCTAGTTGATGATATGCAATTCATTGATCTGTGGAAAGCAGGACACTTGCTGTAAATGTGGTCCTGGACATACAGATATCTGCCTGAAAAAGCTCTCCTGCTGAAAAACAGGGCGCCTTGTCACCATGTGGTACCACCAAAACTTTCACTGTCTGAGTGAAAATAAATTAGTAAAGGCCTGAACTGGCTTGCTACAAAGCCTTCCCTCAAATTTATTTTTAGTTAAAGTCCTTGTACTTACTACCCTGAATTCCTTCTTTTCCTCTTTTATTCACAAAGCAAGTTCTTCTTTCCAGAATAGCTAGTTGTTATGTTACTTTGTCAGAATTCTGGACTGCATTAGCTCATGAAAACAAACAAGTATCCTGCAGTTATGCAGGAAAGAACAACAGCTGAGCTATACAGAAGAGAAGATGGAAAGAAAAAAGGCCAGTAATGATTCCAAAGCCTGACATGAAAGAACAATTAATTTCATCTTCTGTACCTCTCATGTCTCCTATTAAAATGGAGGACTGAAAAATTATGACTAGCTAGTGCCACAAGTATGATTGTAGAAGGCAGCTCATGTTAGCAAGTAGCCAGGTTTGACTTCAAATTTGTTTGGCTCAAGGGACAATTAAATGAAGTATTAGCACCACATTATAAACAGTCACAGAAAGTAATAATTCCATTTGAACAAGAGCACTGAGGCTGACCTTTTCTGCTTTAAAGAAAGTTTAAAGAGGTTTCACTAAAATCTGTTTTAATTTAGAAAGTTACCTCAATGCATGAACTATGCATCATGCCTGAGTAAGTCTTGAAGGTTAAATTGGCTGGATTTATCATACTTTTTAGCTTCTCAACAGTGAGAGAACCAATCAGTAGAGGAACCAGAGGGTCACAGTCCCCATGGCACTGAAGAACAGGAATCTCTTTGTTGACACCACTGATAGTACCCTGGCAGAAGAAAAAAAAGCACAACATTACAAAGGGTGGGTTTTGGCACTGCCCTGCAGCACAGACAGAGACTGGGGTATATTCAGTGCTTTCAAATACACATACACGCGCGCACGCAATAAGGAATATTTTTTATTAAATTGTTTTAAAAAGCAATAGTTATATTTAAAAAAACCTAAAGTATTTAAAATGCTAGTTTTAAAATATTTGATTACACAATTCTTTGTAAAGCATAATTTGTATACAAGTAACCTTTTTAACATTTTATAGAACTCAACTGGAAGAAAAGTAAAGAATAAAACTAGGACTTTTTGGGAAAGAACTGTTTTACCACAGGATTATCTTTAAGACTTGTTTTAGGATGTTACTGGCAATGCCACAAACATTTTTCAGGTATCTAGCTACTAATGATTAATTCCTTGTTTTCCTCCAGTATCCGTCTTAATACACCCAAGGGTAAATTTTCAGGATTTGTGAGCATTTATTGCCACTGAAGTTAATGGCAACTGATGCTGCTGTGACACGGTAATATGATCTTGAGAAATGAGCACTATTGAGTCATTAGGCATAAACAGAGGAGACATTTATCTCTCTTTCATAGGGGTTTGTGAGGATTAGTATCAAAACATGGTACAAAGCTTTTATCACAAAACTTTATAAGCTTATGTTAAGTACTCTGAACAACAGGCTGCAGTGTGTTTCTGTTGGACCTTCAATTGAAGCATCTAAATTAATGTACAAGCTGGCAAACTGGATTGAATGTGCCCCAACCATAATGTTATAATACTTCATCACATATCAGAATAAAGATGAATTAAAGTTTGTGATGCACTCACACTAATGAGGAGTAACTGTATGTTCAGCACTTTGGAAAAATACCTAGCCATTAGACCATAAAATGATCAAGCCCACAGTTCCCCATCTTAGCCATGAGGAAGGACATCATGGGGAACTAGGTCAAAGACTTTCCTGAAATCCACATATATGACATCCATGTCATCTCCCTTGTCCAGGGCTCATGTCACCTGGTCATAGAAGGAAATTAGGTTGATCAGGCAAGACTTGCCAATCACAAAGCTGTTGGCTGGCCTCCAGAAACTTGCCTTCTGTTAGTCTAGTGTTGATGGATCCCTTGACAATTTTCTCTACAATTTTTCCATGGATGGACATCAGACTGATTGGTCTATAATTCCACGGGTCATCCCTCCTTCCTTTCTTGACGATAAGGACCATGTTGGCCCTTTTAAAGTCTTCCAGGACCTTGCCTGAGCACCACGAATTTCCGAATATCTTTGATCCTTCAAGACTCTCAGGTGCATTCTGTCAGGGCCTGTGGACTTGCGAATGTCCATATTCTCAAGGTATTCCTTCATCTGACCCACATCAATGCTGGGCCCGCCACCTACTCCCAGGCTGGTTAATGTCCTTTCTGACAGTCTGATCCCCTTGGTAAGGTGAAAAACTGATGTGAAAAAAAATAATTTAGGAGACTGGCCTTTTCTTGGGCTTTGGATGTCAGCTGCCCAGTCTGATCCCACAGGGGCCCAATGCTATCTTTATTCTTTTTTCAGCTTCCCACATATCTGAAGAAGGACTTTTTATTGTCCTTGATCCCTGAAGCTAGCCCAAGTTCAGTTTGTGCCTTGGCTTTTCTGGACTGCTGCCTACAGATATGGGCAAGTGCTAAGTAGTCCTATTTGGTGATGCTTCTTATTTTCCAATTGGAGTAGGCTTCTCTTTTGAGTTTAATGAGGTCCAACAGTTCCTTGTCCATTGATTACATTCCATGCAAGTTGGAATGGCTTTCCCCTGTGCCTCAAGGATTATGTTGAGTGATGACCATTCCTCATTACTCCCTTATCTAGGGGGATATGGCCCCTAATTGAGTGACTTACCAAATCTCTGAGTTTGCAAAAGTCAACCTTCCGAAGTTAAGGATTTCAGTTTTACTGAGGGATTTGCCTGCTCTTTGATGAACTAGGAAGGTGACCAAATCATGGTCACTGTCACCAAGTTTCCCCTCTATCCTCAGATTGCTCACCAGGTTCATATGATTCCAGATAACAAGGCATAGAAGGCATTGGTCTATGGAACCAATGTCATGAAGGGCAAATCAAAACATATTCAGATATATATTAAGTGGCCTTACCCAAGTCAAGTTACATTAGATAAGCAGAACAAATACCTGCGGAAAAGTAGTTCGTAATGGAAGCCAACAGCTGAGTGCCAAGACCCCTGCCAATTTTTGGTGTGTTGTAAGAGCCGTATACAAAGATAAAGCACCTCCCTAAGAAAAATAGATAAAATTACTACTATTTTGAAGTTAAAATACGAGATGCAGTTACTTAAATGATCTATAATGAAAATATGTATAGTGTGTATAAACTCATTTTTTCACTTAGTAGATCTTCAGCACATGAAGAAAATTATGAGCTTCTGGTGGCAAATAGAAACTGATGGCCTGAAAATTTTCAGAAGCAGATAGCATCATCAGCTCCTTCACCTAAAAGATCAAGGTTGTCTAATGACAAGGAAGCAACTTAAATTTCCCTAAAAAATATACCAACATTTCTTCCAAACTATTATCTTACCTGAGAAAATCCTCCCACTATTATTCTGTTGGAAGGAATTCCATTTTTCACTTCTTGATCTATCAGTGCTTTAACTGGAATATAAATAACATCTAGTAATTAATATGCACACAAATCTAAGGACTTCAGAAGACAGAAATTATGGAAAAGGTGTAGGAATAAGAAATGTAATGCAATAGATGGCAGGATGTTTTACAAGATACAAGCATAAAATACAGGAATTCATGAGCTGAGAAATAAAAAGTCAGACAGGCAATTGCTTGGAACAGTGAAAATGGTCATGTCCTTAGAAAGGAGTATAAAGGGCTACAGATGTGCTACTCTACAAGGAAATATGAGATAATTGGTACCAGTCTGGCACACAGGACATCATCCCTGGGAAATCTAAAGCAGGTGGGCAAAGCAAGATTTATTGAGGTGTGGAAAGAGAAAGACAAATATGGATGAAGTTTCTAATTAGTATATCATGAGAATTTAGGAGTACAATATGGAAAAACAGAAAGAACAAGAGCTCTTTGCTAGTATGGGTTGGTCTGCTGGAGCCAGCCAGCTAAAATCTCCCTCTAGCCCTACTTTACTTTCACATGCTTGTAAAGTAACTACTGCGAGGGTGCAGTCATTACTAAGTATTGTAATGCTGCTATCCAATGTATAGTTAGTATTCTTTTATGGTATTTTAGAGCATTGGTTTAAATAACTGCACAACTGCTACTGGTCTTTGGCTTTAGAAGGCATTTTAACTGAATTACTGATTGGGTAATCAGAATTCCAACACAAATATGGTTGTTCTTCCCAGTGTCAAGGGAAACTGTGCTTCCACCAAAGCCTCTGTACTAAAAGTTCAAGCCACAAACATCAGCTTTTCTCTCAGAGTGGTTGTTGTTGGATCAAGTCTCACAATAGTCCTAATTCCAGGGTGTCATCTTCTGCTTACCGAGTGGCATAAAGAGATGTTTCTGTCACCTCATTGGGCTTTGCTATGTAAAACAGGGCTGGCCAACTAGTGGCTCAAGGGCTGCAAGCAACCTGTAAGGTCTGTTAGCACAGCTACCAGAACTGCTGTGTCAGCACAGCTCCAGAATACAGAACATGAACACCACCTCTACTCACCCCTTCATCTCTTTGCCCACCACTGAATTTGAGGTCTTTGGTCACTGGTGTGGAATCAAATCAGCAACTAGGAGAAAGGGGTGAGTAGTAACAGTGCTCACCTCCTGGGCTGCATCCAGATGAGTGCAGATGTTTGGTTCCCTGGTGACAAGCAGCAGCGGCACACCTGTGTTGCTGTTACTTGTCCCTGGGGAACACTTATGCCACACACACTCTGATGTGCGGAAGGTTATCCTGAGTGGAGTAGGGGAGGCTGGGGCCAGCAACAATGCTGTTTCCAGGAGCCCTACCTGGGGTCCTGGGAAGCTGCAGTGCTCCAGTAGCTGGGAGTCTGGCCAGCAGATAGCTCTGGCCATCCAGGCTCCAGTTTTGGGCATCAAGCACTGTTGCCATGTGCACTGTCCCACTTTTTTTGACCCCAGGATCAAAAATCCCCCCAGTACTGCACAGGAGCAGTGCAGGAAACACCTGAATGTGTGATACCACAGACAGGTCTGCAGTGCCACATACCTCACAGCTGCATTCATTATGTAGGCATGCCAATGGAATGGCTCCAGCAGTTGCACAGACAAGCCGCTTGCCTGAAGTCAGTCATCTCGCCTACAATAAGTCCTGCAGTCCAGATCTAGTCCACAGAACCAAGTAAATTGGACAACCCTGATCTACAAAATTCTTAAAACTCAGTGGCTTTCAGACATACATGTCACATGCACAAATACAAAATGAGCTTTTCAATGAAATTTTCTGGCAATTTGTGCAGTTATATTTATTAAATTACCCAATTAATTGGATACATTTAGAGTTGTGACTGTGTAAATGATCAGTGTTGCTTATCCAAGTAAAAGACCAAGATTACAGATATACTGGGAATGAAGGAACTATTTCAGATGTGTAGTACTGATAATCCTTCTCTTTTAAAATCTTAAGAAGAAAATACATTCAACATATCCCCAAAAATACCATTCTCTGTTGCCTGCTTGATACCAGGTTCATCTTCTGGTGCATCTGGAGAGAGTCCAAAAATATCAAACCTTAAGGCAAAATAGAGATTACTCATTAGGAAACTAAGATCTCTAGATGTTGGCATAATCACACCAAGAATAAGAAGTTAAGATTTAATAATACACTGTTTTATCACACTTTAATATTCTGCAGTCTCAAATAACTTATCTTTTGACAGAGAACAATTCCTTAATCAGCAATGTGGGCTCACTTCAGTTGGCACCATTAACAGTAGCTAAGAAAAACAGTTTACACTTACAGTCAGCAACATAAATGTGACTGTAAATGTGGATTAACAAAACTAGACTTCTCATACAACTCTACTTTAAAAGATTCTCTTCTAAATTTATGACAGTATGCTAACTCGGTTCAAATACTTGAAATACTGAATGTTAAATTAGAATTGGGGTAATATTCTGGACCAACAAATAATAGGTATTATGCTTTGAAATTAAATACTCTTTCAGGTACTCTGCAAAATGCTGAGGGGAAGCAGGCATGGGAGAAGGGAAAGGAGGATTGGTTAATGTATCTATGCTTGAACACAAGAAAAAACAACCTGAGACCATCCATCCTAAAAAAAAAAAAAAAAAAAAAACTACGACTTTCTCGTAAATATCCACCTTAACGATATACAAAAAAAAAATTAAATCCATTTGTACTAGTAAAAAACAAATTCCTCAACATTTCTATTAGTCTTCATTTTTACCAAAAAAAATTTTTGTTTTTTCTTGTGTTCAAGCATAGATACATTAACTAGTCCTCCTTCTTTCCCTTCTCCCATGCCTGCTTCCCCTCAGCATTTTGTAGAGTACCTGAAAGAGTATTTAATTTCAAAGCATAATGCCTATTATTTGTTGGTCCAGAATATTACCCCAAATCTTCTAATTTAACATTCAGTATTTCAAGTATTTGAACTGAGTTAACTTACTGTCATAAATTTAAAAAGAGAGCATAAAAAGGCTCTCATAGACTCAAGACTATGACATGCATTATAAATGTAATTGCTTTCAGCGTTAAAATGCATCTTTTTTTCTACCTAGCTGGTATGCCATCTTAGCCAATACCAAAAACCAGATGTCATTAACAGAAACCCTTAACTAGAATAACACTAAACCTAAAAGTCTTCCACATCTGCAGTTGATTTCAGGTACTAATTCAAGTTCAACCATCTTGAAACTTAAGCCCAATAAACATAGAAATAATTGTTTATAAAGTTTTAAATGTTTAATTCACATGTACTTACCAAGATGGCATAGCCATATTCATGTTTAGAGAAACTGGAATAACTGGCCTAGAGATTGAGAAAAACAGTACTCGTATAATTAAGTTTGACAGGAACAAATGTAGATAACCACTTTTTGTTTTATTGAAAAATGCTATGCTAAATTGTAAAATAAGATGTCTCACGTCTCATTTTTAAAGTACAACTGGATTCAGCTATTTCATATTTTTTAAAATTGACAAACATTTGGGAAGACTAATTTTTTTTTATCAGAAACAGAAGAGGATGAATCAAAGTGTACAAGCAAGTCTAAAATTTTTAAGTTTAGCTGTTCAGATATAGTCACAGCAGTAAACCAACGATACAACAGGCATATTAGTTGGTGAGTTTAAGCAATTACAGATAATTTTTCAAAATTTGTTCTACTTGAGAACAGGACAAAATATAAATAGAGTTGTATGCTCTTAAGTAACTCATATAAAAAACCTTTAAAAGTTTTTTGTTTTTTTTTTAAATAAGCAGGACCCCAGCATGCTTTCCTGCCCGTGGCAGGGGGTCGAACTTGATGATCTTCTCAGGTCCCTTCCAACCCTACCAACTATGAAACTATGTATTATCTGTACTCTTTGCTTCAAGTAGATATTAAGTTAAACATTTTAAGAACCTGGTTCACAAAAACACTAAGTGCCCCCAAGTACCACTGCCTTCCCTTCTGACAGTCTCCCTACAAAATTAAATCTACATCGGAGGAAGAAAAAATTAAAAAGGCAAATTATGAACTTACGCATGTGGGCAAATATATTTTACGTGTGGACTTTTGATACCTGCAAATGCTTCTGCCCAGCCATGTCTGTTGGAGAAAACTATGTTAAATGGCATCTGTATGTTGGAGAAAAGTATGTTAAATGGCATCTGTATGTTCGAGAAAAGTATGTTAAATGGCATCTGCTTCTTCCGCTGTTAAGTTTAATATCTAAATGCTGCTGCAATAACAATGCTACACAAGATGAAAAGGTTCTAACACTTCTAAAAACAAGATTACGAACACTTCTAAAAACCACCTTTAGGGCAAAATGCAACAGACTGTAGTTCTTGAAAAGGGTGCTGCAAAACCCCCTCAGAACTGCTGTGGCAGCAGCCAGGTAAAACTGCCCTGTGCATAATCCCTCCTGCATTAGGACACTCTGATCATCAAAAAGCAGGCAAGAGGAGCTGGCTTAGGTTGCAGCCCTGCCCTTCACTTCCTTGGGAGGCCCACAGGACAGTTCCATGCACATGCCTGTGTTTCTGGGAGGGGGGAAGAAGGCAAGATAAGTGGTGACAGAAATGGTCCACAACTGAGCTAACTCTTGCCTGCTTGAGGCTGCAGAAGGATGTTCCCATACCAAAGGCCTTCCCACATTAGATGTGCAGCAGGTGTGGGGTAGTTTTATCTGGAGAAAGTAGCACCAGGTTGAGAAGCACTGAGCTAAGTTGAGGCAGCACCAACAGTGGTACATACCCAGGGAAGCTGTCATGATCACAAAGATCTCGGTAGGAGTGCCATGACTCTAAAAGGGCTGAGAAGCACTGCACATGAATGTAATTCTTTCTGTTGCATACAATACTAAACACATCTAAAAAGAAAACTAGTTCCCTTTTCTTCTGTTTACCAGAATATATCTGGATATACATTTGTATACACCTATATAAAGCATCTGCGATCTGTCAGCAATAAATCCCTGCCCATCTACCCAAAGGTACATCAATTATATTTTTTAAATTTAAAAAAATTTAAAAATGGATATTCTATTCTTTAGAACCATTTTACAAAATTGAAGTATGCTAAACCAAAAGGAATGAAAATAAATTTGCTTTTTGGATGTAATAAATCTAGAAGCAGCAACTGTAATCAGTTCCTACCATTGTTTCTATACACCTACAGATGTACAGTTGGTGATCTTCAGGGATCTGTGTTTTCTGTTTGCCATAGAAAAACATGGATTTTCTCATTTTAAGGAGAAAACTGCAGATTTTCATCTTTAAAGGAGAAAAACATGGGGAATGGCCCATTTTCTCTTGCAGGCTGGCAGAGTCCAGCCTGCATGGGGTTGGGGGAAGCAGGAGGAGGGTAATCAGGCAGTCTTCCTGCAGCTAAGTCGGGGGGGGGGGGCGAAGTGGGGGAGGGAATTGAGGACTCCATAATGAAGAGAAGAGAGGGAGGGAGGGAGTTGAGCAGGACTGGGTCTGCTGCCCAGCTGGAGTGGTGTGTGGGGGCCAGACCCAGAATGCACAGCCACAGGGCCCAGGCAGGGAGTGGGACAGAGCCGTGAGTGGCTCATCCAGGGGGCAGCAAAGGAGCTGGCTTCCCGCCACTGTGTGCACTTCCATGAGGAGGACATGGGGGCCACATGCTCCCCAGATTGGTGCACGAGGTAGGGGTGGGTGTGTGCTGCCCACTGTGGGCTTGGGGCCCCCTGCCTTGCTGCCCTCCCCCTGAGGCCTCTGTAGCCCAGCGGGCAGGACTGGTACAGCAGGGCAGGGCGACAAGGCTCAGTGCCGCCTCTGGGAGCCCTGAGCCACCATGGCAAGGTGTCCCCTGCCTGCCCAGCAGCAGCAGAGGCACAGCAGCACTTAAGCTGTTTCCCATGCTGCTGTTGGGCAGGGATGGGGCACCTAGCCATGGTGGCACAAGGCTCCCAGTGGCAGCACTGAGCCTTCCTGCCCCACTCTTCCCTGTGGGTAGGGAGGGGCTGTGGGTGGGTAGTGAGGGACACTGACAGGCCTGGGGGTGTTACACCTGGTAGGTGGGGAGTGAAGGGCACCAGCAGGGGTGGTGAGCCATGGCTGGAACTCTGCCAACCTGCAGGGAGCTCACTGCAAAATCCACGGGTTTCTCTGGTAAAACAAGAAACCCGCATTTGCTTCCGGTAAAAGCTAAAATCTGCGGTTTACTCCATTTTTCCATAGGAAATGGAAAACCCGGATCCCTGATAATAACATGCTAACTGTTCCAACTTCACCAAGACTATTTATATAAATGAGGAATTTAGGTCTGGCACCAATATGTTATCGCAGAAAGTCTTACTCATCTGACACAGACTATTTGAGCTGCTCACAAACTACTTTGAGGAACTAAGTATTTGGTACAAGGTTATAGCACAGAATCAAATCTCCTCTGTTCATTCCATTTGAGCAAACTCTATACTGAAGGTATTTACTTAAACTATAGTTACAGCTTTCTCCTTAGATTGTATCAGTATAGGGCCTATTATTTTGGAAATTACTACTTGTAACAAGCCAAAACATTCTGTCTGGGAAGAACTAATTAAGTAAGGCTTAATCCAAACTCAACTACCAAGCTGAGCTAGAAACTTATGTACTGAGTTCTTTAAAGCAATCTTACTTATTACTTCAGGAGACAAATACATACTAAGCTGGTATCAACAGTCTGAATTCATTAAAACAAAAAAACTCTCAGGAAAAGTGCCAGTAAAACTCTAGGAGTATGAACAGATGCTGCATCTGTTACAAAACATTTGTTTTTGTCCTGTGACAAAATAAGAGCATACATACATCCTCCAACCCATGACATAACCATTTAAAAGCACACCAGGAAGAAGGTGGATAACACCTCACATGTGACAGACACAATATTAGAAGTGATGAGGGACTCTAAGGACTACGTCATAGCTGCACTGACCCTTGCAAACAGAGAGAAATGTGAAAGCTCTCCAGGTATCTCTTAGTGTCCTGGACAAGCACTGCCAACAAGCTTCTAGCCATGGCTTCCACTTCCCACTGCTTACACCCATATCCATTCCACAATCCCAGGTTATACAGTGGGCCTGTGGCCAAGCAGGGCAGAAAGCCCCGGCAGTTATTGGCTATGCTACAGTTCAGGGCAGTGCCTCACAGCTGTTGTCAGAAGCATTAGCCACCACCACAAAGAGAAGAGCTCCACCCCCAGCACAGCAGTCAGGTAACAGCCAGCAACCAGTGGCTGTAAAGAAACAACAAAAATTGTGATCACTCATATTTTACAACATATACCCTGAATGATCTTAAAGAAATCTCAGATACACTTCAATAAACTGTTATACCTACCCAGTATCACCCAATCCATGAAGAAATATGACCTAAAATTTAAAAAGAGACAGAACTTAGGAGTTGTCTGATATCTGTTAAAAAGACATGAAGGGAAATAAATTGTTATGACACATTAGAAAATCACAGGCTGCAGAGTCTATGCCAGGGGTGTTAAACCTCTGGCCTGTGGGCTGGATCTAGACAGAGCTATGGCGCCCTTGGTGGCAGGGGAGCAATAACAGTGTTAACACTGTTAATTGCTCCCAGAGCTGGGGAGCAATTAATTAATGCTGCACCACTCTCCTGCCACCATATATTCAGCTCTGCAGGGAGTCCAGCCAGCTGGACTACATGGCCTGGCAAGCCCCAGTGCACCAGCAGCACACAGTCATACTACAGCCTAATCTAGCACATGGCCTTTCACTGGACCCCAAATGCAGACTGATGCAGTGCTCAGCCTTCACACTGCATCTGGCCCATGGACAGGCCCCAAACTGCTCAGCTACCAAGCCTGGACCCATGGTTCTCAACCTTTTCTGACTTTGGTGTCCTTTGGAAAATACCAGCTTCTCGTTTTCCCTCCTGAGAACAGTAAAATCGCAGAGCTACGCATGGGGGCAAAGGGCTCGGAAGACCCGACTGGGCAGAACGGTTCGGGCACTACCAGCTCTTGCTCCAACACGCTGCGCTCGGTCTTGTGAGCCAAACAGCTCACGCACACAGCAGGGATCGTATAACAAGCAGTTTGTTTAAAAACCAGACAAAAAGGTTCTTCCTTCTCTCTCCTGTTTTCCCCGCTACAAAAATAACCGAGCCCTCCGGAAGTGGCGGGATGAGGATCCCTGTTCCAGCTCTCCAAGCTTCATCTAAGGGCAGCATGCCTCAACCCATGGGCCGTGACCCAAAAATGGGCCGCAAGAATATATGAAAGGGTCGTGAAGAAGCCAGGAGAGAGGGAAGGGCGGGTGGGCCAGGGCGGCCCCGAGCCGGGAACAGCTGAGGGGCGGTTGGATGGCAAAGGGGAACCGAGCCCCTCCCGCCCGCCCGCCAGCCGGGGGGCCCCAAGGCCACCAGCCCCGGCCACTCACTGCAGCAGTGGCCTTCCGCGCAGCAGGGACGACAGCGGGCAGCGGCACCGACATGTTGTTTCCGCACATGCACGGCGCTGCGGGGGGCGGCCGCGCGGGAGGCGGGGCCCAAGAGGGGGCGGGGCCGCGCGGATGCTAGAAAGAGCGCGGGCACGGGTTCATCGACGGCGCAGAGCGGGGCCCCCAACATTCGCTTCGCGCATCACTACTCTGCCCGCCTATTGGCTATCCCAGAGGCTCCTCCAACCTGACTGGACATCGCTTCTGTCGATCGGTTTCCTGCTCTTAAGGAGAGGGAAGGGTCTGCGCATGCGTGGGAGCGGCAGGTCTCGGGGCGCGGGAGGACGTTCAGCGAGACCCGGTCACTGCCTGGGTGCTGGGGACTGTGCTCTGGCTCTGGTCTCGCCACGTTCCTGTTGCTGTCGGGACGCCTGCTTGCTCGTGCTCAGCTGCTTGCCCACACCCACCCCAGCGTTGTGGGGAAGCCCTCGGGCGGGCGCACTGTTGGGGAGGTTGATGTCAAGCCTGGCCCCGGGGGACGCCTCGGGTGTAGCTTTACCTTCCCGACGCCATTTCAGGGCCTGGCCCTGGTGTCGGGGCAGGGAGACGAGGTGGTCACCCTATTAGCACTACACTTAATCCATGCCCACTAAGAGGGAGTTTGTCCCATTCTGAAAGCCTGCACCCTTGTCTGCGAGGCAGCGATGGGTTTGCTGTATAGCACAGTCAAAACAGCCAGATCTACCATGTGAAGGGCTGCAGCTTGACCCTTCTGCGTAACAAACAGATTAATTTAATATCTGTTCCATTAAACCTGAGGCTTGAATCTGTTCCATTAAACCTGAGGCACAGGAAAGTTACCATGAGGTAACCTTAAGTGGCAGAACTCACTGCACAAGAGGTGGTCTGTGATGCCTGCCTAAGTACGTGGCCTTCTACTGTGCTAAGAGGTGGGCTGGTCAACGTCAAAGGTCCACAGGAGTCTAGTGATCCCTTCAGTATAGGTAAAACCTGCCAGATTCTTCAGCCAACGACAGAAACAGGGAATGGTGTGATTAGCATCACTTTTGATACTCCAGCCTAGATAATCAGGTACCCATTCACAGCTCAGTCAGCTAGGGGTGGCGTTTAGCACTATCATCTTTGAAGCCCCAGCAAGACAAGGTTATTTGGGTAAATGTGGTATCATTTATGAAACCAACTAAATTGTTGGAAAAATGGTTCTTCGCAAGCTTTCAGGAAGTGTGTTTATATCAGATAGCTTGCAAAGAACCATTTTTTCCAATTTAGTTGGTCTAATAAAAGATACCACATTCATCCGGAGAACCTTGTCTACCTATGTCCTTAGACCAACACTGCTCCAACGCACACCCCCCATGGCATAGCAAGACATTCTAGTTTGGTACCATTTTACCCTGTTAAAGTGGGGGGTGCATGTGTGGGTGTCTAGCCCCCTTTTCTAAGTTTTTTACTACCTTTACACATTAGCAAGTGGAAGTAGAGAGAGCCTTCGATTATTACAAACTTCTAACACATTAAAGCAAATTGCCTTATCTCTACTAAGATTGATTTGATTTTAGTCACATGAGGCAACACCTGCTAAAAAACACACTTTTCCAGGTAAATTTATTAGGCTAGGAACCAGCCTAGTAGGAAATTATAAAATGAATGTACTCTCTCAACCACCTGTATTTCTCCAGTGACATGTTTTTCTTTTACATTGCAGGTGTTATGGATTTGTAAACTCTATGGACTTCCTGTGATATGAGATGATTCTGCATACCTTGGTCTTTAAAAAGTGACTGCTATACTTTAACCATTTTTTAAATAGGGAACAAAAAACTAATAGATATCTGCAATATCTTACATCCATGCAGTATAATCCTGCTATGCTTGTTATTTAAATATTTTAATTACAAAATTTCTGAGATAACTTGTTGTATTAGGATTATTTTAGAGCTTTAAACAATAAAATAAAAATCCCATAAAATTGTTAAATATGTAAAGATTAAATAACTGTACAGGGGATTGAGAAATTAACAGATACCATGTGTATAAGCAGCAAATGCTATTACTATAGTTCATTTGTCCTCTACATATGACATTCAAATGTCTTTTGTTACCATCTTGGCAGAATCAAAGCGATTTCTTGGCACAGGAGCAAAGAATTAACAAATCTTATTCATTCTAATGCGCATTATGTCATTCAGGCTTTGCATACTGAAATTATACTGCAGATCATCATGAATGCTTGTACTAGCTCTGTATAAGAATGACAAACATATTATGTACCAAAACGAAACACACGGTTCTTTGTCTTCTCGTTCATTAATTTATGCCAAATGTTTCCTCCCCCAGTCAATCTATGTATTGCATAAAAAACCAAAGTGGTGTCTGAATAGCATATAGACATGATTTTGAAAATATTTTTTCATACCCTCCCAGCTAGCATGCTACATCAGGATAGGTACACCAGAAAACTGTTAAACAGTAATATCAACACTTTTGACAGCATAGTTGCATGAAAATAGCATTATTAAGGTTGCAAAATTAATCCTAGAAAATCTTAATTCATCTTATGTGTAGAAATGATGATGCAAGTCTTAATTACATAATCATATACATTTCTTCCACACATCATCTGCCTCATTCAGTTAAAAAATGAATGATGTTCACTAAATGGGCGTAGATCTCTAGTCAACGGATCTAGACTAATCAGTCTAGTTCATAGATTGATTTTATCTTCTTATTTAAATGCGTGGCCTCTGTCATTAGTTACTGGGCACTCTTTACACCAGGCTCCAAGAACAGAATCATGCATTTCCTGTTGTGTACTTTCTTGTACTGAACACTAAACATATCCTGAATCTCTGTATCCTACACTTGGTAGATGTTGCTTAGAATATGAACAAGGATTTGCCCAGAATGGCTACCTTGTTACATTTCTATAAATTAACTTTGTTATGAGGAGAGATTGTTGGCATGTTTTCTGGGGTTAAACAGGCCTGCTTTTCCTATGATCCCCACCCTTTGAGCTGTCTGCCTCTAGTAGCTCAACTAGGAGTTAAAACTAGCATAATTCTGAATGTCAGTGAAACATATACTGTATTTAGCCATTTTTGGAAAAAATAACTTTAAGGCTAAACAACAAAGAAAGATTTCTCTGCCTCCCTGCCTGCTTCTGACATCTAGCACCTCCAAGGAAGAGGACAGCCTTATTTGCACATCAAAAAGCAACTCACACAAAAGGACTCTGACAGATACAGAGGGATATACATCCAGCCTCAACTGCCCCTGCGCAAAACGAAGTTTATTTTCTACCTAAGAGGACTTTTGCAATCTTTGATTTTTCCTCAGCCTGAAGAAGGGTGCGAGTGCTACAAAGCTTGTAAAGAAAGAATATTTTTTAGTTGGCTTGATAAAAAGGTATCACATCTGAACCACAGGTTTTAGAGTTTGTATTTCTCTAGTGGAGCATAAAGGCATTCAAGGTGCATTCCCTGTAACAAAGTCTTAATTCTTTTCATAACAAGCCTGTAAGATAAAAGGGCATTATTATCCCCATTTTACAGATGGAAAATTGTGGAACAAAGGTATCTACCAATTTTGGGTATTACATTTTTAGATGCTTAAGACCGGTTTTTTATTCTGTCTTTTTTTTCTTTCAGAAAACCAAACAGGATGTAGCATTTAAAATGTTCAAAGCCCATCTCCTATTCACTTCAGTTGCAGGGGAGAACACTCATTAAATCAAACCACAAGGTCTCTAGTTAACCGAAAAGTTTGCCTTAAGCAACTTGACTATCTTCACATAGGAACTGTGTTAAACATGACAGCATCCTTTTTCTGCTTGTACCCATGCTTCATTCTCACCTTCAAACTTCTGCAACATACAAAGTAGTTTCTTCACTATACAACCCTGATTCATCTGCAGAGTGGGTGTCAACTATACACTTAATGGGACTGGAACGTGAAAAAAAAGAAACGTGGTAATGCAATTAAGGACTGCATTGTGATACATAGGTACAAGGGAAGACAAGTAAGGGTGCACAAGCAATACTAATTCTGCCATTTGCAAGTGTTGTAGTGCTAGAACTTGCAACCTTAAGAATGCTCTTTTTATGTAGCTTTTGTTCATGTGATTTCCTGGGTTTCCACAAAAAAAAATGAGCAAAATGGTAGTTTAATTCTGGCATCATACTAATTTCCCACGCCATTCATCAACTAGAAAGGGCCTTTAAGGTTTAAATCTACCATGTAGGCTTCTGCTACTTGATCTAGCAAGTAATTCATACAAGTAGTAGGGCCATATGGACTGGGTTAGAACACTGCCAGTGGGATTCAGAAATATCTACTGACAGTAGAAGAATGGTGGGTCTAAAGCAAGGGTTCCCCAAACTGTTGTACACATACTGTTGGGGGTACACAATGCAACATCTCTGGGGGGTACACAGGAGAAATTGTGTAATGACTAATTTAATTTGTGTTACACTAATTGGCATTTAAAGGTTAAAATATAAAACAAATTGGTAGTGGTGTGCAGGCAGCTGGTAAATCTAGAAGGGGTATGCAATAAGAAAAAGTTTGGGAATCTCTGGTCTAGATCTTGGGATCCATTCTGGCCTCTAGGACTCATGTACTCTAGTAGCCATAAATATTTAATTCAGGTTCATGCTTCCTAGGTTTGACTCCTTTTACCCTGTTTTTTCTAACTTTTCCTTGTCAAGATCATTACTCTTCCCTATTCCCAATTTGTCATCCAAATCCCCAAATCCCTTCCACATGCTTATCATCCCAGCAGCAGTCACTTTGCCCTTCAAGTCCTAGTTTCCTCCTCCATTCATGGTAACCTTACCTAGTTATTCCTAATTTACCTCCAATTTGCCTCACTCTGCCCCCCCCCCCCATTTTGTTTTTTAGCCATCTTCTACCTATATTCTATGTCCACTACCGCTGCCTTCTCCTGCTTCTGTCCTCATCTAATCTCACTTCCCTCTTTCTTTCTGCACATTAAGCCTGTCTTTCGTGCCAACTGATCTCCTTTTGTCTACCTGTCAATCTTACTTTCCTTGCCCTAGTGAATAGTCTCCCCCAGTGATTCTTCACTCTTTTTCAGCATAGTTATGCCCAGTCCTCCACTCCCTTTCCTTCATATTCAATCACAATTTGCCTACTCAAACAGCCATAACCTCCTCCCAACCCAACTTCAGTCTTAGTTTCCATCTTCTCCCACATTTACCACCTTTCCTGCCAGATTTCTTGCCTTAGTCTACCACCTCTACCCTCTTCAGCAGGGCCTGTTCTTGGGCCACTTCCTTCTTTTGGACCTGGACCATTTAAGTGATTAAGGCACCTGGCAGACCTTACACTTAAAACATGATTAACCCGTTAATAGCATCTTAAGTAGTAATCTAGCCACACCTTCAAGCAGTTAACCACACCATAAAATAGGGACGAAGCCACAAAGTTATTATACAAACTACCTGTAATAAATGTGCCTGGTTCTCACTGCACCTTAAATTGGACATGGTGATCAGCTGATTGGTGCTCCCAGCCTTAAGTGCCTGTTGCAACCCTTTGCTCTGGTGCACTCTCATGGCTGGGTGTCACTCAGCTGACTGGTGCTCCCAGCCTTGTGAGTACTGGGCACCAAGCTACACTGGCAACCAAGGGGGAGGGAGGTGCACTTGCACCCCACTGATTCCTACTCCACCCAAAGTTTAAAAACAATTGCCTGGCACTGGCAGTAGGGTTGCTAATTGGGAGTGATGCAAGAGTCAATTGACTTCATGGCTAATTGTAATCTCCTCAATCCCTTCCAAACTCTTCATTCCACAGGTGTTTACTGCCTTCTATTTACTGTAAGTCTTGATGTTGTACTAACACTTCTGCAGTCTGTTAGCTGCTCCTGGTCATGAAGCTATTTTGCAGCCCTGAAAATTGTTTTTCATTCCAATGAAGTTATATTTGTTTTTTGCTTTAATCGTAAACAGAATAATACAGCCCTAGCCTTCTAGCATATTAGCAAACATTCTAGTTTATTTTTAAGGGGAGAGATGTGTGTTATTTTTTTGTGTGATGATGCATCACACCAGCTGCACCCCATTTCTGAAATTCTAGATTCACCTATGCTGAAAATAGGGCACAATTGGAACCTGGCCCCTGATCCTACAATTTTGTCTCCTAATATGCACGTGTGGAGGTCCTCAAGTCTGCTGGAGTTCGCAGGGACTGGAGCAGCCAGCAGAGCATCCAGCTGGTCCCTGGGCTGCCACTGCCTGCCCACTCCCAAGGCTCTCCAAAGCCTGGGAGCGCCAGACATTTTCAGAGGCTATATACACGCACACATATGCATGCATGTATCTGTCCATCCTCTGGCCATTTTAGCTGAAATTCGCCCCCACCCACAAAAATCCAAAGACCAAGCAGCCCATCCGAGGAAGACCGCAGGCGCTGTTGTGAATAACCTCGAGCCATTTTTTCTAAAGGCCTAATAAATGGCCTCGAGCCATCCTCCCAAGACAGAATACACGGCGAGACTGGAAGGTTGTT
>JAGPOW010000261.1:66454947-66467161 GCA_030014935.1 Caiman crocodilus | reverse complement strand
GTTGTTGTATAAAAACTACCATCACCCAGCAGATAGTTCTCCAAACAAAGGTAGAGGAAGACACTCAGTTTGTGTTAGAGCAAATTAAGTGGGGCACTTTTAATAATAATTAAAATTGCCCCAAGGGGGGGAATGTTGTGAATAACCCCGAGCCATTTTTTCTAAAGGCCTAATAAATGGCCTCGAGCCATCCTCCCGAGACAGAATACACGGCGAGACTGGAAGGTTGTTTTATGAATTATGCCCATCTGCAGTGATAAGGAGGAGACAGCTGTACCAGGCCAGGGGCCTCGAAGATAAACAGCGAAATACACTAGAAAATAAGTGAAAGGGCTCATTAGGAGCTCATTATAATACTAAAAAACACACCCCTAGGTGGGGAAAAAGTATGCTAATGAAACATACATGTACGGAAATGAAGTACAGGGAAAAGGGACATGCTCAGTAAGGAACTCTTTACATCATTTACCTGTAACCAATCACTGAATATTACGCTTGTAGATTTTAGTATAAAGCTAGCAATAAAAACTTTTTTTCTTTCAAACTTCCAACTGGTATTCGTATATTGGCTCACGCATACCGGGCAACGAATTCAGACTTGGGCTGAAGCATATCTCTGTGAATACACGCCACAGTTCCCTCAGCAACACCCCGGTGGGAGATGCGCCAGAGCGCTGTGCTGCTGGCCCCGCCCCTCGCGGCACAATCACGACAGCGGGGGGAGGGGCTCCTGCCGTAAAGCGCACGCTTACGCTCGGCGTGGGAGTAATGGCGGCCGCGTCGCGGGGCGGTTCGGGCGGCCATCCTAAGGCGTTGAAGTTGCTGCGGACTCTGCCCCGGGTTAACCTGGGCAACCTGCAACCCAACCCAGAAAACAGTCGCAAGGTGGGTGCCGCGGCGGCGCTTGGCTGGCGGGTGGTGGGGCTGCTGGAGCCGGAGGCCCTGCTGCAGTCGGCCCCGCGGGGTGTCACTGCCCCTGGCGGCCCCGTGGATGGGACCAGCTCAAACCGACCAGCGTTTGATCCCCATCGAAACAGGGCGTGTGCATGGTGCCCCCCGGCGACCTGCTGTTTGCCCCTCTCCAGAGAGGACCCTGTACAGGGCCGGGAACGGACCTTAGTTCTCTCTGTGCTTTATGCTACAAGAGGACTTGAGGTGGGGACGGCGGCCTTGTCAGTCTGTAGGATTCTGGGACAAGGAGCTCACCCGTCCTCGGGGCAAATGCATTTTCCATTATCAGTCTTCAAGAGTGTTTGCACCTATATTGAGTCTGAGATAGAGTGGCCTGAGCACTGACAGACTACAACAGGTCTTTAGCACTGTGGATTCTTCTGGAAGTCTTGCTTTGAACTAGGTGACTTCCTGAGGCCCCTTCTAACCCCAGGTTTCTAGGATTGTGCCAGTCCACTGTAGACATTCTCTTACCTGTGATATATGTACTGTAGTTGTCCTTCTGTAACAGCGAGGTTAAACTTGATCTCATGCTCAAAGCCTTACAAGCAGATGTTGCAAGGATGGTAACTTGGGACCTTTACATTTATCCTTTTAAGGTATAGGAATAATGCATGCTCTTGCTTATGTCTGCAATGTTTTATTCTGTAACTTTGAAAGAATTGTAGTTTGTGATGTGGTTGTTGCCATATCAATATGTACTGAGAGTGTCTAAATTGTGAAAAACCTTGTACCTTTTGATGCCGACTCTGTTCCAGTGCACTTGCTCACATGAGGGACTTGCAGTCTGCCTATGCAGTGCTCAGGAGTGGGAGGACAGGTGTTTACTTAGAGCAGTTCCCAGAAAGCTGTTGTAATTAAGACATCTCATGATCACATCTGTTAAACCTCTGTACATCTAAAAATGGCCATGGGATGCTTGAGCTAAACCTCACTTGATGTGATGATGAGGTGACACTAGACTGTTTTTAATTAGAACAGGAGGAGATTTGATTAATCAGCTTTACTGACTACTAAGCTACCATATGCTACAACAGGTTGTCAACCTACAGCCTTCAAAGAGCTTGGATCAGCAACATGCTGTGACACATGGACCCACCTGTTTAAGGGGGTGCATTTTCAAGCCACCTGCTGCTGCCTCAGCCTTCCCTGCTTTGCCAGGAGCTGGGCTTTTACGCACCTTACAGCTCAGCTCACTATCGCTGCTGAATGAGCTGTTCTCCACTGTTATTGTCAAGTCTTTCGGCAGTGTGTTGATAAGTAGATGCTGTATTTGGAGCATATGGAAGATTAGTCCTTGTAAACAGTAGTTTAAAAAGGAGGAAGCATGAACATTCATTTTATTAATGATCCACAATTACATATATTGTTACTGGGACTTTAATTCAGACAGCATGTATGTAACTTAAGAAAAAATGTCCTGCTTCAATAAAGTTAGTAGATATTTCCATTATGTTGTTAGGAATAAAGCTGAGAACCAAGATTTTTAGAATTTCTCGCCTCTTATTTGATAGTGAAATAGGATGAGATCTTTCCCACTCAGCTTCAAATAGAATCCTTGTAAAGTTGTAGGGTGGGGGGGAAACAGAAAATGAGGGTTGGGAGGGACCTCAGGAGGTCATCTAGTCCAACCCCCTGTTTGGAACAGGAGCCCCCCTTCTTCCCTCCCAGCTAGATCATCCCAGTCAAAGCTTTGTCTAACAGGGTTTTGAACACCTCCAAAGATAGAGTCCCCATTCTCCCTGGGTAACTTGTTCCAGTATTCACCACCTTTCTAGTGAGAGAGTTTGTCCTAATATCCAACCTAAACCTCCCTTGTTGCAACTTGAGACCATTGTTCCTTGTTTTGTCATCTGTCACTGCTGAGAGTAGTTCAGTTCGCTCAGCCTCTTCTCAGAAGTCACATGCTCCAGCCCCCAAATCATTTTCATTGCCTTTTGTTGGGCTCTTTCTCCAACTTGTCCACATCCTTTCTGTAGTGGGGGGTGCAAAACTGAACACGGTACTCCAGATGTGGCTTCACCAGTGCAGAATAGAGGGGAATAAGTACTTCCCTTGATCTGCTGGCAACTCTGCTACTAATGCAGCCCAGTATGCTGTTAGCCTTCTTGGTAACCAGTGTACACTGCTGACTTGTATTATTGTCTAGTCTGACCCCCAGGTCCTTTTCAGCAAAGCTGCTGCTTAGCCATTTAGTCCCCAGGGTGTAGCGGTGCATGGGATGTTTCTGCGTGAAGTGCAGGATTTTGCATTAGTCCTTGTTGAACCTCATGAGATTTTCTTTTGGCCCAATCCTCCAATTTGTCTAGGTCACTGTGAATCCTAGCCCTACCCTCTAGCTTACCTAATACACCCCCTAGCTTGGTGTCATCTTCAAACTTGCTGAGGCTGCAATTCATCCTACCTTCCAGATCATTAATGAAGATACTGAACAAAACCCAAACCAGTCCCAGGACCAACCCCTGAGACACTCCACTTGATACCAGCTGTGAGCTAGACATTGAGCCATTGATGATAGCCTGACAACCCAGCCAGCTTTCTAGTGGACCCATACAGTCCGCTTGTGCAACCCATATTTCCTCAGTTTGCTTGTAAGAATGCTGTGAGAAATATTATCAAAAGCCTTGCTAAAGTAGGAGTGTATTACATTCACTGGTCTCCCCACATCCACAGCCAGTCATCTCATCATAGAAGACAATCGGGTTGGTCAGGCATGACTTGCCCTTGGTGAATCTATGCTGACTGTTCCTAATCAATGTTGCCTTCTCCAAATGCTTAGAAATGGATTCTTTGAGGACCTGCTGTATGATTTTTCCAGGGATGGAGGTGAGGCTCACTGGTCTGTAGTTCCCTTGATCCTTCTTCTCTTTCTTAAAGATAGCACTGTATTTGCTCTTTTCCAGTCATCTGGGACCTCCCCTGATTGCCATGAATTTTCAGAGATAATGGCTAATGGCTCTGCGGGTCGCATCAGCCAACTTCCTCAGCACCCTTGGATGCATTGCACCCATGGACTTGTACACATCCAGCTTTTCTAAATAGCCGGTTCTTTCACCACTAAGGGCTGTTCACCATATCCCAAAACTGTGCTGCCCAGTGCAGTAGTCTGGGAGCTGCCTTTGCCCATGAAGACTGAGGTGAAAATAGGATTTGTCCTCCTCATCTATTAGTAGGTTGCTTTCCTTATTCAGTGAGGGACCCACACTATCCCTGATCTTGTTGCTAGAGGTACACCAGTTACTTCAGTTCAATATTGGATTGGTACTGATATAAAGAAAACTAGTTGTATTGGGTATGGCCTGATGGGGCTGATAATTTAGCCTATAAATGTCCGTGCTGCACACTGCCGCAGCACAGTACTGAGGCAGCAAGGAGCAGAGCTGACTGCCAGTGCTGGGAGGAGACTGAAGTCACCCCAGATTTCACTGAAGTTCCACTCCCAGCCCTGTACTGCTGCCTGCCAGCCAGCACAGCCCTGGCTTTTCCCAGCCCTTGGCTAGAGGCAGGGCTGTGCCAGGTGGCAGCATGGAGCTGAGAGTAGAGCTGCAGCAAAATCTGGGGTGGCTGCAGTCTCCTCCCAATGCTGCCAGAGCATGATCCAAGCCCCAGTGGCAAGAGCCCTACGTAGCTCTAGCTTTGCCCCTAGCTGCCACCCACCCTGTACCCCACAGATCTGGAGGTAGCCACCCCACCCTATAAGCACTCTCAGGATGCAAGCAGCGGCAGGAGCTGCCCACACCCCACAAGCTGTGCATTCGTCCAGCACCCCCCAGGCTGGGCAGCGCCTTCCCCCTCCCCCACCATGGGGGTGTTGATCTGCCCCTCAACACCCCTTCCATCCCCCTTCCTCTTCCACTGCACCAGACTTACCACTTGATGGCAGCTGTATCAGATTGGTATTGGCTGATGTGTTGATTTCAATATTGGCTATTAGTATTTGCCCCCAAAATCTTTATCATTGCACCCTTAGAATCTCTGCTATTTCTGATGGCCTAATTGCCTTACAGTGAATCATCAGTAGGCCTGACAGGATTTGACTTTTGTTATAATTTTAACAGATAATACCAAAAATTAATGTTTATTTTTAAGCTTTCATTTAGATTTTTTTATCAGTTTTTAAATTTTCAGGGTTGCAAAACTAGGGTTGTGGGGAGCAGACAATTTATTAATGATAGTATACTACTATTATAGTATGATTTAGTGACCTGCCATGACATGTATAACTACTGTAGGACTGCTGCTAGCTGAGTTGCAGAGGTGCCATTAGTCCTAGCTTTGCTTGTTTATATCTCCGTTGTCTGCTTTATCACCTCCTCTTCCTTTATTCCCGGTCCCTTACAGGTTCTAAGAGTTGTAGTCCGAACTACAGTCAGCATGGTTCTGTAGGACTACTCCCCCTGTCATCACACGCTCCATCACATCAGCCATCATTTTTCTTGCGTTCCCTTTCTATAAATTTTGATTACCGCTGGAAATACATTTTGTCAGTCTGAGAGTGTGAGGTAGAATCGTTGTTTACTTTTTTTTTTTTTTTAAATTGAATCTTGCCAAGCCTAGTCATCGGTCCATCTTATTTTTGTAAAGTGTGTACTGTATATGCAGAATTGATGACCATCATGTAATTAACCAATGTATGTATTATTCCTTAGACAAAATGTAAACGTGGACGTCATGGAGGTAATAAGTGTGGTCGAGGCAACAAAGGATACGCACGAGGAGGAAATCGTCCCCGATTAGGCTTTGAGGGTGGTCAGACTCCATTTTATTTGGCTATTCCAAAATACGGGTATAATGAGGGACACAGGTAAATTCCTTTTCCTAGATTTATCTCGAAGTATCACTTGCATTTATATCTCTTCACCTTGAGCGTGCGGTCAGCTTAATTTATGAAAACACTTTTAATGCATTAACCTCTCTTCTTTCTCCCCACTATTTACTCCTGGTCATGATACCTGGCACTCTACCTTCTCTTTCGTATTTAACTGCCTCTTCCCTTTTGTTGTCTTGTCTTGTTTCTGCCCCACTGCATGTTTACTATGTTCTTTGTCATTTTTATCATTTTCACGTGCTTTTGTTGGGTTTAAGCCAAAATTTGTTGAAGTGGATGAAAGACTTTGCTCCAGGGGAGTTTGGATCAGGCCTACTGTATTGAACGTATCTACACATAAAGGATGTGTCTATGCTTTCTCGGGAGCAAGCCTAGAAGTGTTTTTGGGAAATAAGTTCCATGTGCTCCATGAGACACAAGTCTGAAAACTGAGGTAAGATGGCCTGAGAGTGACCTGAGTAATTTGGCACACGTTCAAAAGAGAGGGAACACAGTGTTGGGCTCTTGTGCATAATGATACTCCAAAGTCAGCTACTCTTATTTGTTGGCTTGGGTGCACAAGAAACTTCCTTTGTGGTGCTTTCGCTTTGCTCTGGAGGTGCCACAGACCAGGGGTCAGCAACAATTTTGGGCAAAGTGCCAAAAACACCCACAACTTTGACTTGTAAAATGTTGGCATGCGAGGGTAGATAGTGGGGAAGCCATGAGGGGCCTGATCCTTTTTGTTGCTGCTCCAAAGCACTCGTGCCAAGCAAAATGTCTTCACATGCCATACTCCAGCACCCATGCCAGGAGTTGCCTATGTCTGGTATAGATGTAGCCAGCAAGTCTTTTAGTTTCTGTCTTTGCCACTTTGTACTGGTGTTCTCCCTTGGATTTTGCCAACCTGCTCAATGGCAGATCTGAATGGCCCGAGTGAAGTGCCCCACTCTTTTTTCCCTCTCTACCTTTCTTGTGTCCTAGAGTCTGCTTGGCTCTGTAGCCACCTACCATTAGTATTTTTGTACCTCATTCATAGTGCGTATCTTTGGGACATCTTCCCTCTGCTAGTGTAATTTTAATTTTCCACATTAACTATTTTCTCAAAAGATATTTCAGCTACTGTTCTACACTCTTGTGATATCTGTTTCTCCTTTTGTCCCACTTTTTTTAAACTGTGACAACCAAGTGTATATATTTTGGGTAAGATAACACCAGTCGTACTCTGTCTTAATTTCTTTTTAACTTGATGTGTGCATGCGCATGTGTGTGGCATTCACAACAGCTTCTTTCTTAATCTTTCTGCTTCTAATTTACTACTTGGGGCACTAAAGATTCTATCCTGTTCAATGTGCACTACTTCCCCTGCCACATCCCTCCATTTACATGCATTTAAAAGTGAATAAATGTCACTCTGTTTAATCGCCTTTGGAATATTGTAGAATGCACCAAGACTATGAATTAATCATAGTAAGTTTGTGAAGGAATTTGTGATTTACAAGCAAAAACATAAAAAGATACCTATAACTTGTGTGGTGAAAGGCTTTTTCTCTTAACTCAAACTAGTCTATGAACTGTCTTATACTTAAAAGCTGTCAGACTTTGCCAGAATATAGGGTACATGTAGATACGCTTTCACCACATCACTAGGCACTTTTAAAAGCACCTGGCATTGGTGCATGCATTTGTATAATGCAATGTGCTTCAGCGCTGAGAAAATGGCAGTGGTGCGCTTTTGAACTAAAACGTAACAAAGGTGTTTTACTTCGGAAGCACACCGCCACCATTTTGTCACTGCTGACGTACATTTTGCTATTTATACAAATGCATGCAATGCAGCACCGGGCATGTCTGCTCGCATGCAGAGCAGACGCAATTAATGAAGTCTGCTCAGGAGCGTTGGAGCAGGCAAATGTATGTGTATAAATGCCCACAGATGGTAGCAGCCCTTGTAGGCTGAAGGAGTATATTCTAACCACTTCTGCCAATATCCTAACCAAAAGAAGTATATTGATACTTTACAAGGGTACTCAAAATCTGTGTGGCATGCAGGAGATCATGGAAGGGACAGGCAGCAGAACAGTAGATGTGCTCCAACTCCTGCTCCCTGCCCCAAGACAGGGCAAGGAGCAGAAAGCATAGTGGAAGACTGGGAGGAGGAAGAGGATTGTAGTGGCATTTGGTGTGCAGGGCTAACTTGACATACCTGTCAAAAAAGTTGGCCCTCTCTGCTCTAGAAAGGTTTCATTCTCTGCTATCCACCTCTTCTAGGTTGGGTTGAATTTAGGTAATCATTTTATATTGTTCCAAAACAGAAAAGCTTATATGCATTTAGGGTATTACAAGTATATATCAGCAGATGTATAATCAATCAATCAATCAGTGAATGTATATCATAGGTTTTCTGTTTAAGTTAATCTTTTAGCCTCCATTTTTCTATGTTTAAAAAAAAAATACTTCTAGAGCTTGAAAAGCTTACTTGCTGTTTGATAGGTGATGCCAGAGCTTACTAGCCAGGTGTCACCATACTTCTAACATAATTATTATATTGGTTTTGAACATTACTTTCTCTTAAATCATCTTTTTAGCTCTTTGGGTGTAAGAGAACATAATGTAGTCATGCAGTTCAAATAAAGTAACGCTATCACTACAGTTCTCTCAGAGAATTATTTGAGTTGAGGGGTACTGATGAACTTCAAATGATTCAGCCAGCTTTCTATACTTTCTTTTTTTTTTTGGGCCAGTGCCTGCTTTTTTCCTGATGATGGATCATGGTGGATGGCTTTGTGATGTTTTAAGAGGATAGTGGGACAGAGGGAGGCCCCTTCTTTCTGAATTGTGTTCAGTGTTGATATCATGCTTTTTCTTTCCCTCTACCCCACCCCACCTCCCTTTATACAATTTTCATTACCTTTCTCCCTTATTTTTTGTGTTCTTCCCTCACTCTTCACCCAGAAATCAGTCGGTCTGTAGATTAGAAAAAGATCTTTTTCCTAACTTTTCTTGCAGTGTTTTGCACACCATGTATTTAGGTTTCATTCATATTTGTAATAATTAACAAATCATTAATATCTTGTTACCTGCTGACTTTACAAGACATACACTCCCTAGGTTTACCCCTCTACAATTCTGCTTGGGAAGTACAGGTTATTGGAATTCCAGTCAAGTCCATTGCCCTGAGCAATGACTGGCAGTATCATCTTTATCATCAACCTTTTAGCAGATGTTGTTATAATCCTGAAACTGACACTCCAGAATATTCTTTAGCAATTGTAAGTAAACTTTCTCTCTTCCATATGCCCCTTCCTTTTCTATCCACTTCAGTGAGGATGACTGGAATGAGGAACTTTAGGTGTTGTTCTCCTCCCTCTCCCCATTTCCTGGCTGCTGTGCTTGAGCATTTCTCTTGATTTACACTTACTTCAATGTTCTTTGGTGTTGTGAAGGCATTATATATAGTCTTTCATCCTTCTCTTGTATGTCCTGACCCATCTTCCTAGGGCTCAGCTCCAGTGCCTGCCCTCTTTTTTTTGTTGTGCACAACCTCCAAATAGCAGAGCAAAATTAACCTAATTCCTTTTAGTTTCATTCTTCTTCCAGGATTCATGGCAGTAGCAGTGAGGTTCATAAGTACTCTATAAAAACACAGACACTGGAATTGAAAGTTGGAGACTTATGTGGAAAGCATGATGGCTTTAATAACCATCAGAGTTAAAACTATTGCAATAATAATAAAAAAAAAAAAAAAAAAGTAGGCAGTCTGTATTCTGTGATTGTCTTGAATGTAGTTTAGAATACCTCTCTTGAGATATGCCTCAAGCATGTTTGGGAGCAGTGGCAGGGGACATCACCTTGTGTTGCATTGTCAGGGTTGTAGTGGCAGTGGGTGTGTGGATTTTTGGGACAGTCTTGGGAGTTGTATGGAGCTGGTTCACAAAGAAAACTTTTTTTGTTGTGTATGTGTCTCCTGTTTCTCAAACTAGTAGTGTTCTGGGGATAAAACTACATGCTGTGTGATGCTCAGATTAAAAAAGAAAACCCATAAAAGAAGCTATGACTTTTTTCAGATGAGCAGGCATAAAAACCTGATCGCATTAAATTGTCTAAGATGTTTTGAGTAGGCTTGGATGCCATTGAGTCAGATGCTCAAATGTGTTGATAAGGCTGCTTAGACTGGAAAAGGTAGTTCTCTTAACACTGTCGCAAACCAAGGGGTTTGCAAGTTAATTTCTTCAGATTTGCACTTTTACCTGTGCCAAAACATCTACAGTTAGACGCCCTGGCAACTGGCCAGTTTGTTCTTCATGAGATATGAGTTCAGTTATAGGAAGCCATCAATGTACCTTGCTATATTAAAGGCAGGGAACAGAATGTACAGTGGAATATCCATGAGCAGAGCTCCTAGACACTATGATAATAGAGTAGATGCAAATAGGCCCCTATTGCTAAGTGTCTCTATTTAAAATTTTTTGGAATGGCTAGGCAAAAAATGGGAATGATAAATTAGTGTATTTACTTTATCATTTTATTACTACTCATTGATCTGTTAAAGCTTAAGATTGAGATTGCATTGTGCTTATTAAAACATGTACCTTCACATCTAGACGCTGTGAATGTTTTTGCTTTTTTTTTTTTTCAGTCTCAGGCGCCAGTATCATCCCCTCAGTCTGAGAAGGCTACAGTATCTTATTGACTTGGGTAGACTTGACCCCAGACAGCCAATCGACTTAACGCAACTCACGAATTCCAGGGGTGTGACAATACAGCCACTCAAAAGGCATTATGGTGTCCAACTAGTGGAGGAGGTTGGTCTGAAATACTTAACTTAATTCTAGGCAGGGTAAGGTAAACCTGTTCTTTTTTGGGGAGGTGATACTGGATCCATCTCTCTGCTTCTTACAGTACTCCTCTTTACCTTCTGGAAGTACCATGCTTTTCCAAAAGATAATTTTGTTACCAGTGTAGTGCAAGTACAGTATTGTGATCTGGAAGCCACTAGAGGGCACTATGTATTCATGAAAAGCAGCATTGTTTACAAAATATGGGGGAAACAAGTATGGGGAAAATTAACGCATGCACCTGAAGAGACTGACCAATTGCACTAGAACAAAGGAAGAGTATACTGAATTAAATGTAGGGAAATAGTCTAAGTGAACAGATAAAAATAAATTATTTATGTATACCATCAAGTGTAATCAATTTATGCTGTTCTGGGGGAGGAGCAAAATGTGCAATAGGAGTTATTGCAATCAAAGCAAGCAGAGACTAGTATGAATGAGAAATGAAGTCAAGGTAGAGATGTAACCCAATGTTATGGCAGTGGTAGCAGGCAGGTGTTTCTTAATAATTATTAGTTATGAAGTAAATATTTAATTCAACAGTCTGAATTGATTGGTTGCTTTATATCTAAATGTGCACTTTCATTGGGTAAAATCTTCTGTAAAGAGCAACTTGGCCTAGCTTAAACTTCATAAGCTTAAGAGTTGTCTATAGTGGTTGTGAGAGCTTTTAGCTATTAATTAATGGTCTTGTATGGCTGAAGGCTAGGCTTGAAAGAAATGCACTTTGCTCGTGACTTTTTTTTCTTTGTCTTTTGATGTAAGGAGTGAAGACTGATTAAAGCAGATTAAACTATATAACGGGATATTGTAGAATTGTGATAAAACATTATCTTTGTAGGATATGTAAAGCTGGTGGTTATATATTGCTTCTAAAATGTTCAGTTTAACTGTAGCTAATTTAAACACATTGTGTTTTGAAACTTACAGGGGGCTGATATCTTTTCAGCGAAAGTAAATATTGAAGTGCAGCTGGCATCTGAGTTAGTTGTTGCTGTAATTGAAAAAAATGGAGGGATTATTACAACAGCCTTCTATGATCAAAGGAGTCTGGGTAAGATTTGCCCTTCATCTTTCTATTTCCTTTTTTGGTAGGTGGAGGGAAAGGGTTAGAGGTAAGAGGTTTCTGTCATAGATCTCTTTCCAACAGTTTGAAAAAGAGAGACACTTTAAACATCCAGAGGAGCTCTGTTTATAGCAATGTAGTATAACAGAAATCTGCTTAACCCCCACACCCTCAAAAAACAAAACGAGTCTTTCCGTAGGAGTAGTACTCATTTAGGTTTGCATAGTTATTTTTCTTTTGGCTTTACCTGTGCCAGTGATGCTGTCTAAATCCCTCATTTGGGGCTCCAAACTACAAATCTGACAACCTCCTAAGTGCTTGTTCTTGAATGAAAAATTACCTTGCTTGGCTCCTCAGAAAGTTTACAATTGCACTTGATGAAACCTTCTACAAGACGGGGAGTTAGTCATAGTGGAAAAGAACAGATTTTGTATGGTAGACTTCTTTTTTTTTAGATTAAATTGAGTACACTTTTTTTTTTTGCCAAAAAAATTAAATATTCTGTCTTTTCTTCATTAAAACGGTGCTATTTTTAGCAACCCAAAAAAAAAA
>JAGPOW010000261.1:66444659-66454847 GCA_030014935.1 Caiman crocodilus | reverse complement strand
CAAATTCCAACTGAAATGTGCACTTGAAACACTTTAATCATCTAGTCTTGTCAAGAACAGATGCTTCATTTTGTCAGAAGAATAACATTAGAGGAGGTCAGACCTCCCCCATACCCAAAACAAAACGGCTGTTGATTTCATATAAAAGTCCTTACTGAAGTGCTCGACTTGGGTTGGGTTCATGTTCTGACCAGTGTTCACTGCACATTCTCACTGGAGTTAATGAAGGTTGCATGCATGGACAAACAGTCAGTGGATATATCCTTCTTGAGCAGATTCTTTGTTCTGTCTTGTCTTTCTAAGTCAGCACAAAAAAATAATCCTGAATAGTAGTTAAACTAAGGAATATTGTTTTGCTAGTGTGCTACAGTTTTAAAGATGTTCTCCATAAGTTAGGCAGAAGCCTTCTGCTTTTAAGGGTTGCCCTTTACACATACTACTTGGGGCATTAACTTTGAAAGATTCATAAGAATTGGCCAATAGTAGTCCTAAGTGACAAGCAAGTCTTCTGAAGATCACCATGCAGTTGCTGTTTGATTTACTTTGCCATATCTTTTCCAATGTAGACATTCCAAATAAGTTTGAAATGAGTACTTAAGATTGTCAGAAGCTTGTTGGGTAGTTTAGTTTTCCTTTTTAAACATCAATTTCAGTTTGGTTAAAAACAGACAAGGATCTTTGGGGAAATCTGATATCTTTTATTAGACCAGTTTGTGCAAACTTACTGATGTCTGGTGTATCAGAAGAAATATTCTTCTTTTATTTCCTTCTGCAAAATAACTTCATGACTAGGAAATAGATATTTGTAGTGGCAGAATATTATCTAATGTTTTTAACCCTCATTATGAAACATTGTAGCTAATTCTCATTCTCTCTTCCACCTTTTGCTTGTCCACAGATATAGTGTGCAAGCCAGTACCATTTTTTCTGCGTGGTCAGCCTATTCCAAAGCGCATGCTTCCACCTGAAGATCTAGTTCGTTATTACACAGATCCCAAGAATCGTGGGTATTTGGCAGATCCATCAAAGGTTCTAGAAGCCAGGCTTGAACTTGCCAAGAAATATGGTTATATTTTACCAGACATGACAAAAGATGAACTCTTCCAAATGCTAAGTACACGCAAGGATCCTAGACAGATTTTCTTTGGCCTTGCTCCAGGTTGGGTGGTGAACATGAGTGAAAAGAAAATCCTTAAACCAGTAGATGAGAGGTTGCTAAAATACTATAGCTCATGAAGTCTAGATTTGGAGACAACTGCAGGTGTACAGGAAACATCTGGCAGTGAAATAATAGATTAGAAATGGGACTTGTTTACTAGTACATTTTATTGTACTAGTCAAAATATTATTATAAATTCATGATTATATAATGATACAGATACATCTTCATTTTTTTTCTTTATTGTCATAATATGGTGCAGTGAGAAATTCCAACTTTAGAAATGCTGTAAAATCTGATATGAATAAAATACATGTTCAGACATGCTTCTTTTGCTATGATTTGCCTCTTGGCAACTTAATTGGTGATCTGATGCAGAATTTAGTTAGAAAATGCTATCCAAAGGAATAGTTTACATATTCTGTTTTTTATTTGTTCTTTTAATTCTAACCATTAACCATGGCTTCCAATTTAAATGAAAGTAAAAATTATGTAAAAAGTATCTTGCAGTGAAAAGCTAATTTAATATTGTAATACTGTTTTAATGTGTTGTTAAAAATCCCAATTTGTACATCTTCTATGAAAGAGGTAAGTAGTATTTTAATTCCACCAGCTATAAAGGGTGAAGGGAGGCTGGAGAGAAATGAAGTTAATTTTCTCAAGGCTATTGTAGTGACTTGATTTACTCATTAGCAGTTATATGGATTATAATTTATTAGTCTGGACTTCCAGTTCTGAATTCATAGCTTCCTACAACACTGCCATTTAGACACAATATTTTCTTTAAATCTATTACACTATCTGTATAAAAGTCTTTCATCTTCAAAGGATACTATAATTCAAGCTAGTTTAGACAAAATTAACTTTTTAATCAGTTTTTTTTCCCTTTCTAAATACTATACCCTCTAAACCTACTATACTTTCCTTCTAAAATTTCAGAAAAAATGTATATAGCGAAAGTAATATCTGTTACTGTGGTTACTAGGAAGGAGATGATAGATAAATTCTAAGGATGTGACCAGAGGAGCACGCATGTGCATTTCCCTGGGGATGAATAGCAGTGGCTCACACATTTATTTGTGCCAATGCTGGTCATCCCTGGGGAATGCCTCTGCATGCATCCTCTGGCATGGGGCAAATTCCCCTGGGTAGGATAGAGGAGGCTGGCACAAGGCTCTGGAGCCAGCCCAAGTACTAATCTGGGGGCCTTCTGGGGCTGCAGCACTGGCCATCCAGGCACCTGGAGCCTGGCTGATAGCTGGAGCATGGTTCTGGCCAGCTAGGCACCAGTTTCAAACAGTGCACACTGCCTCCATGTATGCTGTCCTGCTCTTTTGTGGTGTGCGTTTTTGATGCCAGGATTTTCTGGTACCTAAATTTGGCTCCACACTGCAAATATGCAGTGCAGAGAACCAAATCATATGTTTGGGGGTAAATTTTATAGCACCTCAAAAGCTTTTGAGGCACCACAAATCACACATGCATGCTCATGTGGACATGCTCTAAAGGTGTGTTCCTCATTTAAGTTAAGGATAAGAAAAATGGTATAATTAGATTGCTGAGCTATGACTGCCAGCTTGCCCACAGATATTGTGTAATCCTGTCCACTTCCTAATTGGGGCAGTACCTCAATTTCCTGTTTGTCAAATGGAAATATTACTTTTCTACCTTTTATGAATAGTTGCAGTAATTGCAACGCCTTTGAGTGCTATAGTGGCGAGGCCACTCGCCAGCAACTTTAGGTATTAGGTTTCTGAATGGATATCATGGAATAAAGTAGTAAAAAGCATTTCTAGTTCCAACTTTTTTTTTTTTTTTAAGAAACTTCACAATGTGTCTGGGGCAATTAAGAGAATAATTAAAATTAGACATGTTACAAAATGTTTTGTAATAAATGCTGATATTTCAGCACTTCTGTGTTATCTTTAGGTCTAAATAACAATGTCAAATGTTTATGGAATGAAAAAAGTTCTGAATGCCTTTTCTCATGAAAAATAATTAATTTTTACTTCATGCCAAAAATAAAGAACACTGGCAGCTACTCTTTCCAAAAGGAAATTCGGGGGATGGCTTGAGGGTCGTAGTTTTACATTTAATTTCCCAATGCTTTGCATCCTGATCTTTTGTGGCCATGGCATGACTTCTCAACATATTTTTCAAACTTCACTATTCCCTTTGCTCAAGCAGAATAATAAGCATAGTGGTAGGTGGGCCCTTTAGTTAATCAGTTAAAGGCCTAATCCAAGTTCCTGTAAGGCTGTAGAAAGTTCCATTATAGAAAATGGAAGTTAAACTGGGCCTTAAAATAGGGAGCACTTTGGATAGCAGTCAGTGCTAGAAAGTTTAGATTTGAAGACCATGAGTTGAGTAACCTTCATCGCAAGTCTAAATTTCAGATGTTCTTTGGAAGCCTAGTATAGGTTTCTTCAGCTGTCAACCCATCCCACATCTTAATCACCATGAACGACATGTGCAGCAGGAGTGCAATGCTGGTAAGCGTGGAAGTCCCCTAGATGCTGGTGTGGGGGGTGGGGTGCTGGTGAGCACCAGCCAAGGGTCAGCAACCACCCACAGGCACCATCGGCAGTGGCCAGCAGCTATTGTGGACCACCTGCAGATGCTGCTGACAGTGTCCAGTGGTATCTTTTTGTAGGAGGTGCACTGCTATGCTTAGGAGGTCCATGTGCTCCCCCTACACATCGCCTTTGTTTAGTTACAGCCCCTTATTTACCAAATCCCATAGGTTTTCTCTCAGCTTTCAGATTCTGATGCATCTTCCCACTCCTCAGATGTGGTTTTGAAGCTGGAAAGCTGGGTGTAATTTTTCCTTTGTTAGTTATCAACTCAGTTTCTCACTGCACCTATTAATGGGGCCAGGTAGAATTGCATGCTGCATTAGAAAAATCCTTAATTCTTCCCCCATACACATGCTGAAGCATCAATCACTTTTATAGATCTCTGGTAGACTTGGCTTGATTCCACTTAGCTGCCTTGCAGGTTCCCACTGGTCCTTGTTAATATTCATTAAATGCTAAGAATAGGTCATCTTTCCTTAGTTTGTTAGTCTAATAAAGTTGGAATGTAACACATTGATGTAAACCTAGATTGTAAATAGCAAGAACTTGCTCTCAATGGAGTTTAATATGAGCATTTGTAAAAGATGCTCCTTTTTGGCATCTTCTTAAGAGTAATACTTGTTGCCAAAAAACATAACTTCTGGTATTAGTTTGACTGTTGAGTAAATAACTTTCTCGTTTTAGATGTATCCTGCTCTGCATCCTGACGATTGTTGGTTTGGAAACTTAAATGACGAGTGATACTTTATTTTGTTATTACAATATTAGGCTTCCATTTTGGGGGAGGGAAGGGATTTGGGGCTGAGTATTTATGCCTTCCCTTATTTGTACCATAATGTTTCTGTTTTTATGAATCAATTCACAATTGTACTTTGTAGAGGTGGTGGTAGTCCAACAGGAAAGCTACTTTAACTGGAAGCAAAGGAGGAAGTTAGTCATGTAAATGAAGACCAAAAGACAAAAGTGTTTATGTATCATTGTGTAGTTGGTGGAGGGCGGGAAGGGGGGGAATAAGTGACTTTGTTGCCATTTTTGCATTTTTGAAATAAGATGAGCAAGTTACTTTCAGTAGCAGTAAATTTTTAATCAGCCTCTTTGATATGCATATGTGCACCCTATTGGGTATAGCAAACCCGAATGGCCTTCAGGTGAAAGGGTAGTTTGGATAAAATAAGTGAGAGAATGAAAACAGGAAACAGATGTCTAGTGACGTATAGTGATTGGATAGCACTTATGTAGCGAGCATCGCCTTAGTCACAAGGCAGCTGTATCCTGGCCCTGATATTGTAAAGCTACAAATATCTTGGAGCCAAAACAGCCACGTTCCACAAAATCCGGTCATTCTGCTTTATAAAGTCAGTCCTTCTATCGTCTTACAATAGGAGAGGGCTGTAAGTTACTTTGTTTAAAATATGCAAAGCTTGTCATTTTTCTTTTTACAGTAGCTAATATTTGATAATAGTGATTTGTGTTTTATTTACTAGTTAAGAATGACAAGGTTATAGAGGATTTCCTGTTCATTTTATCTCATCAGGAGCACAAATCTCCTAGCAACATAATCTAGAATTATCAAAGCCCCAAGTGAGGTATTGATAGGGCTTCTAGTAAATCCATAACATTCTACTTCTCCGTGGAATATCTTTAATGTGCTGGTGAGATTTGTTCAGCACAAGGAAAAGTAGCACTGGCATCTGTGGTCAATTTTTATGTCCTTAGCACATTCTTAACACCAGTGTTTTTACATTCATAAGGTAAATAACTTGTATTAGATTTCCTGTTTTGTGGGCTTTTCATATGCAACAATATATTGCACAGCAAGTGTATTGACTGTACTGTAACAGGAACGACTTTTTCAGATAACCACAAGAAAAACAATTCATGTGTGCCATAAGGTGATAATTTTATTCCAAGGAAGTGTTCAAGAATAAGATGTTGCACTACAAGTTAAGTCAGACAAAATGCAAATGATATTTATGACTTCTGAACAAATTTTGGCTCAATTCATAAACAAAGTCCCTGGATTTTGTGAGAGAATGGATTTCACTTGTTAACACTAATCAATATGCTACCTGCTGGGTATCTTGCAGAATTCAGCTGAAGCTAATTATCTCAACAGTGCCTGTTCTTTTGCTCATCTGTATAATAAATATAATACTAGAGAGGTGCCATACAGCTTCATTCAGTACACTTGATTATGCTGTCATTTTTATATTTAAAAATTGGACTTTGTAGTGTGGGGTGATTTTTTTTTACCAAGGGCAAAGACATGTTATTTAATAGATTAGCTCTGATTCTTCTCTGGCCATATGCCAATGTGTTTGTGACATACAAGCATAATTGATGTTAGAGCTACAGGAAGTTGTATAAAAGTGATCAATTAGGAAAATAGCTTCCCATTGCTACTTAATTGTTTTTCTCTGTCAGAAGTGAAGATCTGAAGAGATGCCCGTTAGGTTTGAAACCTTGAACCCTTGGAAGTTGGGATACCCTGCAAACTAAGTTTGATTCTGTAATGTAGACTGAAGAATGATAAGTATCTTAACAATATTAGGATTACTGTTTTTGTGGCAGGAAAATGGGGGCGGCGGGGTGATTAACCCCTTGATCCAAACAGGCCGTGGACAAAAGGGTTATGGAGTCTTGTTTCCTTTTTTCCTCTACTTCTCCTGTTCAAGAAAATCCAAAAGACGATATAACAAACAAATGCTTTACTTACAAAGCTGAAGTACAGGGACTCGTGTCGATGTACCCAGCGTAGGCACCTTCCGTAAGAGTTACACCGGGGAGCGCACAAATGCTCTGTTTACAGTTCTGTGCTGGCAGTTCCCCTTACAACAACTCCAAAACTAAAACCGCAGGGAACTTGAGAGCTCTTTGTACATCCAAGAAGTGCAGTTAGCTGTTATGGGGGTGTCCGGGGGGGAAAAGGAGTTGTGGACGCAGGACTTCCGGTGAGGGTGATCAAGCCTGTCCAATGTCATGTGGGTCCTGCCTTCCTTTTCGCAGGCTTTGCTTTTTATAACGCCCGACTAGCCAATAGGATTGGGGCTTTTTTGTGCGCTGAGTGGATTGCATGAGCTGGGGATTTTGCTGCATGCATTGATCGCGCAGCTGTTAGGCTGCACCCAGTGCTTCCCCCACGCCATGAGCATAACTTGCTCTTATGTCTGGCATTTAGTCACCTTTTATCACAGTTTTTATTTTAATGTAAATGTTAAGATCTTATGTGTCTGTGTAAAATAACCAGCCTGATGTATAGCTTTCTTGACCTCCTCAGGGTTGAAAATAATAGTATTGCAGCCAGACAGTAGCAGTCTTATTTGTAAAATACCTATTTAGAAGTACTCTCTTTACAAGAATCCTTGCTCTTTTATCTATGTCAAAAGCTTCTTGTCCCCCTTCTGGGGCTTTAAACTCCTAGCCCAAGTGTCTTAGTTGAGGCTTCATAGTTGATATACAGTATATGGAATTATCTAATCCAGATGACTTGGCTAGGGACAAACATTCAAAAAGCCAGAGACTGAGTTGATTCAATCTTTGCAGTCCAACCTGCATAGATTGAACTAATTTGCAAGTGAGAAGACATTAATTTTTGATTCAGGAAATGCAGGTCCATGTCTGCAGTGGCTCAGGCCAGAAGCTGAGGCGGCGCTAGCTGGAGGAGGAGGCGTGGGCAGGCTTGATTGAGTGGGGAAGGGTTTAAGCAAGCCACCCTGGCCTGTAGGGACCCCAGCTGGGGTGTAACTGAGGGTGAAGGGGGAATAAACCCCTTCCCTGTCCCCTTTGTCTCATAGGGCCATGCTGGTTGGTGTCTGTCTGTCCATGCCCCCACCCCTGCCACTGCAGCAGTGAGGGAGCAGTGACCCAATACAGACGGCTGAGACCAGCCAGGCAGACCCTGGCTTGGGTCCATGCCAGTGGTACATGGAATTAAACCCCTTCCCTGACCAATTCACCTGAGGCTACTGCCAAGGCTAGCCATGCCCCCCACTGCTCCAGCAATGATTTTTGCCGGGGCGGGGGCAGGGAGAGAGGAGGAAGGCCTGATAAGGGCTGCCCTGCCCCACCCAGGCATACCCTGACTGGGGTCCTGGGGGAGGTGGGGGAATAAAAACCCTTCCCTGTCTCCTTTGCCTCAGGGGGCCATGCCAGCCAGCTCCACCCTTGCTCTGGATAGAGAGCAGGGGTTAATCCTGCTCCACTGGAGCAGACATCCCATTCCAGGGCTGGGATGTTGGGGGACTCTGGTTCAACTTAAACCAGGAAGGAGTCTGGAACAGGAGGTCCATAAACCAGTTTGACCTCAATCAGTTAAGTCTGATACTACATTCACCCAGGGTTATCTCAAACTAGTTTCAGCCATTTTGAAACTGGTTTATGTGCACTGAACTTATGTTTGGTTATAGGTTTAAACCAATTCCTGCTCACTTAAACTGGTTTAAACCTATAACCAAACATAAGTTCAGTGCACATAAACCAGTTTCAAAATGGCTGAAACTAGTTTGAGATGCTACATTCACCCAGGTTTATGTGCAACTTCTGTCCATAACCCATGATGGTTTTACCAGTGGAATTAGGACCTTTTTCTAAATGTCTTTTAAATGGGTGGTCACCAACTCAGGGATCCCAATTGACAGGTAGATCCTGGAGCCTCTCTGGGTCGATCCTGAGCTGGGGAGACAGCTGGGCATGTGCCCACCTGCCGCCTCCAGCCCCAGCAGGTCAATCTATGGGGGAGGAAGGGGGTAAGGGCCATATTGAGGTCTCTGTGGTGCACAATGGACTGTGTGGCCCAGCCAGGAACAGGGAAAGGTAAGTAGGGCCCCAGTCTAGCTGGGTGCTGGGAGGATTGGAGCCTGGGAAGTTCCTCCAGGGACACGAGGGGCTCTCCCCCCATATGTGGTGGCAGAGGCGGCTGCTACTGCATTCTGAGTTCCTCTGCAGTTGATCACGTGCAAGCATGGCGTAGCTCAGCAGTGGGTACTCATGGGAGCAGCCTTGGTCTGGCAAACCTGTCCTCTGTATCTGCTCTGCCAGATGTGCTTTACTCAAATACCTCTCTAGCAATGGTGGTTTTGTATGGTCTTGGCCATTTTTTTTTTTTTCCTGGGTGGGAGGGGTAGGGGAGAAGGGAACCTTCCCCCAAATCTGGTTTATAGTTATGCAGATAAGCTTATTTTGAACATCCTGCTGTTCTGTATGCCTTAGGGGCATGAACAAGTTCTGATTGGTAGCATATAACGTGGTTGTTCATGCTGGTTCTCCAGGTTGGTAGATGACCTGTGAATTCTTGTATCTGGCCTGTATGAGTTTATATTTTGATTAGGTTAAGTCACTAGGCACATTTCAAGGTGGGCTGTAACTTCCCAAAGTTGGTCTCTTATTGCACCAAACAGTAAATTTCCTTTTAGTTTCTGTGCTGAAACTATTATCTATGATCCCTTCATGTAATGTTGCTGGATGAAGAAACACCAGGGTACTTGGGGAATATGTGCTGATAATGCTAGGAACACAAGCCATAGAATGGGAGTTGGCCTTTAAAAAAAAAAAATCAAAAAAAAATCCAGCATTACAAGCAAGTTTGTTTTTTGGGTTTTTTTTTTTTTTTAATGGAGAGTGTATGATCATTAAATTTTTGCCTACTGACTGGTGTTGAACTTCAAAAAGCTATTAGAATAGTATAAACATCTATGGGATCTTATAAATATTGGTTTACTTTAATTTGTCTTCTAAGTTTTGAAACCCCATTTATGAGTTCTCCTTCACGACCTTCAAGTCTAGGAAGACCTTTATTTTTCACTTGTCTCTTTTTGAAACAGCATTTTTATTAAATCATAATGGTAATTTCTATTTAAGGTTAAATAATCAGTTTACAATTAGAACCTCTTATTTTCACCTAAACTTAACTTTCTGAAATTGTCCTACCCAAAAAGTGACTCAATTCACAAAATTGTAGTCTACAATGCTTGACTCCTGGAAGTTGGTTGTTCCAATTTCCTATTTTCCGCCCTATATTTCAATTCTCCAGTGAAGTTTTCCACAAGTGCAAAGGTCTCCCCAGTTGCAAACTATAGACTGATATAAAACCAGTGCTGTGATCTCAGCAAGATGACATGCTTTCCTATCGATAATCTTGCTCTATCCAGGAGTGACAACATTTCTGTAGATATACCTGTTTCATCACTGGTGATGAAACGAGCCGGTAGCTACTCCTAGCTCGCGGGAGCATTTTTACTAGAAAGAAGAGTCCCAAGTCGTCTTTGAGAAGAATATATACGTCTGTCTTTTCCTGGAATTGACCTTTTTGGTCACACACATATAATAATTATCAAACGAACTTTAACCTCAGTTTTCTTCCCAAACATGGATATTCTCAGCATTGCACCATTGGGGGTCTCTTCTGTCTTTCTCTCAAAAGTAAATAACAGCAAAGACCAGGTTGGTTTTTTTTTT
>JAGPOW010000261.1:66413943-66426187 GCA_030014935.1 Caiman crocodilus | reverse complement strand
GACTTATTGAGGGGTGGGTCTAAATTATGCCAAGGAGGCCCCTTAGGTCTGCGGACTAAGGGAGACTTCCCTGATAAGCCCCTGACTTGGGAAAGGGCCACAAGTGCCTGTACTGGGTCTAGGACCCACTGGACGATCAGGCCTATGTTTTCCAAGGTGCACAGAGCCAGAAGTAAGTCCAGAGCCTTGGATGGTGGCAGCGGAAACCCCAGGCTAGTGGGTGTGCTCAAGGGAAGGGGTTAGCCGGATGTGAGGCACCCCAAGGGAGGCACTCGGAGCCTGGAAGGTGGTCGGGTGCAGGGAGGTGGGAGGCTCAATGCGGGAGCACCCCCTACTGGCCTGCCACAGTGTGTCCAAAACCCTGCCTCTCTAATGGATTTAGGAGCCTACCTGCAGTCCTGAGTCAGCATCTATGAGAGACTGGGATTTGCAGCCTGAAATCTACTCCTGCACTTAGCTTCTGGAATTGTCCTTTTGGGATGACTTACTCATTCTTCTCATTTAAATATGTGAACCACCTATATATTTTCCTTCATGTTTTCAAACTGCTAGGCCTGGCTGAGGCCCACCATCCCCTTTTCTTGTTGAAGTTGGGCCACAGTGGAGTCAAGACTGCATAGGGCCAGAGAGAAAACAAGCAAGAGAAAACTTGATCCTGTAGCTCACTAACAAGGAACCCAACAGCAGAGCAGGGTTCTGGGGTCTGGTTCCTGTTCTCAGGACTGCTTATGCATTGTTTGTAAACAATCACTGGATAAAACATATAAACAGTCCTGGATTCACAGTCTGTAATGCAGATTTTCTTCTAAGACAGACAAAGTTCTTTGGGTAAATCTGATATCTCTTATTAGACCAACTCAAATAGATGCATTTTCTCCTAATGTGGTCTTGCCCCTCACTTGGTGGTTAGGTCATTCTTCTGGAAAGTAGGAAATCTAGGTTCAAGCCCTGGCTGAGGAGTACCTTGAACCAAGATCTCATACTACCTAGATATAGACTCTAAGCACCATGCTATTGCATAAAAGCTGTTGCTGCCTCTGTCTCTAGCCACGTTTCTGAATGCAAGTGAGCATAGCTGCTATGCTCTGTATGGTCAGAGTGCTCTTGGATCAAACTAAGTCCCTCAGAGCATTTAGGGAAAAAGATGTCTGCCTTGTGAATCTTAAATGGTCTTAGACATGAGTGAAGTTCCCAAATAATTACTTTAAGCATGCACAGGAGCAGAACTTCAGATGAAATATTAGGCTTCTGTGAACTCTTTTGTGTTGTGTGCTCTTTCAGTTCTGGTCCTATATTCTTCCAGCTCAAGCCCTTGTTGAGTGCCCCAAAATATTTGTAGACAAGGCAATTTCTTTCCCTAGGGCTGTCACAATCAAACAGTGCAAGTATCTTGGGCATCTTTTATTTACCAACTACAAACTGTGAGAAATACACTTCTTTATCCAGCCCTGATGGCAGTCCAATTTAAGATCTGATTCCTTTCCCACAATATTATCCTTGAGCTATTGCCAATATTAGTACCCTTCCAGGATGTCTTGACTCTCCTCCCAGTTCCTGCAAACCTCAGACTGCCTGCTATCCAGTCCTTTTTCCACAGCTAGCCTGCTTTGGTTACTTCGGAGATGGTGTTCTTTAGAAATAAGGCTTGAGACCTGTCCTGCTTAACATTGTAATTAGCAATGAATGACATTTGCAGATGGCACTAAACTGTGGCTGGGATTGCCTACATGAAGAACTAGATTATTTACTGGCACATTTAGATAATATTGCATAATGGAATTCTAGACATGAAATGAAATTTAGCAATATGGAGTGTAAAGTCATACACTTAAGGATCTGTGAGGAAAAGCTTGGAACCCAGATGCAGGTAGTCAGTAGATAATAGTCTGCTTGGCTGGGAGGCCAGTGGCCACCTGGATTTGACGATCAGTTAATGAGGATGGAGCCACAAGGATTAAGTGCTGTAGGAGGGGAGCTGGAGTTGGTGGTGTGTTTTTTGGGGGGGAGAATTTCAAAGCCAAAACTTTTCTTTTTTTTCTGTTTAGAGAGGAAAAAGGGTTTTTGTTTGTTGTGAATTCAAGGTTGTTTTTGTGAAATATAAAACTGGGCTGAGAAAGGAGCTGATTTATCTGTTTAAGGCAGTAGGGTAAGCACCCTGCTTGCATATTGGTAGCAAAGACTTCAGCTATAAAATGAGGATATGTAGGCTGTAGACAATTAATGAAGAGAGACACTTGCATTTATTTGTCAACTGTAGGTTGACCATGAGCCACCAGTGCAAAAATGGCTGATGCAACTGCAGAAGCAGGTGTGGAGTTCCAGCTTTTGTTCTGCCTTAAAGATTTCTGTTATTTATCCTGACTAGACACCAGATTGGCCTATAATTTCAAATTTGAACCAGCCCTAGACATTTGGGGGGGTTCATCATAAAACCTAGATGCCAATTCCACTATCAGATTTTTCTCCTTTTATATTAATTTGGTTTAGAACCCTAAATTCAAGCATCTGTTATTTGTAGGTTTTGGGGTTTGTTTAAATCTTGGACCTGAACAGTGGTGACATGTGGGCACACGAGTGCATGTACACCCCCTGAGACCATCAGTGTATCCCCTGACAGGCCACACTCACCACTTAGGTGACAAGTGGGGGGGGACAGGTGGGAGTGCCAGTGCCCCCCCGTGAGTGCCGGCCAGGGAGTGGGAGCACCATGGACCCCCCATCAGTGAGATTGGGTGGGGAGTCCCCCGCAGCCAGTTGGTGAGATTGGCCATGAGGAGACCATCTTCCCTGGTCACTGGGGGGACATGTGCCCCCCCCAACTAAAATGGCATCAGTTGTCCATGGAACTGAATCTGAACTCAAGCAGCAAAATTAAGACCTATCTCTAATTAAGTTTAGTTAGAACCAGATACTGAAGCTCTCAATATTTCTGAGTCTTCAAAACCTGGATCCAGACTTTTGTGACTTTAAGCACATCTTCAGTCTTGACAAGTGCTTGTATTTCCTGCTAATTGATTTCAACTAACAAGCTTACTTCACATTGGACCTTGATATGGTAGCATATAGGTCTGACAGGCTGTTCTAAAGCCCCTCTTGCCCCCCCAGAGGGAATCACTTGAACTTCTGCTGAAAGATAGCAAACAACACAGAGGGCTTCTTAATTCCTGCTATTCTGTTTATTACTAGGACAAATAAATAAGACATTTCACTCTTGCACACTTTTATACCTGTCATGGATGCACAGGCAGGCATACTTTAGATGATTCTCTTTCTCCCCTGAAGGTCGGTGGGGGCAGGGGAGGCTGGACAAAATGCTCTGAAGGTGGTGACCATTGTGGGGTGGCTACAGAGCGGAGAATGGAGGTCCTTGGGTGTGGGAACTAGCTGTGATGGCTGACTCCGGGAAACTTTCACAGGGATATTTAGGAGGGCTAGGTGGTGGTCTGAATTTAAGGCAAAGATGTAGTCAGTATTGTTTTACTGAACTCTATTAAGGCATCTGATCACTTTTTCATTTTTTTTTCTTTTTTTTTTAATACTATTTGCTTTTGCTTCTAATAAACCCTTTTGCTTTTCTGTTACGCTACCAAAGTGCTCATGGTAAATCATGATTTCTGGCTAAATTAATTGCCTGGGTTGGGTGTATCATTCAGCAGTGTGGGGGACCAAAAGTTAACACAAGCCCAGGGTGCATCTCAGGGAGCACCCCGACACCTGAGGGTTTTGTCACAACCCCATTCTGGACTTCATCTCATTTAAAGCTAAACGATGGAACTACATTCCCCATGGTTACACATGTTGATAATTAACCTAGGGAATGTCATGGATAAGAATAGCAGAAATGCCTTTTGTAACCTTCCATTATCAACTGAGGCCAGTCTACTTTTAATGCATATCTTCCAGTTTTGTAAGCTGCATCCTTTTTCTATCCAACAAGTGCTGTAATATTTACACAGTTAAAAGAATAAAGTCAATCTACTGGTGTTTGAACAAGATGGATTGTACATTACTGTCTCAGTTATAAAATGACCTAATCTAATAGGAATGCCAGTTATGAAGATAGGAATCCTTTACATCCTACCCAAGGGACAGAAGGAAAACCTCAAGCATGTCCTTACACACAGCCCAATAGGCCAGGGCTGCACGCAGCTGCCAGGGTCTAGTTTATTTAAAGGTGACCTGCACAGGAGAGAAAATGGATGTGTGCTCTGTTTCTGGTGCTTTATAGCGTAGGAAGAAGAAGTGACAGCTTTTTTTCAGAATGCTTTTCCCTGCTGTTTTTTTGTTAGAAAAATCAGGTCTTATCTGTCAGGAAAAACTGTGACTGAAGAACTAAAGTGAAATAATGACAACACAAAAGGGAAAGCTGAGCAACTATGGGGAAGGGATTTTTGATCATTGTTTGTAACTTAATGGGATATTTAGTTCTTTTTTGCTTAACACCTATTTAACTTAAATGACTAATAAATACTTTACAGAAAAATGTTCTTTAAAGATTTAACATCTCTGTTTAGCAAAGTGAAAACAATGCTGTCTGAGTTTCTAAAGGTATGTCTATCTCACAACTGGGAAGTATGATTGCAGCTTGTAGAGACATACTCAGGGTATGGCTAATCTATCCAGCTTGCACAGTGCTGTAGTAAGTGTGGGGTGGGTGTAAGTGGGGCGACTGTCCTGGGTGCTGAACCAAAGGGGTGCCAACAGGCACTGCCCAGCCAAGGCAGGGCATGGGATGGAGCTACAAGTGGCTCATTTGGAGGGGCACTCGGATTGGGGAAAGGTGGCTTTCGCCGCTATGTGCACTCCTGGAGAAGTATGGGGAGGCATGTGCCCCTCAGATCTGTGCATGCAGCAAGGGCAGACTGCTGCTGTGGGCTTTGCCCCAGGTGCCAAACTTCATTGCTATGGCACTGAGATTGCCAGCACTGTTACTGATATGCATGGCTGCATAGGTTTCAGCACAAACTGCTCAAGCCTCCCTGAGACCTAATATGATGGCTAAAGTCTATGTCATCATGACTATTGGTACCTGAGGTAGCTAGTTGAAAGCTACCTTGGGTATGTCTATACTAGCTGTAATTGTTCCCTGATTTAACATCAACATTGAGGGCCCCATCATGTAACTCATAGCCATTGCAGCAATTGTTCTGCCAATAACAGTCTGTTCGCCCTGGAATTGTAGTAGTTTGGGATAGGCAATCTCCAGATCACTGGACTTGAGTGCTCTCTCTCTTATTTGTATGTCCTGATTATGAAGGATGGTGGCAAACCTCTTGCTCATCTCTATAACAGGTCTATTTTCTTATATAAAACTTCTAGCCTTTCCAGGCTTGCATGATGAAATAATCTAACTGCTCTGAGCTGCTTGCCATGCACTACAAACACCAGTCTGCATCTGGGGAATCCACAGCAATGGCTACATGCCTGACTTCCTTTGTGAGAAACAACACCGCTCCCAGGGCTCAGAAACCTCTACTACAATGCTGTCCATCATCTCCCATTCCCTTTAACTTCTGTCTTGCTGCAATAATGGTGTTGCCAAAAAGTAGGAATGGTTCATCTGCCTGGCTGGTTCAACAGCTTGGCACTGGCAGAAATGTAAGGAGTAAGGAACATGCAAGGCTGGAAGTGCTCACATATCTCCCATCCATCCCATCTCCAATCTGTAGACCCATTCCAAACTGGAAATAAATTGGTGAGGCTGCTCTGGGCTTGTCCCTCTGTCTCTTTTATGAACACCTAGTTTCTAGCACACCTAAGAGAAGGCACAGGGCATGAGCCAAAAAACATGGTTGAATGCAGTATCAGACTTAACTGATTTGGGTCAAACTGGTTTATGCAATGTCTGTCCCAGACCCCTTCCTGGTTTAAGTTAAACCTGAGTCCCCCAGCATCCCAGATGCTTTGCAGCTCTGGGAGAGGCTCTGCTCCTTGCTCCTTGCTGCAGCCCAGCACAGTTGGTGCCAGAGCTCCAGCCAGGGAGCAGAGGAGAGGCACCAACTGTGCCAGATTAGCAGGGTACAGTAGCAGCTGCCTGGCTTCCTCCTGCTCCCCATCCCTCCTCACCAACCACTCCCTGCTCAGTCAAAGACTCTACTCTCCCCTCTGTCTTACACAGACACCTCCCGTATTAGCAATCATACCACATGCTGAATATGGTCCATGCTGTGGGAGACAGGACAAAGGCAGACAGAACAGTATTGGCTTAGGGCTTTTCTGAGCTAATCAACAGGTAGCTGGTAATGTCCCTCCATTCCTTCCTTGGAACAAGTTGTTTAAAAAAGCTTGAATTAATGAGAGAGGCTTTTGTTTTGTTTGATGGGCTAATATATGCTAAATACTCCCTGTGTAACTCCTTGCTATGTAACTCAGTGCTCTGTTATCAATTGTAGGATTGGGGGGAGGGGGAAGAACCACCCCCTAATCAGAGCATTGCACTGGGGCCTGACCCTCCACAGCTCAGCAGTGTGGAAGGAAAGGGAGGGATGCTCTAGTGCCACCTCAACTTCTAGCCTGAGCCACTACAGGCTTCTTTACAACTAGGGAGTCCAGACTATGGAACAAGCTCCCTGCAGAGGTGGTGCAATCATCTACCCTAGAGGTCTTCAAGAGAAGACTGGACAGTCACCTAGTTGGGGTTGTCTGACCCTAGATGTCTTTCCTGTTCATGCAGGGGGCTGGACCTGATGATCCTTCACGGTCCCTTCCAATCCTATGATTCTATGTACCTGCATTTCTGGAATGACAAGGGGAATGTCTATCCACCTCCAAATCGGTTCAAGCTTTGCAGTTTAAACTAGCCTGAAAAGATTGAATCAATTTAGGCTTGGGCTTTTTGAATGTCTGGTCCTAGCCAGGAGGGTTGGATATGCTGGGATCCCCTCACTGAGCCATGCCAATGCAGTGTTGTAGACAAGCCTGCAGTGATTTGGAAGGAGAGACAATTTTTTTTCCACAACCATAAAAATATTCCTAGAGTAGCTCAAGATAATTAGGCATTAAGAGACCTCAGTATATTCCCCAGAATCTTAGTTTCAGCTTTGGATACTGCACTTCATATGTGGATGTAGTCATATCATTTGGGTTGCATATGGCTCTGAGGCAGACTTTGTCAGCTCAAGGGTATGTGAAACCCTGGAACTGAGGTACACTTTGCAATGCAGACATATCATTGAACATATCTGCAAACTTGTGTCTCAGTGGCTTCTGCAGGACACTGCTGTCTGGAATGTCTAGCACTAAATCGTGACCCTGTCCCCTCATCACATAACCTATAGAAGCGTTTATGAGGGAGTCTTTGGAGGACAGCAACATGGCTTTTGCTGAGGAAAGCCATGGTTTGTGCTGTTCTTGTGTTGAAGAGAGCCATGGCTTTTAGAGCTGCTTTTTTTTTTGACCTGTCCCAGCTTCTTTTTCTTGTATGAAGGGGCCAGTGCAGGGGTGAGGTTTTTGCCCTCTGTGGGATTTTCTACACCATTGTAATAGTGCGTCCTTCCTGGTAGTAAGAGATCTGAATACTGTCTACCATCCCATTCACCCAAGCCTACAGGCACATTCCAAACCTGGAAGTTAATGGGTGAGTCTGTTTCAGGTACTTAGTCTCTGGCATGCCTGAGAGCAGCTGCTAGGGACTTAACATTCAAAGGTATGCTAACAAAAATGATTGAAGGTGGTGTGTCTTGCCATTATTAAGTAAGTAGGAATATAAAAGTAGTAGGGATCCCTTGGGTTTTAAGGTCCAGCCCCTGATATTTTAGATACTATGTCATGTAATTAATTTTTAATTAATTAAAAAAATCAAGTAATAAGTAAATAAATACTTATTTAAAATAAGTAGAAATAAGAGTAGTATTAGGTTTGGGCTCTCTTTTGTGCTTTTAAAATATTTAAAGGTTTTATGAGGCAGACTAGAAATAATATCTGAAGCTTTAAAAGAATAATTAGGCATAACTTTTTTTCTGCCTGTAGTCTGGAGTGTTATTGGAATAAGTTGTGGACAAATATGATCACATAATAGAACTTGATTGAAAGCTTCCTACAGTGAGGAATGAAAACTTGGAAACCCACAGGTAAGTGGGAACTGAGTTATCTCAATTGCCAACTATGAATCAGACTCCTTCAGTTCATGATACTGGTGCATCTTTCCTTGCTTTTGGGGTTTTTCCATCATTCAGAGGAACCTACACACTCTCAATCTGTGTGATTTCCCCTTCCTCTTAATGACCCTACCTTCCTAACATCCTGTGTTGGCAACCCACAACTCCCTACAACTCTCATCTGTTTCATGCTCCCTTCCTTATTCTGACTCCTTGTAACTGTCCTCCTAGTCTCATTCCACTTTTGTTACCATAATTTTATATTCCCTTCCTGACTGCGTAATAACTAAGTGCTCCCCTCTTCCCTGACAGGAGTATAGGATGTTTTCCCATGTAAGTAATCTTTGCAATCAGGAATTCAATGACCTTAACTATGTCAGCATGGTGAAATTAGTACCACTCCCAACCCCACTGTTGATGTAGTTAGACCAGTGCTTGTACTGGTATAATTTATTCCCCTCCAGAAAGGGAGATTAGATATACCAGAATAGAGTCAAAGTCCTGGTTAAACCATCTTGTTAAATTTCAGTGGAAGCAGTGCTCAAGCACTTTCTTGAGTCCTAGCCTGTCTCTGGATTGAGATGGACTTCTGAACCTAATTTTGTCCATTTCTAAATTAAGATCCTTAATACCAAATAGGTCTTTTCTTTTCTTTTCTTAACCAAATGAGATAGGGCGCTCAGCCACAGGGTTGCACCATGCCCAGCCAGAACTGGGAGTCCTGCAGCCGAGGGGACTCAGCCCCAGCAGCTGCTGACTGGGTCCTGGTAGCGTGGGGACACAGAGTCTCATATCTATGAATGCTAGGTGCCAGGATTCAGCTCAGTCCTGGCAGATGGAGTTGCAGCTGGCTTGGGGGGTGCATGAAACCCCTGGGGCTGCAGGATTATGGCTTCCATGATCCCTCAGCCTCAGGGGTGTGTGAAATATAGGGGGAAGGGACTGTGGCAGCTGCAGTTCCCCAACCCCAAGAGTGCATGGGGTCCCCCTGCAGCTGGAAGCCCCTCAACTGAGGGGGCTTCCAGCTGGGGGAAATTGCTTCTTGTTGGTGAAGGGGAAGCCTAGGCGTCAGCAATAGGGTGCAGTGGGATATAGTGCATGTTCCCACAATTGCACCTCCTGCCATGGACATGTGACATGGCAGGAGACACAATTGTGTGGATCACACATTAGAACCCATTGCGCCTTTACCTGCATGTGTAGAGAACCGTTATAGATGTAGATATATCATGTTGGTGAGTAGATTCATTAACAGTGTGCAATCAGTTTATAAAACATATGAGGTTTTAAAATTACTTCAGTAAATATATTTTGGATGCTCAAAATGGACAAGGTATAAAGATTTCTTTAACTTTGGAAAAGTGCTTAGCTATCATGCCTTACCTAAGTCTAGTTTACATTCCAACACTTGTTTTAATTAAGTCCATCTGTAATGGCCCAGATTTTTAAAAGGTGCCTACTGTGCTGACTTAACTGTGATTAGTATTAGCAAGCATCACAAGTAGGTATTTGAATTCCTATTTTCATGAACACCTATAGTTAGTTATTCAGTAACTTGTGCATGGAAGATTTGGATATCCAGAATAAAATTTCCAGAATGTCTTCTGTTGCACTAAAATGAAACACTGGCAACTCTCATGGTGGCTTGGGAGTGCCATGACTGTGTAGTTGGACAGAGATGGTCTCTCTTAGGTTGTGGGAAGTAGGCTGGCGAGCATAAGGGCCGTGCCCAAGCAAGCATGGATGTTTGGTGCCCCAGGGTCAACTAGTAGTGGGACATCTTGTGCTGCTGCCAGTTGTCTCCAGGGAATGCCCATGCCATGCACGGTTATCTTGGATGGGGTAGGGGAGGCTGGATCTAGCACAGTTGCTGGCCCGAGAAGCCTTATGTGGGGTTCTGGGGGCTGGGAAAGCTGCAGCTGCATTGCTTCTGCAGCTCAGAGTCTGACTGGCAGCTGAAGCATGGCTCCAGCTGGCCAGGTTCCAGTTTTGGAACCCTGTCCTTGAGTGCACTGCCCCACTTTTTTTCAACACAGGTTTTTTTGACCCCTGGATATCCAGGGGTCATACCCCCACCTCCCCCCACACTGCAAGGCAGCAGTGTAGGAAACTTCTGAATGTGAGATATGTGGTGCTGCAGACAGGTCTGTGGTGCCACCCACAGACTTCACAACTGCAGCACCACATACCTCACAACTGTGCTCATCTGGACGAGGCAAAAGAGTCTTCAGTGAAATGCCTTTCTCTTTAGTCAACACAAAAAGAAGGTTCCTCCCTTTCATGTGTCTGTTTTGCAAGTTTTAGATCATTTCTTGAGATGCTCACTGCCTAAAAAAAAAGTGCAAAAACAGTTAGCTATCCTGCAAAATCAGAAAACAGGGCAAAAATAGCTATTTAAAGTAACATAAAAATAACGTAATTCTTAAGAAAAATTGATGATTAATTTTTCATGGCCAAGACTGCCATATGAATTATGAAATGAAACCTTGGGTGTAAAATAACAAAAACAAGAGTCTGGCTACTTTTGTGTTTTGTACCTCTGAGTAAGAATCTTTTTTCTCTTCTCTGTACCCTGTTGTGGCTCAATTGACTTCAATGGAGTTGAACCTAATTTACATCAATATGAAGTAGAGGAGAATTGAGCACATTGTTTCTATTGGTATTAATTATATTCATGTGGCATCAGAACCTTTCATTTGGCAGTCATATTGTGGATAGTACACTTTTAACCCTAACTCCTCAGAAGGGGGCTACATTATTCATTATTACTTGTCTCTATCTAGTTCAAGTTCATAGTGATAAATCTAGCTTATAAGGCACTTACAAAGATGGGTGTGGTGTGCCGATAGCATTCATGATTAAGTGCTTTCCTGTGTCAAATATAGCCTGTAATATACTGCAAACAGGCAGTTGATTTTTATACAAACTGATTTGGCTGCTATCAGACTCTGACATTTTATACTAATACTTAAAATAAATCTAGAAACAGGAAAGAAAGTACAGAATTATTGTTTTAAGCTAACTGCAAGGGCTTATCTTCAAAGTGGCAGAGTTTCTATTGTATTTACAGAAACTGCTTGCTGCACTGGCATAAAGGTAGCATGGAAGAAACCAAAGTCAAAGTCTAGTCTTAATTTTCACTTCTAAAATATAGAACCTTTAATTACCTCTTTGTTTTAATGTGAAGACTTTAAAATGTCATTGCATTATTCTTTTTCTAAGCTTAGTAGCTTTGGACCTAACCCTAATTTCTTGGGAGTCTTGCTGTTGATCATGAGGGGTTGGCAGTATGTATTCAAAATCTGTATGAACTGGATTGCAATATGTTTAGGGAACAGCTGAATATGTTTAAGCTAAAAAATGCCAAAGGTCACTAGTGGGTTTTTTTGTGAATCTTGATATTTGACTGTAAACCTGAGGCTATTTTAAGGGCCTTGATTTTCAGGTGTTGAATACCCTTAAAATCAGGTATTTCAGAAGTCTCCATGTTGAGGGCAGAGCCACAGTTTCTTCCAACCCCAGCCTGCCCCTTGTTTCCTCTGCCTCCAACCCTTCCTACCCTATGGTTCTAGCATACAGCATGTGTTTACCCTGGGCCCATCCAAGCCCAGCCTGGTAATAGTGGTTGCAGCTGTGGAAGTTCCAGTTGGGTCCTAGAGTTAGAGCCTGGGCTAGAACTGATGCCACCCTCACCACTGCTACCAGGATGGGCTGTAGCTGGAGCAAACATGTACTCTGTGATCCAAACTGGAGCCAAACCAGAGCCCTGCCAAAGGGTAAGTAGCAGCAGGAGGGTAGGTACCACCAGGTACAGGCATGTGGTGGTGAAAAGATGCTGGGGGCAGATAGCAGGGCAGACAAGTATGGGAGTGGGGTTGGGGGCAGGGGAATAGGTGGCATGGGAGGAAGGAGCAAGGTGGCAGGGGCTTGACCCTTTCTCCCTACAGCCTCTCCCACTTCCTGCCCCCCTGCAGCTGTTGGGTGGGGGTGGGAAGGGGAAAATGAATTTAAGATGGCTCTCCAATAATTAGATTCGATATATGGAAAATTATAATACATTTATACATTTCCCATGTACAGAATATAATTAATGGGGGAGATCATCTTAAATTTAGATTTGTTGTGGATTTGGGGAAATATGGTAATTT
>JAGPOW010000261.1:66371758-66413843 GCA_030014935.1 Caiman crocodilus | reverse complement strand
GGTATGAAAAAAGGAGCTTTGTTTAATAGAGGATTTTTTAAAGGATAATTAAATCATTTTATAAGAAGATGCATGTAAAAGGTAATAGTATCCCCCAGAAATAATTAGAAACTTTCTATTTTATAGTGGAATCTTAATATTTAAATCTTAATGTTTTATTCTTAGAAGTTGATTCTTTCCTCCTGTTCACCACCTCCTACAGTTAACTTGGTAGCTGATACTATGGTAGGTTTCTTGCCCTAGACAGAGTGTATTACGGATAATGGGTGGCAATAATTTTGACCCTGTGTTTTTTCTTGTTCTTATCCATCCCCATCTTAGAGGAAAAAAAAAAGTTTTGTGTTATTAATTGGAGACTTTTTGTTCATATAACTCAGCGTCACCAACAATGTAAGCAGTATTCTGGAAACTGGTTAATGCCAGAATCATCTGGGACCTTGCATACAGGAAGAAAATTAGGCAACAAGAAAAGCTGATTAAAACCAAGATAACATCACTTTTTCTTGATGCAGGAGATTTTTAGGTGAGTTCTTTGAGTAGGCTGGGTAGGTTGAACTTGATTGTCAGAAGAGTTAAAGAAAGAAATACCTGCCTGATAGAGGTCTGTACAAACTGGGCCCTTGCTTAATGAAAACTTGGAGCTTCACAGTGCAAGCACCTGGCCAGCAATGCATACTCTGACGTGTACTGGATGTATTTTCAGTCCTACAGACATTATAAGAACTGTGGTAAGACGGTTGCATTATTGGTTATATCCTGTAGCCCAGGAAAGCACCCATGCCAGACCTATCTGGTCCATGTCCTTTTTCTCAAGCTTTCTCTTTGATTTCATCCAGCTAATACAAAATGAGTACTATCATCAATCACTCCCCCATAGCATTGACTTTTACAGGGGCCCAACCATTCCTCCACAGTTCTTTTTCTTGGTAACCTGCCTGAGTGTCACTGTGATACAAGCTGATTCCTATAATTTTTTCCTCTAATCAGAAAGCTTTCTGTCAGCTTTCTGCACTAGATGAGCAGTTTTGAACTGACTCCCAGTTTATCAGTTTAAAGGGTTACTCTAGAACAGGTTACTGTAGAAAGGGAGCTTTGTTTAGCTGATTTTAATCAGTTCCTGGAGGGATTGCTCCCTTTTTGCTCACCTTGAAATCCAGTTGATCTTTCTGAGAACTGCTGTTTGCTGGTCTGCAAGTGTGCAAGAAGATTGTTGCTTCCTTGTACATACAAGGCTCAGGAAGAAAGAATACAAGGCTGCACTCTAAAGGACCCCAGGAACAATATTTGTAAGCAAAATTAGTGTCCTTATGCTGGTGTTGGTGTAACAGTGTCAGGGGACACAGAGACTTGAGATCTGAGAGTCAAGGCTTTTAGGCCAAGAGAACTAGCTATGGTCCAGATATCAAGGAAGTGGATGTGTAGTTATTATTTTTAAGTTCCTACCCTGACTTCCTAAAGAGAGCACTTTGGTTTAAAAGGTTAGTGTTTGCAAGGGATAGTGAAGAGGGGTAGGGAAAACTTGGAAAAAGCTGACTATTAATAATATGAGGTGACAGAACAACCAGGCCAAACCACTGTTAAAGTCCTGTGGGCTGGAATTTCCTCTAAAGAAGAAAGTGCTTCAGACATGAGAAATGAATTATGAGAGAGGCTGAAGTTGCAGCTTGGGTAGGGTGCAAAGTTATATAGCAGTTTCCAAATTATCTGAATGGGAAGGGATTAGAAATGCAAAAGGAGAAAACAGTCAGTAAGGGATGGAGTTTGCCCAGGGAGAAAAAATACCTTTCCCAGACACAGGTTCATGCTTTTGTTTGGAGCTAGGTAAAGAGGTGAAAGTGCTCCTGATTGTATATGGACCCATACTGAGATGAGCACATGAAGACCTTATTCTGGGATTTTGCCAGTCAAGAGGGGAAAATCTCATGGACAGGAGTATCACAGATATGTTTCTTCCTGGTGCAGCCCCCAGAGGCAACAGAGACTGGCAGATAGCACAGTGAACAGAAAAAAGTGGTTGCCCCCCTGTGGGAATTGGAAGAAACACCTGTGGATTCATAGAATAATTTAGTAACCTCTGAGTCTATCAAAAGCAACGGGATATTTGCCAGTAGTAGCACCACACAGGCTTGAATGATTGAGCTCTGCTCAGTTAAAATTTGGGAACTGATTTGGCCCTGGAAGCAATTTTATTAAAAAAAAAAAATCCTCAAAAGTATTAGATAGCACTATGGATTCCGGGGCATGACATCTAATTTTTAGCTAGTGCAGCCACTTATTGAGACAATAGCAGATCAGCTCCCTTACCACTGTATGTGCATGCAAGAAAGGTAGGCACTCAAAAAACCCAAGACTGAATCAGTTCAGTCTTCAAAGGTTAGTCTCAGATTTAGAGATTACACTAAGAAATAACTGGACACCATTACTTTTGATTCAGGAAATACAGCCACATGCCTGTAGTGGCTCAGGCCAAAAGCCAGGGGGCACTACAGCATGACTCTCTGGCATGTAGCCAGCATGGGCTGTGTGTTTGCTTCCTCTTCCTGCTGCCTCCAAGGTCTTTGGGATTTGCAGTCCAGACTTATAACATCAGGACTCTGCAGGGTTGCTCATCACTTCCTTCTCCTGCTTCCAGGTGTCTCTTGGATTTGGAGTCCAGAGTCACAGCTAGCAGTAAGTTTGAGTGGGGCAAGGGGTGGTTAACCGTCCTCCCACATCCCAGCGGGGGTTTGCCTGGGGTGGGGGGGCAGTCCTTGCCTCCCTCCTGACAACCCTTCTTTGCTGGAGCAGACAGCACAGCCCAGGGCTGAAAAGCATGCTGGGGGACTGTGATTTAACTTGAATCAGGAAGGAGTCTGGGACAGAAGTTTCATAAATCAGTTTGATCCAAATCAGCTACGTCTGATACTATATTCAGCCAGGTTTATCATAAACCAGTTTCAGCCATTTTCTGTTACAGGTTTAAAACCAGTTTCTGATTACTTAAACTGGTTTATGTGTAACTGCTGTCCCTAGCCTGACTGTTCCTCTGAGGTGAAGAGAGTGGTTTCCTTGCAAAGGTCCGTCCTATATCTGTCACTGGAGAATAAAAGAAACTTCTGGATCTGAGTGTGTAAGAAATTGGACAAATGTAGTGTCTATTACTATCTCTGAGATCCAGACATAAAAAAGTAAAGGGCTAACTGTCCTATAGACTAGTGGTTCCCAATCTGTGGTACAGAGACAACCTGTCAGTGGTACACAGTAACCGATTTATTATAATTACTTTATATGACAAAAATGTGCCAGTGGTACTTAAGGTTTTATTATTTTACATTGGTGATGTACAATCTGTCTTCAGCAGTGTAAGCAGGAGCAATGGAATCTATGGGGAGGGTACATTTTGGAGGTCAAAAACAAATCTGTTGAGAGCAAATCCTTTGCACCCACCTAGGGTGGTAAAACTCCTGTCAGACTCCCAATGAGAGAATAGATAATGAGTCACAATACTGAAAATTCAGACTCATGCAAGTTCACAGATCTTTCAGCAAACTTCAAACAAATCCTGAACAGGTAGAATTTTCCACCTGAAACATTGTCCTTTGGCTCTCTGTCTTATGTGCAGAGAGGCAATTAGCTTTATAAATCTGTCAGCTATTGCTTATGAAAGCTTATGCCTCTCTGAATTAGTCTATGAGGAGCCACTGTGCCCTGCCTTCTCTTCATCTTGTGTATAATTTATAGCACTGACTTGCAGATGATGTACTCAAGAATATGTAGAAATATTTGACGTTATTTTAAAGGTCTTTTGAGAGACCTGATCACATAGGTTTACATCATCTGTAATTGTCAGCAATATGCGGTTGATAGGCCTAATTATAAAAGGCCCAATCCTTTTACATTCAGTGAAAGCTGAATCATTCTCAATCAAATAATGTTTTCCAAGGCTTTGGGAAATAGAATTGAGAGTTAGAATGAAAGTGCCATCTCAGTCGTAACTAGGGCAATAATATTATGGTGTTATATTATATAGTAAAGCCTGAAATAAATAGCTTTACTGAGCCAAATCCTGATGTTCTCTGCTCATTTTGCAGGAAGGACAATCTGAATGAGGAATGACAGTAAATCGCAAAATAAGTCTTTATTTTGAAAGAGCACTGTGTTTGAGATTTGGGATAAACTTGAAAATACAGACCCTATGCAGCATTGATAGATATTCGTGAAAGGCATAAGGTAGAACACAAACATGCAAGAAAGTAGCTTCAAATCCCAGACTATGAGGTGGCAGACTGATCTCATTTCTGTGATTTGACAAAACTCCTATATCTTGCATCTCAGTCCTAAAAAGACAAAGCCTAGAAGGAAGGGAAAATATGGTTTAAAGTGTTTGGGAGGAATTTGTCAGACGTCTTCAACACTGCAATTCTCACTATTCTGGATCCCTCCTTTATTATCTTGAGTAAAGCCTTTTGTAATTAAGTTAATACTGATTTAATCATGACAGCCATAGCTGGTAGATATCCAAGGCAATGATAAATTAAGCTATGAACAGATTGCATGTAGGGCAAGGAATTGTAGAACAAAACAGTAGCCAGGGATTCATATTTACTGCAATTGCTGTGGAAAAATTGTAGAAACCAGTGCTGCCTACTCAATAATTATTTAATCATGCTGTGTACAATACTCTTAGGCTAGTTTGTTAACACAATCCCAGTTTCAGGTGATGATTCTGACAGCTAGTTCATTACATGGGAACTCAGCTGAAAAATGGTGGGAGACTCTTATTGTGTTTTAAATCATTTGTGTTCATTAGCAAGTGCAAAGGCATTACAGCCTTGTTTGCCCTTTCCTGCTAAGCTAAGACGTCTCTCCCACTTTGACTGGGCATTATTCAGAGAGGCAGTTAGTAGAGGCAGACAGGTTGTCCCATTTGCAGGCTCATGCCCCAGAAAGGATGACTTAAGGATCATGAGGTATTAGGTACTGTGTCAATATTCTATCAGTTCTTTTTTTAATTGCCTAATTAGCTGGCATCTTAACAGTAGCAGCTGATAGAGGAGGCACTACATGTCTGAGGGACAGGCAGTGGAGCCACTACCTGCAGTGCCAGTACAATACTTCATCAAGTTTAGGTCTCCATCCTTAGACTGGTCACTGCCTAGATAATCTAGGAAGGACTAGCAGAGGGAAACCCTTTAACATGATTCACACATTACTTGAAACAATGTCACAGCCCAATTTCAGATTAGAAAATGTAATTATCCTGGTGCATTGTTTACCAAGAAATTGTTTGAAGTTTTTCAAAGGCATTGTTTGCAGCCAGGGCAGTATCACTTCCCATTGTGTATTTTGTGAACTGGGCTAATAGATAGTGACGTGAAGTCCTAGAAAATGACCTTCCCTAAAAGCATCAAAGTCATTTTTGTGGTGGTTTTTTTTTTTTTTTTTAAGTTTATCACACAGTCCTTAAGTCACATGCAACTTATTGAAATGTAGTAAAGTTTAAATCTGAAATTGGGCTTGTAGTTTTTCAAGGATTTGGGGCCTGATTCTGCAGTCACTGAAACCAGGTCGGGGTAATTTTCCCTTGACTTCAACTATGCCAGGATTGGGTCTTTGTACTGTACTGTTTAGTCTACGAGATACATCCTGAGCCTGTCTTTTTGTCTCTTAGTAATGAGTTAAAGAAATAGCCTGAGTGCAGGAAAATCCCATCCAGAGCTGGATAAAATATTAAGAGCAGTTACAAATAATATAACAAATTCTACAGTTTGGGGGAAGGAGGAGAAAAGACAGCAAATTCAGGACCACTTAATGGCTCAGAGTTTAGAAACAAACACAAAGGAGGGGAAAAAACAAAACCAAACAGGTGGCGTTTCTGTCCTAATCAGAGTGGGAACTGTGCTAGGCCAGCCCCAGCTGGAGCAAGCCCAGGCTGATTTATAGTTTTGCACCAGAACTAGACATAACAGGTTTGAATGATTTCATCCTGAATCTGGATTCAAAGCTAAACCTGAGGATGGTGAATGAAGCCAAGTAAAGCTTATTGGGTGAAAATGCTGAGCTCTATACAGCTGTAAAGAAAATAAGAGTCAGGTATGTATGTGGGTGTAAATTAGGAAGCAAAATCTTTTGATAGCACTCCACTTTCTTACTCTTATCTGAAGGCTTTTGGGGGGGAAGGCGAGGAAGAAGTAAGGTAAAAGTGAGAAAATGAAATTTAATAAAATTTGGCAAGTAGTACTTGGAGATGAAATTTTATGACATGCTGCTAATAGAATCCACTACACTAAAGTCCGCCATCTTTTGAGGGTGTAAAGTAAGGGTGTTTGAATTGGGCCTTAAATATTTGCCATCATTTTTTTTTTTAGAAGGGGAGACCCTTGCTATGTGTTTCATTCCCATTCAATTCAGATTGACTCCCTCCTCTTCTTCCTCACTGATCATCATCATCATCATCATCATCATCATGTATGGTTATTTTAGAGTGAACTTCTGTATATTAAAATTTGGTATTGTGGTCTAATGCTAAGCAAGGCCTAACAGTGTTGTTACCATTTCTGTTATTACCCTTAATAACTTGACCAACTGAAATAGACTGTATTTATTGTATGGTTTCTTAGTGTAGATCCACATCAAGAAAACTGCTTATTGCTGAATTTCTCTTATTGCATATTGTTATATGGGTGAAGCTGAGCAAGTTCTGACAGTGGTTCGGCTACTATTATAGACTAAAGAAATTAGGGCTGTTTCTACTTACAGCAAACTTGCCTTAAGAACTGATTCATCTGTACTGATTTTTGGCAATGAGCAATTTCCTGATGGACATGAGGCTTTTGATATAAAATCATGTGTAAATCCTAGCTATTTAACATAGTTCAGAGTGGCATCAAGATGAGTTTGGTGATGAAAATGTTCTCTAACTCCAACCTCTACCAAGGTATTTAATAATTCTGTAACACTGTCAAATTGTATTATGTTTTTCAAATGCTGTTAGAGTCTTTGGTATAGACAGGAACCCCCACCCTTATTACTATAAAAATATACTTGAACATGCCCAAATGTACATCAGCAAACCTATACATACTAATATGTAGCATCACTATTTTCAACTTGTCTGGGGAGGCCAAATGTATGTGTAAAATGTAGATTGTGAGAAGTACTTACACTGCCTGTGTTAAATACATGACACAGGACCAGAAACCAATGAATTTAGCTCACAGACCTGAAGTCCTAGGAACCTTAGATGCATTCAATAGCCCTTAAAGAAACCAGAGATTGTTTCTGCATTCTCGTGTCTTAATGCCAATTTCTAATAATTCTCGTCGCTGCAGTGGTGGTTTGGGACCATGTGCACTCCATAGAAAGCTGTTTCAGACAGTCGGTTACAGAGTTTGGGTGTGCTACTGGGAGTCCCTTAGATACATATGCCAGCTAGCTTAGGGAACTCTTCTTTGTCAAGCACCCACATTTTTTGTTTTATTGGTTACCACTTTATAATACTTGCTTTTCCTAGCTATATATAAACTTATTATTCATGTATCCAGTGGTCTTGCTAGCCTTAATGTGCTGTTCCTTTCTTAGAACCACGCAGCAATCACACAAAACTCCTCTGGGACATGGTGTCTATGATGTTCCCTTTGGGGAACACCTGACATTCTTCAATAGGAAGAAAGGAAATTATTTCCCCACCTTCCCACTCTGCTGCCTGCAAAAGAAGCAGTGATTTTATTTTCTCTTCTTCATAGGGTCTTTACAATGGCTTTAGGGGCCTCTTGTACCCTAAAACTCCCCTTTCTTCCCTCCATGTTGCTACCAAAGACTTTTAGGCTGTGAACTGCACTACACAAGGACATTCAGATTTTGGTTGAATTTTCCACCTATGGCTGCATGAAGTGACAATATGTGCTGCTCCCCCTCCCCCAGGCTAGCCCTCCACCAGGCTCATCCCATGCATAGGAAATTGGAACGGCTGACAAATGGAAATTTCTTACAGTTTTTAATTCTTGGGCTTTAAAAGTCCTTTGCTAGATCTCACCTTCTTGGCAGCAGAGATTAGAAATCTCTCCACTGGCATTTCTGAACCATGAAGCCAATATCTGTTGTTAATTTTGTTCTCAATATCCATTCATTTTTAGCAAGTAGAAGGCAGCCTTTTCAGACACTAGTAGTTGCCAACAAGGACACAACCTTTTGTTTCTCTGTGCTCCTGTCTTCAAAGCAGTGTGTCAAAGCGAATAATGTCCACTTCACTCATATTATCCCACGAACCAATCTCTTCCATTCTACAGAAGGCTGTATCCCACAATTTGCATGGAGAAACTGGATATCTAATGTGACTGTTAATCACAAGTGACCTGAAGCGGTGATCTCCATTCTGGCCTCCTTGTGAAATATCCATACAGACAAAAAAAGTAGAAGTCTGAAGTAAGTTTCCCAGCTGATCTCAAAAGTCCTAGGTACGGGTTTCTTTGGGACTGACGGAACACAATTCATACTGAAATAAAACCAATGACGAACCGTTTCTCTATCCATTTCATAAAGCTTTCGTTAGCCATGCAGCCACAGATGAGCGCTCTGGTACACCTGTAGCAGGAATATGCTAGTGTTTGCAGCACTAGAGGACAGTGGAAATGGGAAAGGGTCTGAAAAACTGGTATTTAATGCACAGATCTTTGGAGCCTTCACAATGAAGCATTGTTAGGTATAGGATCTGTGAAACAATGAGTCCTTGATAGGATGCAATACCTATTCAGAAGCTCAGCTTTGTACACTTGCTCTTAAAACATCCTTAGCTCAACTTAAATTTACCTTTGTTGCACATAAAGCACATGTGACAGACTGCTGCATTCATTCATCTGTTTTATTCAGGTCACTGACAGGCTTACCTACTGTCTGCGGTAAAGCTGAAGTTGTTATGGGTTCTTAAATCAGGGGTGTTGATTGCCACTAGCTTTTGAAATTGCCAGCATCAGTGAGATGGCTTTTGTGACTCTGACTCTGGAACAAATTGGGTGAAAACTTTTTTTTTTTTTTTTTTTAAAGTGGAAGAGAATTCTGTGATCATCACCAATTATCATTCAGTTGGCTATATGCACATAACTTATATGCATTGTTTGGATGCTTTTTCTTCTTGAATAAGAAATGCAGTTTACAGTACATGCTGTACTTTTTCTATCAGTAATTAAACTTTAAGATCCAAAAGTACTCTTTGTAATTGATAATCAGTTAAGCACCTCCTATTACTGCAGGCTGAAAGCCAAGCTTTTGGGGCAAGAATGATATGAGAATCCAGGACACAATATCCACACTGTACTTCATGTTCTGTCACTTTAACAGATTTTTCAGTCATGAACACCTTCACACTTAAGAGTCTTATTTCTAGCATTTCATACAACCATGGCTAAAAGTTGCAAAAAACTGCAATATTTTGCCTAAAACACTTTTTTGTGTGGTGTTGGCATTTCATGACCTAGATATTTTATTAGAATTTCTCTCAAATGTTTTTTTCAAATGTGCCTGAAATGTGAATTTTTACATTTCTTCTTAAAAATGTTTCTGTCCAAAACACATTTACCTATTTGAAATCTCCCTCAGTATTTTGGGTTTAAAAATTGCAGAAATGTTCTTTCATAGAAAAAATCTGAGCAATTTTCAAAAATCCATAATAAAATCTACTGATGAAGTAGGCTGTTGCCTATGAAAGCTTATGTTATTTTCTAAAATGCTGTCCTTACCAGAAGGTATTCTGCCAGACTAACCTGGCTAACTACCTCTCACAAAACAAAATCTGAATTGGTAAGGTTGTTGGCTTCATGTTTCACATAACCCTCCCCCAACTGTATATTTTAAGTACCAGCTGTTCAATGTACTTGTCTGAAGTATAAGCACTGAGGGCTGTACCTTGTCATTTAAGGCAATATTTCTTGCCTAGATGGAATGTTAATATTCCCCAGTTTCGTAGAAATAGGTCATGTAATTTATAACCAAGCACTACATCATAATCTTGTTTGATTGAAATAGAGGAAAATACTCTTTTCACTCACCTGATATAAATTCTCTCTATGGACCCCAAGGTTCATAATCAAAGCTTCTGAAGTAGTAAACTGTAATACACTTATGGTGAATTGAATGTGTTGCAGTTAAACCACAAAGGAATGGAAAAGGAGATTCTTAACTCAAAACTGAATAAAAAGAAGCTACATTTTCAGCTCTTGGAAACGCTTTAAATGCTCACATTCACTGCTTTTCTGCATATCTAGGCACTTTATGCATCAAAAAGCCTGAGTTTTGCATCTATTTCCAAATCCTTTGATAAAGTAGTTCTGTGTTCCATTACCTCCTACAGAGCCTTAACATAACATCAGGTATTTACAATTTTGATAGTGAAAAATATGTGTCTCTTTTTACTCATTAGGGAAGTTAAATGACCATTCAGCTGAGTTACCAAACAGCCTGCTCATTTGTGATTTAAGAAATAAACATCATTGGTATGTAAATAAAGTACTTAGAGAGGTGACAGACACACATGTTGTATATTGGCATGCATGGTCTTGCACGTGGCAATACAGTATTGGGTGCAGTGTCACCCATCTGTACTGTTTATTTTGGGGGGGTTTTCGGATAGGTTTGATATGTTAGGAAGATTATTAGTAAGCCTAAAGAAAATTTGCTTAATGTCGGCCTACCATGCATCTCTTTTTTTCACAAAACAACAGTACCTGGAATTAGGAATACTGGTACAATAAAGTATTTTTATTATGATGGGTGCAGTTCCCCAAGGTTAACAGAGTCTTGTCCAACCAAATTTAAAGCTGAATGGTAATGTTTGTTTTCCTTCTATAGCAGCAGTTTGCTTGTCTGGAGTTAAAAATGCATATTTGATTATTTTATGAGGACAAGCATTTTAAGATTGGATGCCTAAAATAAAATGGCCAGATTTATAGATTTATGCTAAAAAATTGGAGCCACAGACTACTCTAAGTTTTACCAGTTGCAAAGATATCTCCCAGTAACATTACTGAAGTGCCCTGTCCTGTGATCACATCTTTTTCCACCTCCGCATGCCCTTCACGTCAGGCTAAGAAAGTGTGGCAAAGGACTGGTTACATCAGCTTTGGGACACTTCTACCCTCCCATGGGGAAATCCCCTGTTAGCTGTTTAGGGTAGCTAAACAGTCCCTTTGCATTATCAGGGCAGGATGCTGTACAAATAATAATTCATTAGGTATTCTCTTGTAAAGAAACAAACCAGTCAGAGGCATAATTGGCTAGTTCTGCACCCAGCAGGGTGGTAGCACATGGTGCAGGGCAGTGGCCAGATGTCAGCTGCTACAGCAGGGAGATGTCACCTATGGTTTTTATCCACTGAGGTGTATTTGAATGGCCATTTTAAAAAAAAAAAGGATTTTCAATGGTAAAAGAGGGGGAGAATAATTTGATCCTCTTTAGGCATGTCTACATGTGCTATTAATGCAAAGCAATATACTCTGGTGTTTATTGCATTGGAGATTATTGCTCCCAGATGTGCTGTTTAAATGTGTGCCCAGGACTTCAGCACATTGAGAGAACTCAGAGCAGCCCTGGCTGGCAGGGCACCTTTGTGGTAAGCTTGTGAGCCCGGGGCTGCTCCTGCCCAGCTCAGTGTGCTGTGAAGCAACCAGCTGTGGTGTGAGTGTGCTCTGGTGTGGGGCTAACTGGCAGGCAGCCCCCACACTGAAGCACCCTTGTGTACTAGCCAGCTGCTTCAGTGTCTACATGTGCAGTGCTGCGGACTAAAATAACTCTACGATAGAATAGCACTTGTATGTAGAAGTACTAACCTGCTGTGCAGTTAATTAGTTAACTCCTGTTTAATAGCACTACACTTGTAGATGCCAGGCATTTACTGCCAAGCTAACTGCAGTAAAGATCTTGGCTAGGGACAGAAGTTACACACAAACTGGTTTAGGTGATCGGAAACTGCTTTAATAACAGAACATAAGTTCAGTGCACATAAACCAATTTCAAACTGGCCAAAACCAGTTTGAGGTAAACCTAGTTGCATGTAGTATCAGACTTAACTGACTGAGCTGAAACTGGTTTATGTAACTTCTGTTCCAGACCCCTTCTTGGTTTAAATTAAACCAGAGTCCCCCAGCATCATAGCATGCTCGCTGGGCTGGGCTGGGCTTTCTGCCTCCAGAGGCAGGGCCCGCCCTGCTCCACGTTCCCCCGTCTCACCAGCACAGACCTGTTAGGCATTTGTCTGCTGGCTGCTCCAGTGGCAGGACCTTGGCCAGCCCTGCCAGTAGCCTGGAGTGAATTGGCCAGGGAATAGGGTTAATTCCCTGCTCCCTGTCCCTCCAGTATGGACACTTGCTGCTGTGGGGGTGGGGGCATGGCCAGATGCCAGCCAGCATGGTCCCCTGAGGCATAGGGGGCAGGGAGAGTGGTTATTCCCCCCTCTGCCCCTTCTGATCCCAGGGGACTGCAACCAGGGTCTGCCAGCCCTGACCGCTGCTGCCACCACTCACTTCTTGCATGGAGTGAATGGTGGGATAAGCCCTCTTCTGCCAGATGCTGGAGGGAGGGGGGGATAATCTCCCCCTTCCTTGTCCCCTCACCTAAGGGGTCCTACCAGCTGGCCTCCAGCTGCACCCCTGCACCTGCCTCTGCTGCTGGAGTGGCAAGGGGGCAGAGCCCTTGATGGGGATGGCATCCCCCATCATGGTGTCTGGGGAGCATGACTCTTTTCCTGGCGGGGGGTGAGGGGGACAGGAGGCGTGCTGAGGGCAGGGCGGGGTCAGGGGGTCAAAATTGTCATGGATTATGTGGGACAAGTGATGGCACCAGGGCTTGAAGCGGTGGCCATAGCCTCCCCAAGCCCTCTAGTGCTGCCACCATTTGTCCCGCATGGTCTGAGACAGCTTCCCCCTGCAGCACAGCCCCCCTGCTAGGGAGAAGCTCACACTCTGGGATACCATGACAGGGGGTGCTGCTCCAGTGACAGGCAGGGGTCAGGGCACGGTCAGAGGCCAGTTGCCATGGCCCCTTAGGTGGGAGGCAGGGAGGGGGGACATTAGCAAGGTCTGCCAGCCCAACGGCCACCACCGATTGCTTCCTGCATGGGGTGGGTGGCACCACTATGATGAGGGGTGCTGTCCCCATCAAGGGCCCTGCCCCTGTGCCACTGCAGCAGCAGGGGTGGGGGCATGGCCAGCAGGCATGGCTCCCTTAGGTGGAGGAGCAAGGAGGAAGGTTATTTCCCCCCTCCCTCTGGCATCCAGTGGAGTGGGCAGGAGGGGGCTTATCCCACCACTCGCCCCATGCTGGGAACAATCAGCAGCAGCAGTCAGGGGTGGCAGACCCTGCTGTGGTCCCCCCGGGGGCAGAAGGGGTGGAGGGGGGAATAATACCCATTCCTTCCCCCTCTGCCTCAGTGCCATGCAGGCCAGCATCTGGCTGTGCCCCCACCCCTACTAATGCAGCAGCAAGGGGGGAGTGCCCAGCACACCCCAGCTCAGGTCCGTGCTGGTGGGACAGGGAGTGGTGAATTAACTCCCCCTCCCCCCGCCTCGGCCACTTCACTCCAGGTTACTGCCAGGGATGGCCACGTCGCCCTAACACAGTGTCCCTGCAGCTGGGGGCTGCTCTAGCGCCACCCAGCTTCTCGCCTGAGCCACTGCAGGCATGTGCCTGCATTTCCAGAGTGAACAGTGAATGTTTACTCACTTCCAGATTGGTTCAGTCTAGGCAGGTTAGACCAACCTGCAAAGATTGAATCTATTGAAGCTCTGGTTTTTGGAATGTCTGTCCCTAGCCCTTGTGTAGGTTTGCCCTTTGACACTTTCCCCTCTCCACGCCCTGTATTTTTTGGTCTGTGTCTCTGCCTTGCCTGCTGCTGCCAAATCTGCTGTATGGATGGTGCAGGTTTCTGGAGTGAGGGATGAGAGGATGAGGTGCCCCATTGACTCTATCCCAGCCCCCTCCTCTTTTGAGCAGCACTTAGGGCTCATGTCCCTCCTGTTCACCCACCCCTAATTATACTACTAACTCCAGCTGTAATTAGGAATTTCTGTACTACATAAAGCTACTTCATGGGCATTCAGTCATTTCACTATGGGTTGGACATTCACTCATTTCTCCAAGGATCAGCTGACACTGGAGTGAGATGTCTTTTTTGGACCAGTTTTGGACAATTTTCTTTGCTAAAGTGCCAAATGCTAGGTGGAACCTGCCTGTTGGATCTACATTCTTTAGGCCTAGAAAAATCATGTGGGAATGTAAGTTTTTCAGATGTTGAAATAAATGAGCATGAACCTGCAATTTTTGATTAGCTGACTTGGATACAGTGTCCTCTACTGTTGTCTGTGCAACTCAATGCAGTGGGGTCAACCTTTTTGGTAGGCAAAACTCACAGCTTTCCTGAGTGCCAGTACAATCTCCTTCCTCTGCCTGATCTACTATTCTGCCCTATCTCTTGCTGTGATCCCTGCTCTCACCGAATCTGCTGCATGCCACACGCAGAGCCTGCCCATGATAATTGTGGCACAACATGCCGCAAGTTTAGCTGCTTCTACTTGAATGTATTTGTTCTCAAAACTGTTCTGGGAAGGAGGACAATGCTATTATTATTTCTAGTTAATACAGACATTTCAGATGAGTCATGGAGTCATAGACAAGCAAAGTAACTTGCCCAAGGTACACAAGAAGTCTGGAATAGAATAGGGAGTTGATCCTCCGTCACTCAAGTTTTAGGTTAATGCCCTGAATACCGAGTCCTTCCTGCTCTCTCCACTCTTTTGGCTAGCAGAACATTCCCTTTCAACTGGGTACCTTCAAAAATGGGCCTGAACTGGAACTTCTACTCTGGACACTGTTATGTTATGAGAAAGCTGGAATTTGGATCTTGTTGTGAACTATGCTGCTTCCTCTAGGCTCAAGCTTTTTGATTGGAGTTTAAATTTTAAATACACTGAATAGGAAATTATTTATATTGGAGATAGGCAAACTTTTCCATCTGGGGGCTGGAATGACCCACCCTGGGTCAGAGGTGGGCAAGACCTGGGTTAGAGGAGGCAGCAGGACCCAGCTGCTGCTGACACTTGTCTCTGCAGCAGTGTTGTAGCAAGGGTGAGGTGAGTGGGGTGACCTCCCCAGGTGCCGAAGCAAAGGGGTACCAACAGGTGCTGTCCAGCTGGGGCAGGGCATGGGATGGAGTCAAGCGGCTCATTTGAGCAGGTAGGGGGCATGGGGAAAGAGGGAGGGCGGCTCTCACTGCTGTGTGCACTCCCAGGCAAGCATGCGGGGGCATGTGCCCCCAGATCTGTGCATGGAGTGAGGGTGGGCTGTCCTTGCAGGCTCTGCCCCAGGCACCAAACTTCCTTGCCACGATACTGTTCTTCAGTGTCATCATAAAAGCACCCATACCTGCCACTGAAGCCCCAGGTATGTGGGCTGGTTCCAATGGTTTTGCAGGCTGAATCTGACCCATGCAGAGTAGGTTGCCAACTTCTGATCTATATGACTTTCTCCCTGCTACTTGGCTTTTCTTTTTGAAAGTAACAGTTGGAGAGCTGAAGATGGCTAGCTTTGTGTCTATTTACACTGTGCCTGTTTTGCTAGCTTAATTGTTCAGGGTGAAGAGTTAATGTTTATTTTTATGCATCTCTGTTTTTAGCTGCAGATTGACATAAGTGACTAGTGGTGGAAGCCTCTTTGTATGAAACATCCCTTATCATATTTGTCCCTTGAGCATACTGTGTGCCAAATTATAATTCCTAATAGGCTGGCTGATCTTCTGGAGAGAGGAAACATCTTGATAAGTTAGTTAAATGTGTTATGTCAGAGAAAGTGTATCGTGGATCTTTGATCGTTTACACAAGGACATCATTAGTACAAGTCTGAAGTGCCAAATTCCCTAAGCTCACCTGTTCAGCAGAATGTTATTCACAGCATCTGATTATCCAACTGTGTACACTTGGCTGCCATTTTTTCAGAGATACTTACGCAGTGGCGTTTTACAATGACGTCAATTCTTTTCCTGTCTGACCTAGAAGATACTGTGACTAAATGCTGGCTGAACAACCTTAAAGATTAAATTGAGGACACTAGTTTAATTACTTTAACAGATTCTTTAAAGGATTTCCCAAGCATAAGTATCATGATCAATTGTAGCTCCAGAAACTGAAGCTAATGATGCAACAACCCAAGAGCTACTTTGCATTCACATAATGTTGCAGATGTTTCCAAAGAATAATCTGGACTGAGGAATTTCATACTGCAAGACACTGGGGCCAAGTCCTGTAATATGTATCGTAATTGGTATTGTAATGTAATTGGTATCGTCCTGCTGTTTTCACTGTGCCTTCATACTGGAGTAAGAGTTTTAAGGCTTGAGTACATTTTCAAATATGTACAAAATAACATTTAAGTAAAATTTAATCATTCTAATTCACAATTAGAGTTTAATATGAAACACATGGAAAATACTTAAGAGCAAAGCCAGTGTATTTTTTGTAATAGTTTATTTTGAAAAAATAGTTTTCAAACTGCTTTTATAAAAGCAATTTCAAACCTTTTAATTTTTTCTGAAGAAATTTGCCATGTTGGATAAGAAGCATCGTTTACAAAAGAGTTTTCTGAAGCCAGTACCTCTTGGAAATAAACGTTAATGTTATAGGCCAGATATTGGTTTCAGCTATTTTACTCTTAATGAGTATGTCTACACGTTGCCCTGTGGCAACGGAGCAATGCGCTATGTCACTGTATGGTGCACTATAGCAACATAGCGATCACATGTGTCTGCACGTAATTGCCAGCTACGTTGTTGTAGTGGCACACTCCCTGGGTACAAGTGCACTGCCAACTGGAAGTACTAAAGCACGGTGCCATAGCAATATCGACATGTAGACACTCCCTGTGTAGAATAACACTGTTGGCTTTTAACAGCTACTAATTAAGATACACCACAATTTGGCTCTTTTGACCAATAATACTCTGTCTTATTTTCTTTTAATTTAGCTTCATCTTACACTTTATAATTTGAAGGTAAATCACTTTTTTAAGCTTCATGTAATAAAAAAATGTTTTATTTGGGGACCAGGCCAGCAAGAAGTATTTGGGGCCAAGTCCTACTCTGTTACGCTGATGTAAATCCAGTGTCAATCCAGTCCAATTTGTAGAGGTAGTCTAGATTTACACTGGAGTTGAAGAAAGGATTTTCCTTTGTCATGGGGTGGTTGTAGCTGGGCCACAGTTTAGACTGAGATAGAATATCCTTTACCAGTCAATGATTTACTGTCTGTTCTACTTCATTCATTTTCATGGGCCCCTAATGTTCCCAGAGGGCCCTTCCACACAGTTTAACATCTGCAGAAGAAAGAGAACCATAATCTAGTTGACTTCAAGTTTTGGAATGCCAGGGTTGCTGCTGGTGGGAAAGAAAGAAAAGACTTGGTGGAATAAGCCTTAAGAGGTGTCACGGCCTCCTTTGTCACCATCAGATGAATGAAGCAATCTCCTTTCTTCTTGGGGGTTTTTTAAGGTCAACTGAATCAGGGTTTCTTTCCTCTGAACCTAAAAGAAAACCTGAGCATTTGAAAGTAAGAGTGTTCCCTGATAAGGTACAAAAATTTTACTGAAATCAATGTTACTGAGGATGTAAGGAAGAGAAGATGCATTTTCTTTTGCTGGTACCATAATTTTGTAGGTACAAAAACAGTTCTGAAAAAATTGAAGTTTTTAAGGAAACGTCTCAATTTCTGTTAGTTATTTCTAATATAAGAGGTTGAAGTCATATATTTAACAAACTATTATTTAAAGTCCTGTGCTAATCTCTGCTATTAAAACCCACAGAGACATTGTGCACCAGAGTAAAAGTAGATCATAGTAAACACTGGACAGGACATTGGGAATCTGCAGAGTTGACTGGCTTTGTTAAAGGCAGAAAGACTGCTGTCTTTTCTTACTGTTCTGATAACTGTTTCAATATTGAGTTTGCAGTGACTAAACAGTGATTTATAATGATTTTAAAGCCTGAATTTTTGTTTTAGATTTGTATTAGCTAACAAATTAAACTTTTAAAAATAAAAATCACCTATTACAATATGTCAGCTTAACAAGCTTTCTTTTGGCTCCCAGACCTGCCAAGAGTGCAGACTTTTGTGCCCACATACATCCCTGGGGGTGGGGCCTGATGGCTTGATCAAGGTTTTATAGAATATCCTTAAAAACCCTGGAGACTTTCAAAACACCAAATCTATTTACCTTTAAAAGCAGCAAGAGGCACAAATGAAAACATTTACTCAGTGTGATATGTAGGGCTTGTGATCTGAAGTGTTTTAGAGCAAGGAGTGGCCATGGTACATCCCAGATAACAATGTAGCTCACCTAACAAGATCTGAGAGGTGAACATCAAACTTCTTTCTTTACTCACGTTATCCACTACTTCATTTTGGTTTGGTAACTGCAGTTGACCTTCTTAGTAACATTTACATAAAGAGTCCAGTGTGAACCAAAGCATGGGAATCATGTTAATCCATAGATGCATGTGATTTTTCTTTACTTTTTAAGGAGTTTGACTCGACTTGTTTTGAAATAAATTGTTATTTCATTTTAGAAATATCTATTGAATAAAATATAAATGGCTGATCTTAATTCCGTTACGTCAGGTTTATATTTTAAACTTAGGGTAGGCTTTCAAAGGAATCCTACTATGGCCTCCCAAGAGAAATGCTGTTTATTTCAGCAGCAGAATTAGACTAGAGAGCAGCATTTTAAAAAATATCCTTAATAGGTAGCAGGACAATAGCTTAATAGTGGAGGAGATGATTGAGGTATACAATTAATACTGAAAAAAATTGTGAAGACAAGAACTGCAGGGTTGTTTGTTTTTGTTTTTGTTTTTTTTTTTTTCAAGTAACTATAGGATTTAGTGGAAGTTACTTATAAAAAAAAATTGTATCATATCGTTGTATAATGGTATAATGAGGGTAAGTACTGTACTAAGTTGTTATCCATCTCAAGGCACATATATGTTTGTAATGTTGGAAAGAAGGTTCTGTTTGAAAAATACCTTTGCTTTTCTTTTTAGCTCATTATGTTAATGGGGGATATTAACAAAGAGTAATCAGAAGGAACTTAAATCAGGAAGAAGCTGATATATGGCTCCTCATGAAATATTCCTATCTTCACAGCTATTGTGCACTTTATCTAATTTCCATAGCTATCAGATCAGGGCTGTTTATTTCACTGTTGAATTATTGCTGAAGTCTGAGAGGGCACTGCTTTAAACAATGGAGCTGGTCAGCAGTGTTAGCAATTAATTTCCATAACATCTAGCCCTGTGTGGGCTTTCTTTAATACGTGATAGCTTTTGTAGATATTACAAAACAGGGCCAGATCACAGCAAGGCAAATGACTGCTTGAGGCTCTGTGCTTTTTTTAAGTGACTAATAAGCATTTATTGTGATGAGCACATTATACTGGTGCTTTGCCTTTTGCACTGGCTACTTGTGATTTCTGGATAAAGTTTACCATTAGGTTTGTACTCCAAAACTGTAAATGGCTTGGTTTCTAGTTACTTAAGAAGTTGCTGTGTCCACATGTAAATGTGTAACAAATGCCATATTTCAGCATGCATGATTAAATAGCACCCTCGTGGTTTATACAATGACACCCTCTTGGCTCACAGTGACACTTTTGGCCAAGGTGTATATTTGGCTCTGGAAATAGCTTCCCTCAATGTTCCTTTACATTTGATCATCCTCAAGGTAGGAAGCAAAATGTCACCATTATAAGCATGGAACGAATAGATGGAAATGCTCATTTTACCAGTTGTTCTGCAGATCTGTCACCTTAAATTCTAGACAAATTGAAGTTTCAGATGAATTAGTTGGAACACAGTTACATCCCGTTGATTCCATGACTCTTATTCCTGTTGTAAGTGAAACAGGAGACAGCCATTTTGTAACTAAGTCTCCCATTTCTTGTGAACAAATCTGATAGCCATGTCTACCCTGCAGTCAGGAGGGGTGATTATAGCACATTAAAAGACATTTTAGCTTAGCTGGCTTGGGTAGCAACAGATGCAAAGGTGCAGTGACATAAGTGTCATTGTTGACTAGTCACACAAATTGGTTTCCAGGATCCTAGGTGGGTTTGTATACCCTGTGCCAAAGTCTATGCCACCCTGACTTCATTGCAAGGTTTAAAGATAGCAGATTATAGGTGCATAGGATTGTGTACATATGCTGTAGTTTTAGTTCCTGACTTAACTATAGGCATATTTGAAGTGTAGGCAGAGTTGTGACCGGGCATGGGTTTTGCATTCCAGAACACCATGAAAGGACTTTCAGCTTTTATAGATTCTTGAATGGAGCATTACATTAGTGACACCGTGGAGGCTAGTGCCTAGTGGATGCCTAGTTGAAAAACATGAGCACTACCAGAATCAAGGTACTAGGACTTAGCCTGCTTTATGAGGCATTGGGCTAAAGATATCAAGAGAAAGGAACTTAGGTCCCTAGAAAGGGACTTAGGTAGAATTTACTGGTAGGTGCCAAAGTCATAGAAACCCTGACTAACTGCCGAACAACTCCTACATCCTGAAATTTTGATTTGTAAAATTACTAAGGGACCTAAGCTCCAGCTGTTGCACACAGTAGAGCCTCCACTATCTTGGCTGAGCTGAGAATTAATCTGTCTATTTCCTGCCTAAGAGTTTAGGATTCATAAATTTAGTATCTCATGTCTAAGTCTCTGGAGGGACTCAGTCTGGTAGGTGAGCTTAGAGAAGCCACAACAGCACTGAGTTCAGCACTCATAGCTATTTTCTTCAGAAACAATGCAGTGGTGTGCTGGTGAACATTTGTCTAGTAGCTAGAAGTTAGAGCAGTCACTGTGAAATTAAAGACCTGGATTTCAGGTCCCTTTTAGCTTGAGAGAATTCTTGCCCACACTTCTCAAGAGTGCCTAACTACCAACCTAGGCTGTGGCAAAGGATTTTCTGTTCTTCCTGAGGAAATGGAGCCACTGGGAAGAAAGGAGTGTAAACAATAGGCCAGCAAGTTTACTCTGTAACAGTGATGATCAGAGCACTCCCCTGAGAGGAGAGAGAAGTCCCAGGTTCTGATCCCTGCTCCTAATACTGTTGTTGTATGTATGTACCCAGTTTCATATGTATGTGCCTACCTTCATCGGGGTGCTGGGGATTGCCCTCAATTCACCTGCCTTCTACCTTGAGGGTTAGGGCACTTTCCTGGGAAGTGGAAGACGTGCACTTGATCCCCCTTAGACTGGGAAGGGCCTATAGCCATGATCTCCCACTTCCTGAGTGAACACTCTAACTACTAGGCTACTGTGCCAAAGATCAGGAGTACAGCCACTGCCACCAGTGATCAAGATGGGTTTCCTTACATAGGCAGCTAGATGGAGAAGTGGAACATCAAGACACCCTTCTCTTTTACTGTTCCTGTTAGCTGGCTCTGGTGTTCCCCATTTGTTGTGCTGAATTCTGTGAATCCCATTCCTAGGAACCTAACTGTATCCATTCAAGGTATGGGCAGCTTAGGTGCCAACTCACATTTGTGAATTCTTTGTCCAAGATCAGGTGCCTAAAATATAAGGGGCTAGGGAACTCAGCATCTAGCTGTGAATCTATGAATCTAGATCTGAATCTGACTTCTCAGGTTATTTTACTGCAGTGTTCAATTTCCAGTCCGAGAGATTCTCCTCTTAGGGTACATGCAAACATTTGAAGAGGTTAGGGGGAGATTAGATCATGTTAAAAATGGCCACTTGATCTAATGTAGTTCACACAGGTGTGAACCTTACATTTACATTCCTACTTAGTTCAATCTAAGTGTGAATTGTATAGCAGTTCAGAACAGCTAGATTGGTCTAAAAATGGCTGACTCAATCTAAGTTAAGTGTACCTTTGAGGTAGTCTAAGTGAGATCAGGTCCAGCAAGACCAGTCTAGCTGAACTTCTGTATAATTTCCAGACCAGTTCTGGGACTAGGAAATCCCAGATGCTAGCCCCAGCGCTGCATTTTCCCTATCTGCCCACCCCCGGCAGTGGTCTGTTTTAGTCCCCTCCATTTCCTCCTCCCACTCACATAGCCTACCAACCCTTCTCCCCAACCCACAAGCAAATCCTGGTGCTGAGAACCAACAGAAGTAAATTGGGGTAGGAGAGATGTGGAGGAGTGCTTAATTTGCAGCTGGGAGATTAAAAATAGTTCCTATTCCTGGAGGTGGGAAAAAGAGCTCCCCGTTCCTCCAAGGACCCTGTTAGCTCCTCTCCCAATGCCTCCTACAGACCTCACCTGGCCCCCCAATCCTTCCATAGAGGTTGCCTGCCTCTCCAATTCCCTCATGGAGCCCACCTGCCCCCCCATCCCTCCATGGATCTTGGTTTTCTCCTCTTACCACCCCTGAAGGTACCACCTGTCCACCAATCCTTCCCAATCCTTCCTGCAGACCCTGCTAGCCTCCCTGAGCCCCCAAGCCCCCTTCACTAGCCCCTCATCCAAACTTACTTTAGATTGGGTGGCCATTTTCAAATGCCCCACCCCAACCTCCCCAAATCTGTACATGCCCTTAAAGGTTTTGGTACCTGTTATAGCAAAGTATAGCAATTTGCAGATGATCTAAATTGCGTTACTACTTTTGCACTGCTGTCAAAGTAAATTTCATGGAAATTTGCATGGGAATATTGCTTATCTTCAAATTTAGAAGTGCTGAGCCATGAACTGAAGGGAAATATTATGTAATGTGGAAGGTATTACTTATTGCATATATGAAGTAGGAGCTTAAACATATTTTAGAATCTCTACAAGATACTTTGAAAATCCATTACAGGAAAGTTGTCACTATGATATTGAATTCATGTGCCAGAACAGGCTGTCACACTAATATATGTACAGTTTAAAAGAAGAAGAACATAAAACACCAGCAGAGAAGCTAGCTTTCAGGAAGCACAAACAACACCACAAAGGGAGACAAGGCCTTGCCTGAAAGCTCAGCTCTGCATGAGGTGCCTGGCGAGACCCACTGAGAACTCATCAGGTTGTTATTTTATCTTAGTGTTGATCTGACACTGTTTCTTGGTTGAGAGGTGGTGTTTCCCAGTTATTCTTAGGGATTTTGGCACCTGTTGTAACAGAATAGTAGTTCACAGGGGGTCTAAATGCTATTTTACACTGTTCTGAAAGACAGTTTTATTTAAATCCAAGTGTGTTAAAATTCAAGTGTGTCAACCACTTCCTGGGCCACATTGAACCCCAGCAAATGTGGAGAACAACTTTCATTGCTTTCAACGGGAGTCTCATTTCCTCCTTATTTTAGAGCTGATTTTGACCTCTGTCCTGTTATTAGAAAAACATGTCTGTCATACCTATGCACAGGCACACCATTGCCCCCCCTCCTCCCACACATTCTTTGTTATTTAGACAATAGTTAGGCTTTAAATACTAAAGAAGACTTAAGTGGATTTACTTTGCAAATAAAGATATCTAGCTGGGTTTATGATGACTAGATTTGCAAGTCTGATTCCCCCCCAAAAATGGGTTACCTGAGTTCTAAAGTTAAGCAGGTTTTGAAGGAGCCCAAACAGAAGCAAAAAAGCTGTGCCCATCAATATAAATGTTAACTCTGAATAGTTCGTACATAGTATGAACCCTGTGACATTGTTACATTACTTCTCAAGTGGCATCTTTGGGAAATACCAAAAAAATGTTACAAGTAAATAGTGTCACTTGTTTTTCTTTCTGACCATTATACAGCACAAATAGGAAATAAAGTATTTTTACTGGCAACAAAAAAGGACAAGACTTTTTTTGTTTGTACACGAACTTTTCCCATATTTCATTAGCCTCTGTAAACCTTCTGCTTCTTTCCTCTCTTTGTGGAGAGCAGGAGAAATGTGAATGTATTGTGTGACCCCCTGACTGCCGTTCTTCTGTAGTTTAATAGAGAAGGCCCTTGGAAGTATTGCCTTTTTTACTTCTGTGAAACTGCTAAATGTATCTGAGAAACAATACAGATGAATGTATATCTCACTTTATATTGATGCAGAACTCAAGAATGTATCTCAGGACAGGGATAAGGGCAAATCATTACAAAACAAGTATAAAAAAGAATGAGTTGACAATTGTGTAGCACCAGTTTAAGAGAATACAGCTTGTCCTTAGGTCTGACTGACTTTTTCAGGATGAATGGACCCCTGTGTTTTCTTATTTACTTCTTTTAGTCTTCTTGAAAGGAATATGCTTTCCTTTTAGAGATATGGATATATCTTCTTAGAAGGTGCAGAAAAGCAGTAGAAGTGAAATAGTTAATTGAATTACTGAATTTGTATACAGCTTACAAAACAGGTTTGAAAAAAATCATTGAATAAATTTCAAACAGTTACTTCCACTGACTTTATATGGGCATCATTAATCTCTTTCTTGGGGATACAATTGCTGTCCTAAAGATGGACCTGAACAAGCATAAAGTTTTAGAAGTTTGAATACAGATTAGATTTAAACTTCAGTGTTGGCTCCTTTTTAGGTTAAAACAAAAATCTGGATTTAAATAATGCCGCCAAACTCCAGTGAAGTTCACATAAAGATGGAGACATAAATCTGAACTTTGCAATTTAGATGTCACAGGGATGAACGCAGCCTAAATACATAGATAGAGAGGTAAGAGTATAACAATTGCCCTGCCACATTATGCCATTGAGCCACAAACAGACTGTTATTTTCTGTCTTCAATATTAACCTGCACTGGATGTTCCAAAAAAAACCTTTAGTAGACAATTATTGAAGCTTCCCCTGTGAAGCTTCATCGTAAATGCCTGGAGTTAGTGGTTGGCTTGTGCCTTGAAGTGTGAGGACATATAGGGTTTAGTGGACGCATGGCAACTGTTGATGATTTCGTCCAAAACCTAATCCTTGTTAATCCCAATGACAGCAGCTCAGAAATATCACTTATAGCAATAACCAGTGAGTATCAAAAATCCAGGTTAAAAACATGAGAAAAATATGTATAATAGAATAAATATAGTATCGTTTGAGGTAGAAGGGAGTTCTTATTGGCATTCTTTTGGCAATAAATATTGGTGAGTAATGCACATATCCCAAGCACGTGCCAGTAAACGTATATGTGTGCACCGCCCCTCAACCCATGTGCACAGATTATTTTTTTCCCCCCCCACCCATCCAGTATCACAAAGGACAGCTTTACAAAGACTTTTTTATAGCATAGGCTCTTATCTTTTGTGAAACATGGACCCACCCAGCACTTGGACTGGTCTTTGGGCCCCACCCATGTTCTTTTGTTTGGAGCCTGAGGTCCTGTGATGAACTAACTTAGCATGTTGCTGTTTATGCTACTCAGACTTAATCTGTTTTGATTTACAAGGATATGCCCTTTCCCTGTTGGCTATATATGTGACCGGTTGTAGGCTATGTGTCTGGGAAAGGTAGATACTGGTAATATGATACATACAAAAAACTAGAACTCTTGGTTCCAAAATGTTATAAAAGGTATCATTTTGGAACCAAGAGTTCTAGTTTTTTGTATGTCTTTTTGTCTCAGACCAACATGGCTACCAAGTATGCCCCGGTAATATGATATATAACTAAAGTTAGAAAGGTATTTCCAGTTTTGGGATCGTGTCAGCATGATGATGGCACTTTCCAAGAGTAGACTCTGAACTCATAGGAGTAATTTCACCAAGATCAGTAGAATAATGTCAATGGAAAGCCAGAGTAAGTGAAATCATAAAAAGTCCCCAGATGCCAGTTTAGAAGGTAATGAAATAAGATGTCCCAACCTTGCCTTGTGATATTTCAGGTGATGTTTACTCAAGAAGGATTAAGTGAATAGCAGGGGCCTGAATCTAATCTTACTCTGGTTTTCTGCAAGTGGCAATCCTTTGATTGCAGCGGGGATATTCTTCATTTATATCAGCACTTTTGGGGGGCTCTTTGTAGGAAACAAAATACTAATTGTGTTTCCTTTTATGTGAGATCTGGATATTGTATTATTGTGATCTTGTTTTGGTATCGGTCACCCGACTTAGGGAAATGGACCCTGGAATCAATACAATCAGACTTTGCGCTAGACAAACTACCTCTCACCAGTGGTACTTTGAAGCCATTTTACTCAGAGGACACCCTGGGAGTGGAGTGCATCTCAAAGGATATCATCTCTCTCAAATTTTCTGTCATACACTTGAGCAAATATCACCACCCCTTAGTATGGAGCAGCAGCTGTCTCTTTCCACAGCAAGTCCTATGGACAATGAAGTATCATGGTGAGGTTATGGCCCACCTCCCTTTCCGTAGCTTGCAGCTTAGGCACTCTGTGAAGGAGCACTTTCACAGTTCTCTGGGCACAGGGTGCAAATGATAGGGAAGTTTTTTGCACTTGCTGACAGGGCCAGGGTACTGACTAATGCTGACCAAAGAGTGGGATTTCCAGTTCTCAGGCGGTATTTTTCTCAAAATCTGAAGTTGGCTGGAACAAATATGGTCTGAAAACTCAAAGACAATTTTGTTTTGGAAATGCTGACATTTTTGTGATTCAGAAGCACACTCCCCTGCAACTTAGCCACGAATTGACCAGAATGAAATTTCACTGAGTAGCTTACTGTGATCCCAGGGCACATGACTCTGCTTAGAGTTGGGTCTCTCAGGGCTTTCAGGAGCCCTGATGCTGGGAAATGAATACTCCCAAGGCTTTCAGGCATGCATGCATGAGCCTCAATTCTAACGCAAATTGGTTCATATAGTAAAATGAACAGCATCTTATTATGGATTCACTCTATGGCTTCCTACTTTGGAGGCCATCTTATCAAAATTTGCTCCAGTTAAGGCTAACTTGATTCCAGTCTAACAGGATAACCATGGCAACAGTGTGCTTCCAGGCTTTCATATGGGTGGTGTGACAAACTGGACAGATTCAAAAATCCTGTTTTATTAGCACCCTGAAACTGGACTTCAATAGTACTGCAGCATGTAGCATTAAGATTGCAGAAAGAGAAATCTGCAGTATATGAAATATTTCAGAACATGATTGTAGTCACAAACAACAGCTGAGGTTGTTTTCAAGTCAGTCTTATGTATCTTTTTATCATGTACCACTTACATTGGCAATGTACTCAACTTATAGAAGAAGCTATGATCTCTACTCTGAAGGGTTTCTAATATGAAGGTAAGCATATGATGACAGACCAGACATACAAAGTCCCAAGTAACCAGAAGATGAAACTATCATAGTGGTGCAGCATTTTTGTACACAGTATTCTTTAATTTCATAATCAGAGTGCTTCTGTCTTTTGTTAGCTAGCCATGGAGAAGAAGGCTATATATTTGTTATGCAGTTTGCCTTCAGCATAACTGTATCTGATGGGTAGAAGTATACTGTCATAAATATTTTATTTCATTAGGAATTTATAATTTGATATATACATTTTTCTGGTGGGGAGCAATTTCTTGGTATGGTTAAACCTAGGTAATAATATCAAGTATGGAGTGATAGTATCTAGCCTTTAAATAGTTTTTGGATGCTTTTTAATTGCATGTGAATAAAAAGCCTCATATTTTCCAGACCCTTAAAATGAAATTTATCTCACTGTACAGGGCTTACCCTAAGATTATGTCTGCCTAAGATTATAGGGACTGGTGCTCCTTTATGCATGCTCCTTTAACTAGAAAAGCTATGGAATCTGTGGAAATTTTCAAGAACAGGTTAAACAGACACTTGGCTGGGATGGCTTAATCAGGGAAGATTGTACCTTGAACCTGCCTTACTAAGGCGATCTTGTGTGGATGTAGTTCTGCTGGAAGAAAGAGTCATTTTGCTGCCAAAGCATAGTTCACTTCATGAAGGGAGGGTGGGTTCTGCAGACAGTTATGCTGCCTATGAAGGATGATCTGCCTACATAATTGTGTTAACGTAGATAAGGCCAAGACCTGCTACATCATTTAGCGCCCCCCTCCCCCTGCAACTATTCAGCCATTTAAGGGCCAAATTCAGAGGCCAGTGCTCATAATGATTTGCTTATTCTGCCAAGGTGATGGATAGATTTTCCTGCAAGCTGTAAGAGCTTATAAAGCTGCTTTGACAGTAAATCAAAGTCAAGCCTCCATTAAATCTTTTGCATGTTACCCCTTCTTCATGGTAAGGGGGTAGATGGGCTGAGAAGAGAGAGAGATTCACACTGTTTTAGACCTGCCAGCCACATAGTCTGGTTTACCCATTTCCTGGTTTTACCCCCCTTCTTGTTCCTATAGAAAGCTTGTGTGTTGCTGACTATCACTCTGTGCAGAGGATAAACAGTTCCTGCATGAAGTCATCTCTTTTATGCACATTAGAACTTGTGCTGTTCCACTGAGAAAAGCCCACTGTGCCATAGGAAATGGGGTGGGGTTCATCCCACAATTTTAAGTGGTGTCAGAACCTCATGTAGGTAGGCAACTGTGGAGCAAATTTCTGTTTAATTCTGACTGATTATTCCTGTAAAAGCTATGCAAGAAATGGCAGCAAAAAATGACAATTGTGGCAAAAGAGGAAAGATATTTTAAAGCACCAAAGATCTGTAGACCTTAATTGATCTGCTTATGGGTCAATGAAACTTCCCTTCCTAAGGCAAGCAGGAGAATGGTGAAATAGAGCTCACTTAAAAGTGATCACTTACAAGCTATCACTTAAATATTTAAGGGGAAAATTCAGTACATCTTTGCTGATGTTCGAAAACCTGATTTCCAGAACCAAAATCACGAGTTGTATGGCTTGAAATGATGATCTAAGACTTCCTAGCCAGGGCTGACTGAGTATAGAAACTGACTGAATATAGACATTGGGCAAAAATGGGTACCTCCATCAAGGGGTGACATAAGTCCTTATAATATAATCACCTTCTCTCATCTATGCAACACTTCCAAAGAGTGGTTTATTTTTGTTTTTGACCCTAGTGCAATGATTGCTATATTCATAGGTGATGAGTAAGAGGGTATGGTGGGGGGGCATGTGCCCCCCCAACAGTCAGTGCTCCAGCTGTTTGGGGTGGGGCACGGAGAGCACTAGTGCCCTCCCTGAAATTGGCTCTTCTGCTGCCACTGTGCCAGCACTTCTGTGCCACCAACAGCTAGCTGGCTGCTGAGGGACCTCCGCCCCCTCCCCCCAATCATGCCCCACTGGTGCCCTGCCCAGACTCAGGAGGCATCAGTTGCCCATGGCTATATTAATAGTGAGTTGTGTGTGGTGAAGGATTTGCATGAAAGATTATGGTGGGAGTGAAGGGGGAATTCCCAATTTACCTTTAGATAGCACATGTATTATTGAAAGGTTTTTCCACTAGCCATTTCTATTCTTAAATGCCAGTTCCTATTTATAGAAGTATGAGCTTCTACATACCTTTGTGTGTGTGTGTGTCTGTATGTGTGTAATTTCTTTCTTTTTGTTTTTTAAAGGAAAGAATGGGGGAAAGTATCAATTGTTGGGTTGTGCTTTTTTTCTTATAATGACTTATTTTCTTATACTAAAAAGCAGCACTGAATATCTCACAATGGGTGCATCTGCACATTTATTAATGCACTGTGGTTACTGTGCATTCAGTTTAGTACCTGTAATTACAGTAGACCTGTAATTAGTCTACTGAGCATTAGCGTCACAAAAAACCCGTGTGCCAGCAGTTTCTGCGTATTCAGTTAGTACCTGCTGTTAGAAGTACCAGCTAAATACACAGTAACTACTGGCACACATTTTTTGAGACACAAATGCTCAGTAAATTCATTCTTTTGAGCGTTAGCACAGCTTTTGCTGTGACATGCTAATGCGCAGTAGAATTAGTCTATTGCATGTTTAGTGTCTTGTGTAGATGTGTCAATTTTATTCTGGATTGCTGCAAAGTAAACTAACTTTTTGATCATATTAGCCTATGATGGTTGCAAGAACAGATATGCTTTATTCCTCTGGTTGGTCATATGTTTGACTTTGTGTTCTATGTCTGGTCACTTAGTATTTTATGAAGGGGGTATGACTTAATTAACATCTGGGGCAGTTTTGCTTTTTAGTTATATTAGTTTTAAATATTTTTTTCAAGATAGCAAAATATGTATTGTTCATTTAGAGTCTGATTTAGCAAAGGCATTTTCTCATGTTTAAAGTTAGGCATCCAATTTAGTCTCTTTGTCTTCACTGTGCAGGAGTAAGTGTTAGGGATAGACCCAGCTAAATACCAAGTGCCAGTCCTGATGACACTGACTTTCCAGTCAGTTACTTATAAGCATAGGTAGTCCCAGAGAATCTCATTTTGATTTCACATCCATTTTGAGACAGTGTAAACACCAATGGTAGTTGGACCAAAATCTTTCTAAGTACAGAATTTGATCCACTGATTTTAGTGGGCCTTTTTCTAGTAACAAGGATTACTCTGCAGGGTTAGGGCCTCCCTAAATATGAGTTGCTAAAATTCAGACAGTTTTTGAATAATCTATCTGAGGGGTAGCAGGAAGTGGTTCTGGCATACGCCTAAAAATGTTGAAGAATTTTTGCACAAAGTAAAAAAGATAAGATTAAAAAATGATCTTTGGACAGAAACAACACATGGGATACTTGTACCCCAGAAAGCTAATAGTATTTAAAGGGAAGAGCATATAAAAATAGAGGTTTAGAAGAGGTAGTATTTTTCAGAATTATCATTAGCTGTAGCAACCAGTGTGACTGCCAAAATATATTAAAACTAACCTGCATAGTCCGTTTATTTATTCACATTTTTAATTGTAGTCAACTTGAGGACTTAAAATGTTTTTTATTTTAATAATTCATAGGCGAGTTGAGTATTTTCTAGGAGTATAGTATGAAAAACCAAAGCATATTTTTTAAAATTGTCTTGCCTGTTTATGCAACTGCAGGATTTTTAGGCTTTGCAGGATTGTACTAGGGGTTTACTGTTTGGATCACTTAACACTGAACTGAACAAAACACTAATAAATCTATCCTTGGGAGCATGTCTCCATGACCAAAACAGTGTTTCCAGCACTAACTCATTGATCCTGTATCCTGAGATTATCCAAGTAAGTGGGAAAATAGAGAGAGAGAGATCATAGAATGAAGCTAAAATGTTAACCCAGTCCACAGGCTAAAGTTTGGTTTTGTTGTGCACGTAGGTAGATGTTTGAAGTTTTATAGATAAGGAGCCCCCAACCTCCCTTCCCAGCCATGGATCATGCCAAAATTTATAAAGTAAGGGCCTCATGTAGCAACATCTGTGAGTGTAAGGATCTGATCTGCTAGTTTGTGTATATCTGCCCTTTAACCTGGCAGTGGGATCCCACCCTCTTCATCTTGATGAGATGGCAGGAATAAATGGCAGAGAGAGGCTAGAGCAGGTATCAGTAGTGACAATCACAAAGATGATGCTTTTAGTATTACCATAATCAAGGAGGGGTGACTGGGAGAGCAGTCCTGAGTGCTGACTTGAGGGTGGAAGGGGGGGGCAGGACATGAAAAAACTGAAGCTGCCACACCTGCCAGCTGTCTGCTACTTCCACTGACCGCAACCTGTGTCATGCACCATCATCTCACAGGGCACTGGATTGGTCTCTTAGACAGCTGACTTTTGGAGAGCCACTGGAATGATGAGGTGGACCTTGGTTCTGTTTGGGGTTCATTTTGTATGATACAGTTGTGGGCCAGCTTTTTAATAGTTTAGTGTTATAATAGTTCAATAGTTAATTAAACTGCAGATTGGAAGAAGAGGAGACTGGATATTAGGTTTGCTTTTCTCCTGTAGAGTCTAAATGTACCCTAGCATTAACATAAGCTGTTTTGCCACTATCTCTCACTGCAACCCTCTTCTCTGCTTCAGGGACCTGTTTGCTTTGTGGTTGTTTTGTTATTCCTGGTGTATCTTCATTAGAGATGCTGACCTTTGAAGGAGCCCCTTTTCCATCTTACCATGATGGGGGAGGACTGAGGTGGTGGGGCCATTCTCCAATTGGGAGGCAGAGGAGTAGCACATTTCAGTATTAGTTCCATACAAGTGTTATTTTTCCTGTCATGTTTGTTGGAGTTATCCTTTTTGTTTATTTTTCTTGCGGAAAGGCAGGGAAGAAAATCTGGAAAAAATACTGCTTACATGTCATCAGTAATTTCTTGGCCACTGTACCCATCGTTGGCTTGCTGACAATCTCAAGGCAGGGAGTGGGTGAGACCCAGCTGCAGCTAACAAGGCGGGAGAGAAGGAAAGAGATCTTAATCTGATTTAGGCTTTACCAACCCTCCCCATGACCACTTCTTGCTGTCTCCCCTCCTCCATCCTTCTCCCTGGGGAACTATAGTTACAGCTTCACACAATTAGCTCTCCATTCTTCATGGAGCCAGTGGTTCTGTGGACTTCACTGCTTTCTGTCCACCTTCTGCTTGCTGAATGCAACATGTAAGGAAACAACTGCCCTAAGAAGGGGAGCTCTCCTAGGGGATTGAGACCTACAGATTTGCCCCACAACCAGGAAACAGATCTTAACCTGTAAAGTATTGATAGAGAGTAAAGCAAGTAAAGCATGATAGAGAGTGCTCAACATTTTCTCTGAGTTCTCTTGTGTTTTCTTTCATGCAATTTGTGAATATAAATCAGTTTAAGGGCAGAAAATGAGTTATCCCCAAGAAGCAATAAAAAGTATCGTCACCATAATAGCAGGGGTTTAGGTTGTAGCAGTGTTAGTCTAAGGACATAGGCAGACAAGGTTCCTTGGGTGAATTTGATATCTTTTATTAGACCAACCCAAATGGCTGGAGAATAATTATTAAGCAAGCTTTTGAGTTCAAAAACCCTTCGTCAGGCTAAGGAAGTTTCAGCAGCTGGTGTGTGCTCTTCCTGGATGGAATGAAAAGTATCCTATTACTTTGTATTGATCTGACTGGATCCAGAAACCCAGAAAGGCTGAGATGGAGCAGCACTCAGATGTGAGACCACCAAGAAAATATCCAGGGTATGGTATGGCATTGTGCTAGTGTTGTGTAATAAGGTGATGTTGTACATCTGGACTGGTGTGCTGCCTTTGAGTTTTAGACCAGCCCTTAGACCAGTCTGTCACATGTTGTATACCATGCACAGCACTGATCCAGAGTGTGTGCTGCATGTGGTGCTTATGCCACACAAGCCCCAGGTTCCTTATGTAACCCACAGGGCTGAATGAGTTTGACACCCCTGCACTAAGCATTTCAGTTAAAAATGTTATCTTTGTTATTGGGCTAATCCTCCCCTTCTTCCAACGAAATCCACAACAACTTCTTTTGACATTAATAGCCATTATTAGTGGCTATAAGGGAATACCTGTCAAGAACAAAGGTCTGATTTTTATAGCTATTGTCAAGCAAAACGATTAGTTAGGAATGGAACAATCATTTTCCTCTTTTCTTGTAGCTTTCTCTGCATTTTATTTGTGTGGAAAGTTCTTGGGTGTCTGTACACTTGCGGCGGGGGGGGAGGGGGGAGCAGTGAGCTTTAATTAAGTGTCCCTGCTGCCATTCTGAAACATGGGGACATGGAATACGCATGATGTGGAGGCTGCTGGAGCCCACTAATTAGCACACTCTCGCAGACTTGCAGCAGCCTCAATGAATAGAGTCTGCTTGTCATATGCATAGGTGCCTCTTGATTCTACAAAAATTATCTTAAGGTTCTTTATAAAAAGTGTTGTTGAAAGTTTTCAGTCATTAGTGAGCATGGAAACTTCACTTTCTATCTAACCTGTTAAATATTTCTGCTGTGTGATGCTAAATAACTGCTTCATTCCATCATAAATTGGATAAGATGAGCTCTACTCATAGGCTGGTGCAATGATGCACTATGAAATTCTCTGATGAGACATAAAACTAGATATTGCTGAAAGTTACTTGCAGCCAACCTGGCGTTACACAGATTTGTGTAATCTGTAATGACCTATAGATCACAAGATTCCATACTTGGGATTTGGAACAGCTGTTTGAAACGGGTTACCTTCAGTCAAGGTTTTCCATTGAACCCAACATGTTCTGGGGCAGAACTCCAGTGGGCAGCTTCTCTACCTGCTCTGTTTGGAGGTAGTAGAAACAGAGCTATAGGGGATTAGCATGGGCAGATTCAAGAGATGGAAGTAAGGGGCTGCAGTGACTCCTGCCTTTGGCTGTGTAGTGTATGCAAAGTGAGCTCTCTCAGCTCAGTGGCTCCTTAGTGTGTCTTTTGCTGGTGCTGCTGTTTCTCTATGTCTCTGGGACACTAGAGGTGAACCTCAGTGCCACTTACCCTTTCACACTGCTGAATTTGGTAGCAGGGGAAAAGAGAGAGCAAGCAGAGGCAGTATTCACCCCTGGGGTCCCAGAGCCATGCCAAAGCAGCTGCTCTAGCAGACACTACATTGAACCAATGAACAGCTAAAGGGGGGTACAACCAGTACCATAGCAAGGGAGGGGTGAGCGGGGTGACTGCCTCTGCACTCAAGCAAAGGGACACCAATAAGCACTGCTCAGCTGGGGTGGAGTGCAGGGCAGAGCTGCAAGTGGATTATTTGGAGGGGGTCTATGGATGGGGAGATGGTTTCTGCTGCTGCGTGCACCCCTGGGCAAGCATGAGGGGCACATGTAACCCCCAGATCCATGTGGGGTGAAGGCAGGTTGCCACTGTGTGCTTGCCCCAGGTGTGAAACATCCTTGCTATGGCACTAGATGCAACTGTACCCCAGCATCTCCCCTTGATCTATGCCTGCACAGAAGTGTGAAGTGGCTTTAGTGGATCTAGAAATGTAGTCATTATGGATATACTCGGTAAACTCACTCTTATTTATTGCTTTATTGATTCACAGCACAATAACTAGCAACACAATACAGTGCACTGATTTTTGTTTGTTTCTTTGTAAACTGTGCAGATCCTCTTTGGGTAGCTAATTTTTCCTACACATTGTAAATACTAAGTAGGTCATGTAGAGAAGACCTTGAGGTCTGGAGAAAACAAACATTTGAAGATCATCCTGGATTTGGTTACTGTAACAGGGGTTACCTCCCCTACCAGGGCTTTGCCTCTAGTCTTCCCCAGGCAGTCTACCTGCTCCACTTTTCTGCCATGCCTTGATGAAAGTAAAGTTCAGCTGTTACTCGAGCGGGAGATTACCTTTTGTACACCATGACGACTAGGACCATAAATGCATGCTCCAATCCCTGTACATGCCTCACGCCTCGCAGATGTTCCATTGTGTGTTACTTCTCTGGCATAGGCCCAGAGCAAACTGAGCACACAGTTGTAGCTCTACCATACTACCATGGAGGGCCACTCTCATGCCACCCTTCTCTCACTAGGGTCCCATTCATTCCACTGGCTTTTACCAGACCTCTTTCAGGCTGCCTTCTCTCCTGGGTCACATTCATACTGCCTGACCTCACCTGACTTCAGGCTTGTCTCTCCACACCTCAGTCAGCCCTAGTGCAGTCTGTCAGGCATCTCCTGCTGCCCTCACCTGAACATTTGCTGAGCAACTCTACAACTGTTAGCCTACTTCACTCCTGGCCCCTTGCCGGGCCTCCATGGCCTCTTCCCTCTTCACTATGCCCCTTTCTCAGGGCGTCTACTCACTCACCCACTCACAGGGCCTCTCTCTCAGGATCTCTCGCTCTCCATCGCCCCTCTCTCTCAGGGTTACTACTTGTGGCCCAGGCTTTACCCTGCTGCCTGGACTCTGCCTCAGGGCTCCTAATAAGCCTGGACTCCCCCTGCTCTGCTGGGACACCACCAGGGATGGGGCCCTGGGGTTATAAAGTGCTCCTTCCCACCTTTCAGGGAGGTAACTGGCACGGCATTTCCTGGGAGCTCCCATGCCACTAGAAGCCCCACCAGGTCGCCTTTCCCCGGCAGGGTGCAGTTTCACATCTTATTCAGGACAAGAGGAGTCTCCACTTCCTTTCCCTCCAGGCCACCCTGCTACGTCCCTTGCTAGCAGCCAACTGCCCTCTTTATATTGTTGGGTTGTGTTTGAAAATGGCTGCTGCAATCATCCACCTGGCGGCTGCGTGCTCCAGTCCTCAAAGTGGCAGGCACCAAAGGCACACTGCCATAGGTACCAAATTTCCTATGGCACCACACATGGGATGGACTATTTTGTAGATCTGTAACAAACTACTCCTTGGAGTTGTCAATCAGAATGCCTCTGTCAGTTTTTAAGCAAATGTAACTGGTTCTACTGCGAAGATGGATCTATCAGTATTATCAAGTTTTCAGTATGTATGATCTGCGAACAGCAGGGACACGATGAGGTTTACTGGATGGAGCACAGGACTTGATGCCAAGAAGGGAAGTGTGGAGAGGACGTTGCACAGGACAACCACCTTTCTGATTCTGCTTTTGTTCAAGTTCTGTTGAATTCTTCTACAGATCTCAGTAAATCCTCAGGTTTAGAAGGTCATGCTCCCTAATAGCCACTTAAAATGAGCCAATTAATACAGTGGAAGATTATGGTGTGTTAGAGCATGACCTTCGAGACCCTGGTAACCTGTTGTTATACGGTCACTGTACACAAGACTTGTCACATGTACAGCATCAACGAATCATGGTTACTCTTTAGCTGGTTACACACCCTGCAGCTAATCCCAAGCAGTTGATGTGTTTGCAAACACTTCAGTTCTCAGCGTACATAGGGACTGTTGTAAGTTACATCATGCCAATTCCAACTCTTCAAGGTTGTGTTTAAATAAAATATCATTTTCTAGTTTTGACGAGCCAGGACATAGGTGATCCACTGCAATATCTTGCAAATGACACCCCTCCATTTTCTTCATGTTCCTACAAGTGTCTCAGAAAGACATATTCTTAAGAAAGGAGAATGTATTATGAAATGCAGATGGAAAGCAAACTCCTCCCTCAGAGCCCTACCACTTAATTTGATATATAAACTCTTGCTGTCTTTTGTTCAGCATTATGCAAACCAAATTAATTTTATATGAGTTTTTTTCTGAGGTGTGTAAGTATAACCTATTTATGGATGGACCTTCAAAATTCTGAGGACAGGAAAGCTATAGAACCTCATTCATTTTGGTATTTAACACTAAGCAGTATTTCAAATACAGTGAAACTGGTCTTAAGCCATCTACAGGATCAAAAGTAAGCTTATAACTGTTTTAAAAGAAGAGGATTTTCTAATAAAGGTGAGTCAGAACTGTATTAATTACATTTGGGGAATCTATGTGCTGAATCTTTTAAGAAAAAAAAAAAACCCTAATGTGATTCACACAGGTTTAATCAATTAAGACAGATTATATATTAATCACATTTAATTAGACAAATTCTTTTCTCCAGAAAATATATTTGGTTAAGATGGGAAAACCATCTTGTCAGTGTCTGAAGCAGAAAGTTGTTGGCAGAGGCAGTGGTAGTGATCCCTCGTGGTAGAAGATGATCACTCCCAGAGGTCAAGCAAAGGATTGTAAATGAGTCTGCTGATAGCTAAGAAGGCCAAAGAGCCACAGACTCTATGGCAAATGCCACAGGTGATGATTAAAGTAAGGGTCAGACCAGAGATTTCTTGATTTTGTTTCTCATCCTTCTGTTTCTGTCACTTTTCTGCCTCCAGGGAAAGATGGTTTTCCTCGAAGATGTGCCTTCTCTTACAAGGGGTTGCCATATAGCCTTATCTCAGGCTAGTTTTTTCCGATTTATGGTGTCAATGCCACACTTCTTAATGTTCTTTTTGAGAGTGTCCTTGAAGCATTTCCTCTGGTCCCTGCATGTCCTTTGTCATTGGCTGAGTTGGGAGTATGGCAGTTATTTTGGTAAACATACATCAGGCATGTGCACGCCATGCCTCATCCATTAGTTGATGTTGAATAATCAACACTTCCATAGTGGTAGTGTTAGCATCGGTGAGGTCTCAGGCATTTGTGCAATGATCCTTTCACTTTATGCCAAGAATCTTCCAGAGGTTGTGCTGGTAATGGCATTCCAGGCTTTTCAGGTGGTCTCTGTAGGTCACCCAAGCTTCACAGCCACAGAGAAGAGTTGAGATTACCACAGCCTTATATAATAGGAGCTTTGATCAAGTCTTGATGTTGTGATTGTTGAACACACAATACTACAGTCTTCTAAAGGCACAGCTGGCACAGTGGATCCTATTATGGATCTCCTTAAAGAGATGGCTGCAGAGGTATGCTAAATGGTCAACTTTCTCCAGATCCTGTCTGTTAATGAGGAACTTTGCCAGGGGAGTTGATTGGTCTGGAGAAGGCTGGTGAAGAACCTTTGTTTTTCCAGTATATTTCGGGCATTGGTATGCTTCAGAGAAGCAGTTAAGGGCCATTTGTAGGTCTTTCTCTATATGTGCCATGACAGCACAATCATTGGTATACTACTGAAGTTTGACAATTGAGGCCGAGGTAGCTTTGGTTTTGGCATGGAAGTGGGTGAGATTGAAAAGGTTCCCATCCATCTTGTACTCAGTGGTGATGCCATGTGGCAGATGGTCATGAATAAGCATCTTGATGACTACAAGAAAGACAGAAAACAGAATTGGTGCAACCATGCAGTCCTGCTTGATATCAGTTCTAATAGCAAAGGGCTCCATAGCAGAGTCACTGCATAGGATGGAAGCAGTCATTTGGTCATGAAGGAGTCTTAGGATGGTGATAAATTTCCCTGAGCAGCCAAGCTTCAATAAGATCTTCCATAGAGCCTCATGGTTAACAGGATGAAGGCTTTGGTCAGATCAATAATGGCCATGTACAATTCCTGGTGTTGTTTTTAGCATTTTCCCTGAATCTGCCAGGCTGCAAAAATCATGTCCATGGTGCCTCTGGATGGTCTCAAGCTGCACTGAGACTTGGGAAGGATTTCCTCAGCACAAGGGAGCAGTTGGTTTAGCAGAATTTGAGGGAGGATCTTTTCAGTGATGGGAAGGAGGGCAATACCTCAATAGTTTCTGCAGTCAGACTTGGCTCTCTTTTTTTAAAATGGTGACATCAGAGATATTGCTGTCTATTGTTTGTTTGTGATATAACCCTTGTGGGGTGTACGAGGTACTTAATAAAAAGCATATGAATAGCAGTTCCTGGTTCCATTTAGCTCACTGTATAAATGATGGAGCTGACAAATTAGGATTGGGCTTTATGCTCAGCTGGTGTAAAACATTTCTTTTGGTTGAAATTAATTAGCTGATGTAAGATAATGCAATGCGAGGGCTGGGCTCAATTGAATTTAATTAGTTTATTTCTGATGTTGAGTGGCTCAAGAAAGAGGAGAATCAGCATCAGGAAATGGGAATGTGGTGTGTGTGTGTTTGTATGTGTGGGGGCGGAAGGGGCAATGAGAGAGACACGAGGTATAGAAATAAGGTCACAGGTAATTTCAGTGTAAACACACCTGCTTTTTGTAAATGATGCTACCATATGGGTCTTTAGGGGGATTTAAATAAGGAGAGGGTGGAGGCTTGATAAATAGATTTTGGAAGGTCATTTCAATTTCCCAAGGGGCAGAATGCAAGAAGATTTGGATACCTTTGGAAGATAAGCAGATGAAAGGGGTATGTGAAGGACAATTGATGTCATTAATGCTACAACTGCAAATGCTTTCATAAAGGATGTGGTAAAATGTGAATCACTTGTTTTCCATCTTTAACCTTTTCTTTCTAAATCTTTTTTTCTTTAAAACTCCAGAACTGCATCAACCTTTTCTTCATTTGTATTTCATGGGTTTTTCACAAATTAGGTGTTATATGCAACCCTTTCCTCTATATGTTACATAAGCTGCATTCTTTGCTCTCTTAGAAATTGGAATGCATCTCTGAACATTTATTTATTTATTCATTCCATCCAGAAAGAGCACATACCAACTGCTGAAACTTCCTTAGCCTGATGAAGGGTTTTTGAACCTGAAAGCTTGCTTAATTATTTTCCAACTATTTGGGTTGGTCTAATGAAAGATATCTGATTCACCCAAGGAACCTTCTCTTATGAGGCAGGTATGGGAGAAGTAGCAAGAGGTAGGACAGAAGTGACCAAGAGAGGTATCAAGAAAGTTAGGAAAGGGCAAGAGCCAATCTTTGTGATCACGTTACACATTCTCTTTGCTGAATTTTATGAAAAAAATTGTAAACAATATTAGGTTCATAATTAAATCAACCACTAAAGCATTTAACTTGCATAACTAGAACTGACTTGGTAGATTAACACAGGTCTTATTGACCCTGGCAGAACTACAGAGGTCATATTTTTTGTATGGATAAAATGTTCTATAATTTCTCCACTATTATGTGCAAACAGGCTTTTCTTCAACAGCAAGCATGCATGTCTTCTCCTTCTACCCTTCTATTTATTTTATCAATAAGCAGATCTCATATGGACAATGTGAGAGATCATTACCTTCTATTCATCGTTGTGTTTCATTTGTGGAAAAAGAACTAGCCATGTATATGGAAAATGAGAAAATCCAGTTATATCATGAGATTTAAATGTCTGTAGGTAAGATGTATTCATTTAGGGAATATGCCAATCTCTAACTGATGGCTAATGGAAACCTTCAATGGAATTTCCTCATATTGTTCTTTCAAGTCTTTTACTAGTCACTGTCAAAAAAACAGATATCAAATGGATTATGGGTTTGATCCTATCTGGGAGTTCTTCTATGACTCCAACACACATCTATCACAAGTTACTAGACACAAGAGACTTTATTGCTTAAGAAGCAAGAGGGGAAAAAAGAACACAACGAATAACCAGTATATTGCTGCTGAGTTTGGTGACCCATTTCCATTCTTCATGCAGTCTGAAGGGTTAGTAATAAAACTTGGAGCTTATTTAGCACTTCCTTCCAAGCCACTCAGAGCACTTTATAAATATTTCAGTGAACAGCCTCTGGGAAAGTGAGATTTTTTTTTTTTTTTTTGGCTCTTTTTATAGGTGTCTAAAATCTGTGCTAAGTCACAGCGTATTTCAACACCCTGTGCTTCTCTATGTTGACTTTCTCCTAAATGTCTAGCTGCCTTTGTACAAGTATTTTGCAGGGTAGACCTCACCTAGCTCCAAAGAACCAAGAGATTTACTGAAAAGCTACTGTGGGCAAAGACAGTACTGATAAATGATGCAGTCAGGACAGAGGCTAGTCAGAGTGAGGAAGAGCATGCATGGGACTGAAGATTAAGTTACAGGCTCCTGAATAATGACTGAGAAAAGGAATTATAAAAGAAAAGAGGGAGGACAGTGAGCAAAGATAGGAGTAATGATGATCATTTGAAAGAGACCAAATAGAATGATGAGAGGGGCATCAATTAAGAGAAGTAGTAATGGACTATACAAAGTTTTTAGTACATATACTTAACTTTTTAACTTCATTTGCACGCACGTTTTCTTGACATATTTTCAGGTTCGTTGTGCTTTCCTTAAGAATTAAAAGTACATCTACACAGTTCCATATAGAGATACTTGACGTGGGTCTGAATGAGTCAGTTGGGAGACTAGAAGCAGTCTAGTTGCATCAGCATAGTGCTCCACCCAAGCCATTGATGCCTGCTTTTCAGCAGATCTAATTAGCACCGCCGGCTAGACTGTTTCCAGTACAGGGAACTGCTTGTTCAGAGCTCATTTAGAGATCTGTCTGTGGTGCTATATCATACCCTATAGATATACCCTTAGGCTCTGATTATGCAAACTTTTATGCATGTGCTAAATTTCAAATCTATGAGAGCCCCATTGATTGCGATAAGACTGCTTATGTATTTAACATGAAACTTGTAAATGTTTGCATGGTGGTCTAAAAGACAGTTAGCTGATAAATGCAAATCAATTCCTGCATTTCAGTTTATGGTTTGGATTTAAGGATAATCACATGATTGGGGAATGAACCAGAATTTAGGAGACCTGTGTTCAATTTCCTGGTCTGCCAATAGTCTTCTTGTGTGACTTCAGGTAAATTACATAGTCTATAAACTGTACAATAGTACTTTCCCTGCCTCAAACTGATGAATACAGTCAAAATCATGAGATATTATTGTATGGTCATATATGATCAAGATGACACTGTTATGCTTCAGCCCAAGTCTGAATTCGTTGCCCAGTATGCGTGAGCCAATATACGAATACCAGTTGGAAGTTTGAAAGAAAAAAAAGTTTTTATTGC
>JAGPOW010000261.1:66339241-66371658 GCA_030014935.1 Caiman crocodilus | reverse complement strand
TCTTCGAGGCCCCTGGCCTGGTACAGCCGTCTCCTCCTTATCACTGCAGATGGGCATAATTCACAAAACAACCTTCCAGTCTTGCTGTGTATTCTGTCTCGGGAGGATGGCTCGAGGCCATTTATTAGGCCTTTAGAAAAAATGGCTCGGTTATTCACAACAACACAGCATGGTCTAGAATTGATTGGCCCAGAGAGCAATATAGGGACCCAAACTTCCCTTAAATTAAGAGTACTGGATCCTAGGCTTTTGATTCAGATCCTGTTTGTTATGTGTACGAAATACTATTGAAATAATCACCCATGTGAACACTACAGTATAAATGGAAAGCATTACTAGAATAAGGAGAGGGGGACTTCTTAAAAGAAGAGTGGTAAGTGAATTAAGGTAATCAAAAATGACCTTTTCTTTTACCTTTAATTGGGCACTGCGAATAACTGATCAAAGAAATCCTTGTACAATGCATCAACATAAGGGCTATGCCCCTCTTAAGTCAGCAAAATGTAACTTGTGGAACTTGATAGGTCCACTGCTGCCCCTCTGCACTAGGTTGAATTGAAATCACTCTCAAGCTGTGTCTTCAATGCTAAGAAAGCTGGGGTTTTAACAAAGAGGTAACTCATAAACATTTGCTATCATGGTGGAGATAGCATGCAGCCAGTTTTTACTCTAGTATGCCTGGGTGAGGTCAATATGCACCTCTGCCAATCACCTGATTTTTGACCTCATCTAGTTGCATCACCATCAAAAGTAAGAGACATGTCTCCACTATGATATTATATTGAGACAGCTCAAGTGTGTTAGTTATCTCTCTGTAAAATACACACCCTTTTTGACAGTGAAGTTGTTGCCTGAATATCAATCCAATCTGAGGCTTCCCTTAACCAGATCTTTTATTGTCAGAGTTAGTTTGAAAAAAATGGCAGGGCTGGTTGGGCCAACAGACTTCTTATAGGAGTTCCACACTTTCTACCAGAATTAGCACCCTTTGGAAAGAGAATGTTCTAAAAGCCTTTAACTGGGCTTCATGACTAAGTACAGACAGTCAAAAAGTCCAAGGCTGAACTGATTCAATCTTTTCAGGTTAGTCAAAGCTGTGTAGATTGAACCAATAAGCAAGTGAACAGACATTCACTTTTGATTCTGAAAATGCAGCCACAAGCCCACAGTGGCAAAGGCTAGAAGTTGGGGGGCACTAGAGCAAGCCTCCCTGTTGGACTGGAGTAGACAGCTTGGGCCAAGGCTTTTTATGTGTAATCTCTGTCCCCACAAGCCTCATAATGTGTATAGATAACCAAGTTGTGCCTGGTTGTGTCACCCCTGAAAACAAGATGAAAACATGCAGATTTTTGGCTAGGCTCTTAGCTGATGTACATCAATGCAGCCTCATTTTTAATTATGGCAATTTACAACAAATATTATTTTTGGGCTTTTCTTTGTTAATTTGAAACAATGATTCAGTCATTCCATAGCTCAGACTCATACCCATAACAACAAGTGCAAGATGATATGCTTTGAGTTTACCTTACGTTCTGGTTAACCACTCATTTTGGTAGTTTGCTTATGGACTGCAGTTCTATTAGCATCATTATGAACACTTGCCTTGACATAGATGGAGACTTTTCCACCATCACTCTCTTTCTTACTAATAAAAAGAAAATGTTGCTAATTTTTCAAAACAAAGCAAAGAGAGGAAATGGGCTATCATCATAGCTTTTGAAAGCAATGTCATCACAGGTAAATCTTGTAAATGTGTGTGCTGGGCGTGTGATAGTACTTTTTCATATTCCTCCTTTGAAGAGTGTGTGATTCCCCCTGAACCTAAGATATTTTGGAGCAGGACAGTAGACCATGTTTGTTTGTTGTTGTACTGTTTGTTTGAAGGGGAAAGAGAATGTTAGCACCTGATAGCAGCACCTTGATTAGGTTTGATGGGAGTCCCTCCTAAAACAATACTAATCTACATCTCTTCTGTGAAAAACTTGCTGCACTCCATGCCTGGCTTACTTCTAATCAAGATGCCATTGTACTATTGCTGCATGTATAACCAGGAGGGAGAGAGTATAGTGGATTAGCTTGTCTTTCATCTCTTAAACTTCTTAGAAGGGTAACCAGACTAGCAAACTAAATTAGGTTGAGAGGACATGCTGAAAGCTTTGAAGTGCTTCTTTGTCAATAAAAGCTTCACTAATCTGTCCTTGACTTGAAAACATGCTGGTTACATATAACTTAATTTATAAACATATTTCTATTTCTTTTCAGCAACTTATCTGTCGAGTTAAAACTAATATTTTTCCTAAAAAAAGTAGCACCTTTTAAAAAAGAACAAAGAATGGATAGTAACACCTGCATAACAACCATGCACTGATTTGTAGTGTTCACTAAGCTTTATCCTAGAAAGTATGTTAAAATGAGAAAGGTATCTATCCACAAACTGATATGCATCTTAAGCTGTACTTGCTTCTTGTTTAGACCTGTAGAAGAACATTTATGTCCCAAATCCTGTTTAACATATCTTCTAAATTATCTTATTTTTTTATAAGAATGTTATTATATTTAATAATAACTGTGCATTTAGACAACATTCCATTCAAAAAGTTTACAAATGTAACATGTTAAACAAATATTGAGACCATAGAATTAAACTAAAATGTTCACCCAATCCATGGGATAAATTCTGGTTTTGTTGTGCACATAGGTACATGTCTGAAGTTTCATAGATAAGGAACCCCCAACCTCCCTCCCCAGCCATGGCTCATGCCAAAATTTATAAAGTAAGGTCCTGATGTGGAAATGTCTGTGAGTACAAGGATCTGATCTGCCTGTTTGCATACATCCACCCCTTAACCTGGCAATAGGACCCCACCCTCTTCATCCTGATTAGATGCCAGGAATAGAGGGCACAGAGGGGCTAGACCAGATACCCATGACAGTCAGAAAAAGGCACACTGTTAGATTTGTGATATAAGGGTGAATTTTCAAAAGGACTGTGTGTGGCCTAGCTCTGCCCCCAGCAGTCAAAAGCGAGTTTCACCTAGAGATGGCACTTTTGAAAATTTGACTTGATAGATGTTGCTTTTGGCATTATCATAATTACGAAAGGGCAATGGGGACAGCAGCCCTGGGTGCAGACTTGCATGGGAAGTGGAGGAGGTTAAGAGGGGCATGTAAAAATGGAAGCTGTTGCAAATGCCAGCCATCTGCTATTGCCACTGCTGGCAGCCTGTTCTGTACACCACCACTGCACAGGGCAAAGAATTTCTCTATTACATCTTTGTCTTCTGGAGAGCTGACATGATGTGGTAGACCTTGACTCTGTGTGGGGTTAATTTTGTGTGATACTGTAATTTCCTGTGCCACTTACCAGTACACCTTAGCTGTATGGATTTTTCGAGCTTCACTGTCACTTGGGGAAAGGATGGTTTGTTACTGGGTTAGGTTCTGGAAGGTCCTTAGGGGTTCCTGCCTGCCACATCTTGCTGGAATGAATTTATTTAATTGGGAGGAAGATGGTATGTTCTGCTTCTCCTGATACCTTCCTTCAATATTCCTGTCCATCTTCCCATTTGGGGCTCCGCCTCCCTCCTAACATCAACCAAAGATGTTATTTTCCTGTTTTCCAGGTCTGGTCTGGTATAGGTTCTGCTATCCTGGGTTTTTGAATTATACTGGTTGGATTCAGCTGTTGTCTTGTCTGCGTTTTGTCAGGCCACATTGGATCTGGCCTACACTCCTTCCTGACTCTATGGGTTACCTTGATCCACGACATCTCTCTCCCTCTCTCTGGTCTGTACTTGCTGTGGTTCAGGCATCCATTTCTCCTTTTCTTCTCAGGTTTCTGCTCGGTCCAATCCTGTCTGGAGATGTCTGAAGTCCATGGCATTATTTCAGAAAAGTTGTTCAGCCCCCCTTGTCTCCAGTTATCTTATGGCTTCCCCAGGAGGGGATCTCCACTCTTTCCCTCAGTGGGGTTCTGCTCTGCTCCAGGCCACTCTGGGCCCACTGGGGAACCTGCTTCCGGTCCCCATTTGTCTCTCTGCCAGGCTTTATATCCCAGCTTCAAGGGTCTAGCCAGCGAATTGGCACTGGCACACTGCCATAAAGTGTGCCCATGCTGGTGTGGGAGCCAGTTCAAGCTCCTCCCAGATCTTTTGTTCTTTTTTTTCCCCCTCTCCTTTGGCACAGCATTTTTTGCTACCATAGCTTCACTTCCACTGTACTCCCAGATTGGCACGGTGTCTTGCAGGCTCCACTCATCGCCTACTCTGGGTAAGTTCTCCCTTGTGACTTTGCACCTGCCACAGGTACCCTGTAATATCTTCTACTGCTGGAACCTCTTATGGTGGTTTGACAGTATATGGCAACTTAACAACATGGTTCAAGACAAGAATGAGGAATGCTTTCCTGGTTGTAAATGCGGATAAATTCCAGATAGGCAGAATTAAATGGATGATATCTAGCTAGGATTTACCAGAATTAACAAACCTATACATATGAGAGATGCTATGAGATTTTTATAGACTACAAACAATCAGGCCCACATGCTGAGAAGCAGCTTCATTATAGCCACTATAGCCATAATAAGGCCAAATTATACAGTTGTTTTGGGTATGTGCAGGCATTTGGGGAGGTTAGGGGTTGGTTACATTGAGTTAAAAATGGCCACCCAATCTAAGTTAAGTCAGGATAGGGAGAACTAGTGGGAGGGGTTGTGGTTAGGGGGGTCTAGCAGGGTCTGTGGGGGGATTGGGGTGATCAAGAGTCTAGTGGGGTCCATGGGGGGGTCCATGGGGTCTTTGAGGTTTTGGGGGGATCAAGGTGCGTGAGAAGCAGGGTCCACAGTGGAAGCAGATCTGGGGGGTTTGGTAGGGTTTGTAGGGGAGGCTTTGGCTTGAACAGGGGAGGTTAGGAGGATCTGTAGGGGAGCTTGGGGAACATGAGGATCTTTTTCCCCACCCCTATGACCAAGGGCTATTTTAAGCTTCCCACCTCACCAGCCCCTGATGAACAACCTGCCCCTCCCCACATTCCAACTTACTTCCATCAGCTCCTGGCAGGAGGGGTAGCTTGTGGGATAGTGTGAGCTGGCTGGTCCATGATGGGGACCAGTTGTCCATCTGAAGCTGGGGCAAATGGCAGGGGGGCTAAAAATAGACCTGGGGCTGCACTGGGAACTGTACATAAGTTCAGTTAGATCTCTCTCACCAGACCTAATTTAAGTTATACTACCTCTGAAATACAGTTAATTTAGATCAGGTTGGGCCATTTTTCAGCCAATCTAACCTTTCTGAACTCTTCTATATCACAGATTGAGCTAACTAGGTATCAAAGTGTAAAGCCTGCATCTAGGTGAACTAAGTTAGATGGGGTAGCCATTTTTAATGCAATATAACCTCCCCAAACATCTTTATGTATCCTATGAAGGTGGGGGGAGGGGAGCAGGAAAGCTAAAAGAACTTGCAGACATACTTACAGTTTTATTTTTGGCAATGTTTTCAAATGTAGTTCTTTTCCTTCACCTGTTAAATATTATGTTCATTCACAGTTAACTGTCTTAAATTCACTGTTTTCAACAGAAGAAAGCACAGCCTGTCCCCAAAGCCCAGCCTGAGTCCAAAGGAATCCTCTTCCTTCAGATGCTGCTCCATGTTATACCCACCAGATGCCTCTCTGCAGTGGTGCCAATAGGAAAGTAATTGGGACCATGTATTTTGCTAATGAAAATGAACCCATCTAAATAAAAAGATGAAATCAGGGGCAATAGCTTAATGCTTGTGGGTTGAGAACATATATGTAGTTAACAATCTGTCAGATTTACTAGCATTCCCATACTAGTCATTCTTTCTTAAAAGAAGCTGTTTAAAGGAACTAGTGGAAATCCAATCACTCAGAATACTAAAAACTGCAGTAGAATGGACAAAAATGAGACAGTGCACATAAGAAATAGATTCATAGACATTTGGGCTGGAAAGGATGAGTCCAGCGCCCTGCTCCAGGGGCAGGAAGTCAGCAAGATAAGCATCCAAATGTGTCTTGAAGGCGTTCAAAGTGTGTTCTTGAGCTGCCTCTGGCAGCAGTCTATTCCAAACCCTGGGGGCTCAGACAGTGAAGAAGTTCTTTCTTATGTTCAGCCTGAATTGGTCGTGGCAGAGTTTCTGACCATTCAATCTAGTCATCTCTTGAGGTGCTCTGGTGAACAAACGTTCCCCCAGATCCTGTGAGCACCCCTGATAAACTTATAGGTGGCCACCAGATCACCCCTGAGCCTGCAATTTTACAGCCTGAAGAGGCTCTCAACCTCTCATCAGGTCTGTTTCCTGACCTCTGATCATGCACCACCCTTTCAAGCTTCTCCACATTTTAGAATTGTGGAGCCCAAAACTGGACTCAGTACTCCAGCTGAGGCCTCACCAAGGCTGAGTACAACAGGAGAATGACATCCTGAGATTTGCTTGAGAAGCATCTATTGATGCAAGCCAGTGTTTTGTTTGCTTTACTAGCTGCAGCATCGCATCATGGACCAGCCAGCTCACACTATCCCACAATTCTTGTGGTCAATCACGACCCCCAATTCCCTTTCATCTGTGGTGCTAGCCAGCGTAGCACTGCCGAGCCTATAAGCATGCTGCAGGGTTTTTTTTCCCCCAAGGTGAAGAACCTTGCATTTTTCGGTGTTGAACACCATCAGGTTCTCATCTGCCCCTTTCATGAGCCTGTCAAGATCTTCCTGGATCACTGTCCTGTCTTCAGGCATGGATGCTTTACCCCAGAGTTTGGTGTCATCGGCAAACTTGTCCAGTCTGCTTCTGACACCAATGTTCACATCATTGATGAAGATGTTAAATAGTATAGGCCCTAGGACAGAGCCTTGAGGGACCCCACTGCTGATCGTGCACCAACATGATTGGCTCCCATCAACCACCACCCTCTGGGTCCTACCACGGAGCCAATTCCCCAGCCAGCAGATTGTGATGAGGTCAAGGCCGCAGTTAGCCAGTTTAGCCAAGAGGTGATCATGGGATACCAGATCGAAGGCTTTTTTAAAGTCAAGCTCTTTGATAATCTTTTCCAAGACCTTCCCCAGGATAGAGGTCAGGCTGATGGGCCTGTAGTTTGCTGGATCTACTTTCCTCCCTTTCTTGAAGATTGGAAGAGGGCCAGTGTTGTGCCTATCTTTGGGCACTTCATCAGAGTGCCAAGAGCTCTCAAGGATCCGTGCCAGGGGCTGAGCTATGATGCTTGCCAGCTCCTTGAGTACCCTTGGGTGAAACCCATCAGGGCTGGCTGACTTGAAGGTATTCAGCCTGTCAAGGTGTTCCTTCATGAGGTCAGTGGAGGGCAAGGAATCTCCCTCACCCAGGCCTCCCTGACTCTCAGTGGGCAGGGGCATCTCATGGGACTGGTGAAAACTGACACAAAGTATCCATTTAGCAAGTTCACTTTTTTTCTGGGCATCAGTCATCAGTTGTCCCATCTGGTTTAGCAGGGGTCCAATGTTGCTCTTGCTTTTCCTCCAGCTCCCCACATATCTAAAAAAGGACTTTTTATTGTCCTTGATATTTATAGCTAGCTGATTCAAGAGGATGAGCTAGATAGCTCAAAGCAATTTAAGTATGACCCTTCAACTGCTTTTCCAGGTTAGTCTAAACTGTTGAGATTGAATTGATAAGCAAGCAAACAGACATTCACTTTTGATTCCGGGAATGCAGCCACATGCCTGCAGTGGGTCATGCCAGAAGCCGAGGGGTGCTAGAGCACACCTCTCTGTTTGCCTGGAGCAGACAACTTGGGCCTGCCCATGGTGCAAGGAGGAGGTTTGCTGGAGAGGTACAAAGCATCCCAAGATGCCTGGGGACTGAGAGTTAACTTGAATCTGGAGGGGATATGAAACAGAAATTTAATAAACTGATTTAAACTAAATCAGTCCAGTCTGATACTGCATTCATCCAGGTTTGTATTAAATCAGTTAGGGCTATTTTGAAAGTGATTTACATTTGCTGAGCTTCTGTTGTGTTACAGTTTTGAACTGGTTTCTGACCACTTACACCAGTTTGTATGTAACATCTGTCACTAGACTAACTGGTTCAGAGAGGTGTAATCTTTCATAGGAGATAGCTAAGTTCAGTGGTTCCCAACAGTTTTTTTTTATCCTGCAGACCAGCACAGGTGTGGCTGCTTCCCTCTTGGGGTTGCCCTGCTACCCTGCTTTAAACCCGCTTGTGACTGCCGATGGGAGAAGTCACTTTCTGAGGCAGAAAGACAGGGATCCAAACGGGAGGCTTGTGCCATGATCCGGGAGCCAATCCTTTACGGCCCAGTAGCAGGCTGCAGCCTGGTGGTTGGGAACCTCTGGCCTAGTTTGTCAAGTGCTTTCTCAGCTTAAGAAAAAGCTTATATGAAGTGGTTACTTGTGATAGCAGGGATCTAGATACAATGACCTCATAATCAGTTCTACATTCCTCTATTCAGTGAAAATTTTAGAGGACAGTGCTCTTTGAAACTGTGTGCCTAGTCCATCCTAGGATAGCTGTAGAACAGGACTTGAACAAATAGTGAAAATTTACTTCAGAATATATCATAATCTATTAAAATGATACACATCTTCTAGATACTACAGTTATTTAAATGTATTATACAGTTTTTTCATTATACAACAATGTACTTGAGTACAGTGGATTACAGTCTTAGAATATATGATGGCACCAAAATAATAACAACACTTTTGCTGCTAAAACTGTCCTTTGGGGGTAATCAAGTACCAATATTCTATTTTAACAGGAATATTGGGAAATATCCTGATATGGCAATGCACCACCTTGTGAAAGCAATTACTTCAAATCTGTGCAAGAGGATGTGATTAAAAACAGTGCCTCAGTATATAATTATCATGTCAGTTTCCTCCTTAATTACGTACTCCTCCAAATCTCTGATTTATGAATGAAGTTAAATTTCTGTGGGAATGAGAGCAGCCTTTATTCTTAGTTTACAAATTATCACTAAATCACATTTAATTTAAAAATTAAAATTTTCCAATTCCACAGCCAAAAGCTATGCTAGTGAATCCACATTTAGTAATTTCAGGAACAATCCAATGCTTTTCTGACAGGCTGAGCAATTCTATATTCTTGCAAACACCTGCCATGTCCATTAAATTAAATCAAATTTGTACTTAGTCTGCTTCTCTGAAAATCAGTCTGCATCTAAAAAGATGCCTAAATACAGCTTTGGTAGTATAACTTTAGGCTCTTATTAGGTTTGAAAATGTTAACTGAAGTCACTGTTTTCTCTATAGATAAGCATGTCTTTGATTTTGATAGTAGATTTCAGAAGGCTTTTAGATTGCTAGAAGTGTTTATTAGCTGATAGTAGCACATAACCAATTAAACTAGGTGAAACTGGCAGGATTTAAGTGATTATAATTGACTTTGGAAGGCACATTAACTGCTATTGGGCTTCCTCTGATGTATGGGTATAACTGATAAAGAGCAGTCTGGCCAAATTAGGTGTAACATACCTTTTGACTAAATTGTTGATTCAAAGGCAAAACGAGCAGACAAGGTCTTTATATGGATGTGTGTCACTTCTGGACGCATGCAAGGTCTGTAATTTATAAGTAGATTTTTTTTGATCCTGGAATGCTATATTTTCATTTAACAGATACTTCCTTGCTGAACTCGTTCCTAAATTTTGAAATTTCAGATAAATAAGATTATTGATTAGTATGAATATGCAGTGATTTAAAAAAAATTCTAGTAGTCCAACCTTCATTTCATCTAGCTTAACAAGAGTTTTGTCCTGGGCTTGAACAGGAGGCCACACTTCTCTTAAATTTTAACTGACATTCAGAATTTATGATCCTTCTGCTACAAACATCAATGTATATGCCAGTCATCACATTGTGATAGTACAAATAAAAGGCCTATCTTGTTTATGAAACAAGAAAAATTAATGAAAAATTATTTGATTTAGTTGAAGAGTACTGAAAGCTTTGTAGGAGACCTAATTTATTGCTTTGTTTCTATTATGGAAACAAAGAACAATACCTAACCAGGTTTCTCTAGCATGGGTGGGCTCTGGTTATCTGTCATGCTAGTGAGTGGTGGGGGTGGGATTCTTTAAGCCTGCAAATATGCTTGTTATCTCAACCTTTCTCTGGATGGTTCTTTCTCATAGTATTAAGAATTTATTGTAGCAGTTATGTGAGAACATCTGTATTGGCCACCATGGGCCAACTTTTCCTAGCCACTACTCAGATCCTTTTACTCTTCCTGATACTTTATTTTAAAGCGTAGATTTTTGTTTAGTTTAAATGCAAGAGATAGAAAGCAAGCAAACAAACAAACAAAAAAACCAATCAAACCCCTTTCTCTTACTTTTTTAGAGTATTTTACTTCTAAAGTTTCCTTTAATTGTACCACAGCCTTTTTCACATTCTAAGGATTGCTAAAGTGAAAGCCAATATCTCAGTTGCCCCCACCCCATCGGTCTCCAAACTCCATTTTCTGTTGCTCCCATGATCAGAGCTGTGCACCCCAAGTCATGTACAAATCCTGGAAATAAATCTGCAGACTAGGCAGATGCATGTGAAATGGTCTGCACAACATGGCAAGTGCCCATTTGAATCCTTGTAAAAGTAGCACAGACTTGGAGGCCAGGCCAAATTGAACATGATACAGGCTTTCATTGAATTGACAAAGGGTACAAACAAGCATTCGCCATACATGGGCTAGGTCGAGGCATTTTACTTTAAGCCACCTAGACCTCAACCGGAAGTGGTGTGTACAGCAGTTTGCTGCTGCCAAGAGCAATGTGTGCAGGTATTTGCTGCTCCTGGGAGTACCATGGGCAACCCAATGTAAATAAGTAACTTGGGGTTGGGGAAGGGGCAGGCAGGCTCAGGAGGGGGCTGGTGGGTTTGCAAGGGGAAGGGATTGGGTGAATGGGGAGTGGGGGAAGTTTTCCAATTGATAGGGAGGTTGGGGATAAAAATGGCTTGGTCAGCGTCTTGGGTAGGATGGAAATATCACAATCCCAGGGCTGGGGTGAGTGGTTGGGCTTTCCCAGCCCTGGGGCTCTGCCACGTACTCATGCAGGTGTTCTAGGGATCTGGTTAACCTTTTCCTAGATTGGGTTAATCCTTTCTTGATCTAAGTTAGTGCACCTTATGAGATGCATTAATTTAGATTGGGCACACCATTTGTTGGCCAAATCAAATCCTATGACTGCCTGCATGATTGGGCATTTAAAGTGACCTAAACACAGTTAGGTCAATCTAAATGTAACGCCTGTATGTGCCCAAAGATGGCAACTGAGGCAGAGCACCTTTGGGCACCTGCCACTTTAAGGCTGAGAGCAGGCAGCTGGCAGGTGTGGGCCAGCCCTGATGAGGTAGCCGTTTTAGATCCAGGCACACAGCGCTGAGCCAACAGTCTGCTACAAGCAGCCAAAGGAGCAACAATACCCATGATAAGGGAGGAACTATAGGAATGGTAGGCAGTTTGTAGGGGCTCAGTGAGGTCCCAAGCCCCAGAGAGAAGGCTTAGGGTCTAAATAGAACCAGACACAGCCTGGGAAGGGACTTAAGGTTTGCAGGCCTACACAAGGGCTAGGCAAGTCCCTGACATGGAACAAGCAGGAGTGAGACCTGGGGTTTAGATGAGCCCAGCTGAGAGCAGAGCCATTTTATTAAGACCTCTGGGTCTCTGGGTAAGGCCAGAGTGAGATGGCTGTATGGTGGGGCCCAGGAGAGGGTTCCTGCTGCCTAAGGAAGTTGGCGGCTGTGGCACTGGGACCAGAACACCCTAACTGGTGAATGTAAGAGGGCCAGGGCCAGAAGGCTGAAGGGTAATGAAACCCAATGTGAGGGGCAGGCCTGGGTCATGATGGGCTATCTGACACCCTGACTGGTCTGGAGGTGGGGTCAGGACCTAAGGAAGCTGAAGGTTCCCTCAATGGTGGGGGGGAGGCAACACTGTCTAGGGAAAGAAGGCTCAGTGAGACAGCAGGTCAAAAGGACAACACATAGCCCAGTAGGGGTAAGACTGAGGCAGGTAGGCTCGCACTGGTCCTGGTTAAAACCAAAAATTGCACCCTGCAGGGGAACGGTGATCTAATGGGGCTGTCCATAGCGGGACAGTCCTCCAGAAATGCTGGGCCAGTTACCTCCTCAGTGAAAGGTGAGGAAGATGCCTTAAAACCCCAGTCCTCACATCTTGGTGGGATACCCATACCCAGGGACAGGTATAGGGGCCAGGCACATCTCCAGACACCTGACTCTCGTGGGGTACAAGACCCCAAAGGCCCCAGCAAGCAGGGGACATGTGGAAGACTTTGGTGAGAGGGCATAGTTGGAAGCCCCTAGAGGAGGGCAGGAGTTGAAGCCCGAGGGAGGGGGCAGATAGGCCAAGGAAAGTCAACAGATGCCTGAGGCCACAGTTGGGCCAGAAGCCAAAACCCTGGTAAGTCCTCAGATGTGGTGAGGCCGAGTGTTGGGTCAAGAGGATGAGTAGTTAGTGCTAGCTCTAAGGAGAGAGAGAGAGAGAGTAATGAGTTTCCTAGAAATGGGCTTGGGTCCAACCTCTGCTTGGGGCAAGGTGAATTGGCTGGTCACTGTACAGATAAGGGTCTTGGGAGAAGCCCAAAAGGCTGCACCAAGGTTAGTCAAGGGGAATAAGTAGGCAAGCCTGATGGCCTACACAGTTGCTCAAGTGAGCAGGGCAGGTTGGGTGTGGCCCAGTGAGGAGCAGCATCCCAGAGGCCCCAGTGAGAGCGTCCCACATTTTTTACAGCAGTTTTGGGAACAGAAAGGCTCTTGCAGCTCCCTCCATCCCACTCCAGCTCCCGGCAGTTTTTTACCACCTCCAGGACTACAGGGACTGCTGCAAGTTTCAGTAATCAGAGAAGCAAGGGGCTCTGGAGTTCAATGGGGAGAATTTGTCAAGAGAGGACTCAGAGGAGTTCTTACAGGGTAGATAAACCTGAAGTCTTACGATGACTGCAGGCCTGCAGACCTGTTGACAGCAACCTGAATTGGTCATGTGCGTCTAAACCTTGCAAAGCCCCAGACACGGGATGCTGTGAAATAATGAGTATTTTTGTTTGTGTGGTTTGGGGTTTTTTTGGGGGGAGGGGTTATACATATGGATCAGACGTGCTAAAAGTGTTTTAGTATACAGCCCAGCCCCTGGCTTATTTACTTTTCATTCCATTCAGGAAGAACACACACCAATGGCTGAAACTTCCTTAGCCTGATGAAGGGTTTTTGAACCCGAAAGCTTGCTTAATAATTTTTCTCCAACCATTTGGGTTGGTCTAATAAAAGATACTAAATTCACCCAAGGAACCTTGTCTGCCTTAGTATACGTCAATCATTCGGTAAAATGAATCTGAGATGAGTGTCAAGGGACTATTGGATTTTGTCAATAATGTTACCACTTTAAACTCTGTGACATTAATGCGACTTTAAAGAGGAATAGTCAAATTTTTATACTTACAATTTAACTTTGCGGTCCTGCATGCAGCTCAATACTGACTGTCGCATGCTATGTCATTGATCTTGCTGTGGGAAACCCCACTTATTTAACACCACAGTTGGTGTATGGAAGGGGTGTAGGGGTGGTGGAGCCCCAAGAAATAAAGAAGAAACCCCCTCTCTCGAAGTAAAGGAAATCGTCCATTATTGGAACCTCCCTTTTTGTATGTTTATTTATTTAATCAAGTTGTGGCAGACAAATGGGGAGGGACTTTGTTTCCTTCCTTTCAGTAAAACCCAGGAGGGTCACAGGATGTTTTAACTGCCCCCAGACCCAAGCTGAGGGCAGTCTCTCCCTGTAGACTGGGCTGCATCCCCAACTGGGCTTGCCCCTCCCCCCTCATCATCCAGAACTCACTGCTCCAGCTAGGCTGTAGAGGGGCAGGGCCAGCCTTGCTCTCTGGAGCAGACAGAACATCCCAGTCCAGCTCAGTCCAGCCCAGCCCAGCCCAGGGTTGCAAATCATGCTGGGATACTGGGGGACTATGACTGAACTTGAACAAGGAAGGAGTCTGGGACAGAAGTTTCATAAAATGGTTTAACCGGAATCAGTTAAGTCTGATACTAATTCAACCAGATTTATCTTAAACCGGTTTCAGCCATTTTGAAACTGGTTCATGTGCACTGAACTTCTGTTACAGGTTTAAACCAGTTTCTGATCACTTAAATAGCTTTATGTATAACTTCTGTCTCTAACCATGATGTTTGTAAGTGTTTAAGCAGTATTTACAAAAGGTTCCAGATTTGGTCACTTAAACCAGAGGTTCCCAATCACCAAGCTATGGCCTGGTACTGGGCTGCAAAGGATTGGCTGCCGGGTCATCTGTCCGCCCGGGTTAAAGCTGGATGGTGGGGCAGCCCCAGGAGGGAGGCAGCTGGCTCCATACTACCCATCCCACTCCCACCACCGTGGCTGCCCTTGGAAAGGCACTGCCTCTACAGCAGGTACTGGGACCCATGTCAGGCTGGGCAGGACCCCCAGCCCTGCCTACGGCTGGGAGCTGAGTGATGCAGGCAGGGAAGTGCCCTGGGGCAGAGGGCAGGGAGGCAGCTCAGCTGCTTTTTCCTAGGGAAGGCAGCAGAGCCTCTTCTTCCCTGGCAGCCCCAGCTAGGTCCCCGCAGGCCACCACTTGTGCAGTCCCCTCCCTTGCAGGGTCCTCTGGTGCCCATGGCTGTGGTGCCCCAATCTGATTTGATCCTCGCAACTCACCTCCCATGTGAAAAATTAAAAGTTACATATTCAAATTTACTTTGCATATTTAAATTAGGTTGTTTCTATACCTGGTCCGCCAACATTTTTTAAGTGAGTTTGCTGGCCCGCAGTATAAAAAAGGTTGGGAACTACTGACTTAAACATTTAAAAAGTCCATTTAAGTAGTAAATACAAATGAAAAAGGAAAAATTGAAGTAAGCAAGCTTCCAACACATTTAAATATAGCTTATCTCTTTTAATGAGATGAATGCTTTAGCGTTCAGTCTTTTCTATTTTTCAAACAGTACAGGTTTATACAAATTTAACAGGGAAACATTATTCTCACAGTAATTAGGATGAAAGGAATAAAGGTATCATTTTCCGTGATGCTTTAAAATCTATACAAGTGTAGAATAATTCTTTATAGAAGGGGTTGGAAATTAATTTTTTCCTGTAAACATAATGGAGCAATAAGTGACACCCACTCTTTGGCACTGTTGGCTGCTTTATGATTTTTTTCTCAATTCAAACAAAGCTGTATTCAAAACAAGGATAAACATATCAATGCTAATTTTATATAAGACTCTTCCTTGTATAGTAATTTCACCAATTCTACTCACGTAGCAAATAGCAGGATTTCTTTGATCTCTTCCTGCCATCTATGTTTTGCCATTAAGTCTACGACTTAATGTCTTTTGTTCTGGAATATATTTGCTAAAAGTGATAGATCATTCTGTTTATAATCTACATAAATGTCTATATTTCTGCCAAGTGTCAACTGCTGCTTTTTCCTGTTAACGTTTTCAGAAATATATTACAGTAAATTGTTCAATACCAAACAGCAAAAAGGGATGATGCCTTGTTTTCCCATGTGAAAATTATTTTCAGTTGGAAGTATTTATACTTCATGCATAATTCTGTAAAACAGATACAGAAAGCAGCTGTCTCAATCATCACTAGCTGGTACAAGCTGATTGAGATACTGGCACAATTTTTGGTTTGCCAAACCAGTTTTGATTTTTTTTTTTTTTTTCAGATGACTTTACTATTCATAAGTATTTGTTAAGTAGTTCCCCACCCATGAGTTGTTTGTGAAATGTTTGCTCTGTGTATTTGCTATTCCTTGTTCATTCTTTGTGTTTACTAACATGAATGAACTAACATAATGCTGCTTTTACCCTGTGATTTTGATGACTGAGGCTTTTTAAACAAGAGAATGACAAATAGTAGATGATGACCCATGGATAGTACATATTTTGGAACAAATAAACACTTGTGATAAAAGCTGTGGAACTCTAATAACTCATATTTTCACAAATACCTGTCCATAATCTAGAACACTAGTTTCTCAGTTTTTGGACCAATAGACCACTGTCAACGCTTGGCATTTTTCAGACCGTCATGTACTCTAACCACCAAATTTTTAATTGTAAAAGAAGGGAGAAGTGAGATTTGTCAGTTATTTAACATGACCTTGTGGGCCACCAGTACTCTGTGGACCCATTTTGGAATTACTGTTCTATAACACAATTTACATGGGAACCCAGTGAAGCAAACTTGAACATTTGTTATGTCACTGTTATGCAATCCAGTCTAACCACTCTGCAACCAATTTCTTCCATCCAGTCTCAATGGCAGTCCTAGGACAAGATTACTAAAAATGTTTAGTTAGTAAAGTGATTTTTGAAATCCCTAGACTCTTTAAAACCTCAACTTGAACTTTTATTCTTCTTCGGTGGTATGGAAGTGCTAAATCTCTTTCCAGCTAAATCCAGTTGCAAGTGGGAGCATCTCTATATACATTAATGTGCTGTTGTTACTGTGCATTAAGTTTAGTACCTCTAATATAAGGTACTAAATAAATGCGGGGTAATTGGGGCTACTGCACAGTAGTGCTAGTGCATGGTCTTTCTGTGTGGCTTAATGCATAGTAGAATTATTCTACTGCACATTAAGTGTCTTGTGTAGACACTCAATTCACAAAGCCATTATCTGACACAGAGATTTAACATGTTCAATTAAGTGATTAGTACTCAGTGGACAGCACATTCCAATAGTCCAGTCTAGATGTAAAGGCACAATAGCACAGTCCACATTTGCAATAAAAGCCCAGTGTCTCTTGGCTAGATGCAGATGGAAAACAGATTAAAGGATGGGGAGGGAGGGAGTTCAGGTGGTCTCTGTTTTATGTTGATATTTTAGTTGCCTTTTAAGTTGTTTTGTTCTCTTGGCATTCAGATGTTTCATAAGTTATCCTGTTATCTTATCATAAGCCACCCTGAGCCTTTCCTGGGAAGGTGACATATAAATGAAATGAATACCTGAATAAATAAACAGATTAATAAATACCCTGGCTTTTCTAATGAAGATGCTGATAATTTCTCCAATTACTGATAACTGTTTAATTTGATATGTTGGCTTGCAAATATACACAATATTTGAATGAGGAATTGGTTACAGATTTTTTTTTGCCCCTTACCAATTGGAATTGCAATTGGGTATAGCATAAGCACTGCATTAGTTATGTCAGACAGCGATCATATGTTTAAAGAGAAGGGAAAAGTCTGGATCCCAACTGATGATCATGAGAAAAAAGTAATGTTGCTGATACTAGATAGATCAGGACTGTGGGATGTAGTCCATTTGCCTTTTTCTTAGACAGAATCCCAGAGACTATACTTGGACAGCTGCTTTGCTCCCCATGACCGTGTTCATGTTCTATCACATAGTTCTGTACAGTGACTTATTTCGGCTATCTCGGGGAGATTAGGGCACCTCATTCTATATCTTCATCTGATCAAGAATGCAGGGAAGTGTGGGGATAATGGAGTATAGATGAGAACACTGAAATTCCATAAAGTGCCACTTTCTTTTTCCAGTTAAGGGCGTTCCTCCATCATTTGTTACAATATGTTATGCTTTAAAGTCGTGATTATATTTCTGGCTGTTTTTATATGATAGCAGGGATCATTTTTTAGATGATGAGAGAGATGAGAACAAGAAGGATTAGTGTGATATTTTTCCATCTGCATCTACTCAAGAGAGTGTGGCATTTTTTTGTTTTGCTTGTTCCCTTTAATTATATATATGGATGAATAAATTAATGTATTTTTTAATCTGACTGCAACACAAATTGTTTTAGCAATACCATAAATGCAGAAAAAATATAATTAATATCCATGGTTCCTGGGATTTGTGAAAGAAATTAAAATCAGCCATGGAGAGTCTCCTGTTACACAGTTTCTTTCCACCTTCTGCCAAGCATGGTGAAATAGCCCAGGTATCCTTGAAAGCGAGAGCCTGAGAGTGACTACCATTGTCCATCTCTCACACCTCTTAAAGCTCTGGTCTTTGTTAGAATGGAGACTACAAGTGACTAGTATGATATTAGGCAGACAAGGTTCTTTAGGTGAATCTGATATCTTTTATTAGACCAACTTAAATAGTTGGAAAAAATATTTAAGTAAGCTTTCAGGTTTAAAAACCCTCTGTCAGGCTGACAAAGTCTCAGCAGTTGATGTATGCTCTTCCTGGATGGAATGAAAAGTAAAGAAGCCAAAGGCTGGGCTGGTATGCATATAAGAGAGGCAGTCAGTGCCATCATATGATATTAGAGTGCTGAACAGCTGTGCAAAATGGCACCACTCTGTTTTGCCTTGAGTTTTGAGGTTTTGACAGAACAGCATTTTGTATTGAATTTCATTTTGATTTGAAACAGCTGTTCCATTTTGTTTCATTGAAACAGTGAAGCTGTTTTGACTTTGTTTTGATGTTTCGCTAGGACAGCCAGGGACAGGAAGTCAGCCCAGCTGGACTGACTCCCCATCCCAGCACTAGATCGGGTCGGAGCTGGGGAGTCAGTCCAGCTGGGTTGACTTCCCATCCCCAGCACCAGATTGGGTGGGGGGCCATGAGGCTCAGTTCCTTTTTCCAGCCTGATCACAGTGCTGGGGAGAAGAACTGAGCCTAGGCTCAGTTCCCTTCCCCTGCACTGTTATTGGCTTCCCTCAGCCCAGTGGTACAAGACAGAGAGAGCCAGAGCTGCTGCTGCTGCTGCTGGGAGCACAGCCCTGGTTCTCCCCTGTCTCTTACCCCCTTGCTGCTAGTTGCTTTGAAACTCGAAACATTTCAAAACTTTTGAACCATTTCAACTAGGCTTGTTTTTGTTTTGAGGCTGTTTTGAAGGTCTTCATTTCAATTCAGTTTCACTGTTTTCAGCTCAAAATGAGTCGAAACAGTGTTGAAGCAAAACAGCTGGCAAAATTCACACAGCCCTACTGAATAGTGCTGTTGCTATTTGTCTAACCACAAAACAAAGTTGATAGGTTCCAGTGATATCAATGACTTAGAACTTTTCTTGATGATTAAAATTAATTTTATTTAAAACAAGGAAGAATCTGCTGACTAGGAACTTAGCAAACAAACAAAAGGTTGAAGCCTTTTTGTGTGGAAAGAAATAGCTGGCAGAGGAGAAGGTGTGCTACTTGAGAAAATGCACACTGGAATGAAGAAATGCTTGGGGGAATTTTGTAGCTTTAGATCTTTAGTTTTGAGGTCTCCTGAAAACATTTTAAATCATATTCTAATGGTAAGCGATATAATCTCAAAAGCTGTTTCCCAAAATATTTAAAAACACCTATCTCTATCCTCCAGGCAGAAGAAAAGAGGGTTTTCTATAGTTGTATATAACAAACTAGATGAGAGAAGACGCATCTATTGGAATTGCAACAGTTTTTCTTTTCACTTCAAATTACCTTGAAGTAAAGGAATAATGATGCTTAATCAAACAATGCATGTTGAAAGATCTGTTTTCTTGCAATCCATTCCATAATCAAGGATGAGAAATCTGTATCATAGGCCAGGGTATGACTTGAACATGATTTGTATCAAGCAAATAAGAAGTGGCCTCAACATTTCTGCTGTTGAATGTCTGAATTACAAATTGCTATTGGGCCCTGACGTTTATTTATTTATTTTTTTTAATGCTACCTAAAACCTTGATTTGGCACATGTTAGTATCAACTTTTGCTTGAACATATTTTTTCTTCTAAAAGACTGAACAAGAGCAGAGACTACAATATAGTATTATTTAACTAGTCATTGGGCTAAAGAGCTTCACTGAAGTCTACTGTATTACAGTAGAACCTATTTCAAACAACAATTTATATAAACTCCCATTTAAGAGAACTTCCCAAAACATCCTTCTGTTGTTTAGTTTAGTTTTGCTTCTTTTGTATTTCATTTAATTCTGCTCCTCCTGTATTAAAGGGTTATTTCATTTAGCTCCATACTTGATCATTGTTCCTAATTTTATTGTAACTTCACTGTAATTGATGCTTTTGGTATGTGTTGTCATGTATTTCTGTATTGGTTGCCAATATTTCCATAGGCAGTGGATTAAAAGGCACCTTGCAGTTATTTACATGGACAGAAAAAGTCTTTTCATTTCACCCTACAAAAATGAGAAGTACTATCTGATGGGGACAACAAATGGGTCCTACAGAGCCATTGTATAAGACTTGTCTATTTCTCTATTTTAAGGCAGTGATCCTCAACCTTTTTGAACCTGCAGCTTACGTCTAGCAGCCCCCTTCACAGCCCTATAGCCCACTGTTTCCACTCCAACAACTTCCTCTGTCAGTTGTCCCCCCAAAGCCCACCTTCTTCAAAACTCCCTGTACACCTCACAGCCAACTCCCTTTCTGGCCCCATTCAGTTCCTCCATGTACTTCTTGCTTTGTCCAGTTGTAGGCATGCTACAAAGACATCTGATCTAGCTCTGCATGCATTTGCTTTGGAACAGAAGTAGCATATTCAGATAGCTCTACGCCTGGCCTATTTACCTTTGTCTCTTGGCATAGCTTACCAGAAACACTTTACTAATGTGGCTCTACAGCTACCCCAGTTGAAGCTAGCATAAGTAGAGCAGCCTGAAGCTAGAAATGATTTAGATAAAGTCATCTGATACCTACCTATAGTCAAACTTCCAGGGCACCTCCACTGGTGGTGGGGGGCCTCCTGTTTAAGAACCTCTTGTCAAGGATACTGGTAATGAAGGATGGGGAAACACAGCAAGTAGTGAGTGGGTTTTCTTTTAGTTTTGCATTGTGCATTAGATAAACTTCATTTTGCACCTTATTTGCGCAGAAAGTATTGTTGATTTTTGTATGTTGTGAATGGAAAGACAGCAGAGAGACTTTCCCAAAGCACTTGTATTGATTTCTGTGGAAACAAATTCAGGCAAACACTTAAGTGACCTTGAAAATTCCACCCAATGTGCACCCTTTTATTCTTTTTTTATTAAAATATTGGCATTCCCTTTTGCATAAGCATGACATACATGGGGAGGGAGATATATGTATCCTACAGAATACTTAGTAAACCTATAAAGAAACCACAATGTTTTGATTTTCTGAGCTTTGGGGAAAGGCTTTCACAGCACATGTTTTGGCTTTCTCCAAGTTTCATTTTGATATTCACATTCGAGTAAATATAAAATACAAAGTGGTATTTGTATACTGTATTGTAATACTGGTAAAGTAAGCAAAACTCTGGTTGTGAGTTCTTAAGCAAAGCCCAGGATGGGAGGTGGCAGCTGGAGTACTGCATCCAATTCTGGGCGCCACAATTTTAAAAGGATGCGGAGAATCTTGAGAGAGTCCAGAGGAAAGCCACATGCATGTTCAGAGGGCAGGAGAACAGGCCTTATAAAGATAGATTGGGAGCCATGGGACTCTTCAGCCTGGAAAAGCACAGGCTTGGGGGACCTAGTAGCTGCCTATAAGTATATAAAGGGTGTGCATCAGGATCTGGGGGAATGCCTGTTCACTAGAGTGACCCGAGGGCTGACAAGGTCAAATGGTCACAAACTCTACCAAGACTATTCTAGGCTGGACATAAGGAAAAACTTCTATGCTGTCTGGAATAGACTCTCTCCAGAGGTGATGCAAGCACCTGCTCTGGACTCTTTTAAGAACTATTTGAATGTCCATCTTGCTGGGATCCTTTGACCCTAGCTGACTTCTTGACTCTGGGGTAGGGGGCTGGACTCAATGATCTTCTGATGTCCTTTCCAGCCCTAACATCTATGAAAGTGAAATTCTGCATAATCTGCCATTTTGCTTGGTTTTCTTCCTCATAAAAAAGCTCAGGGATTTGCAGTGCTGACCATACATTTACTAAGTTTGCTGAAACTCAGTGTACGCTTTGCCAAAATTTTGTCTTTATTTGCCAACCTCAACCAATTGTCCCATTATGAAATTATCACAGAGCTTTGTTGATAATGAAAGAAACAAAGAACTGTCTTTAAACAAACAAGTGACATGCCATGGATGAAATTCTTCCATCAGTTATTGTGTTTTTATGGGTATGAAATCAATGGGTTCACATGGGAATAAATGATGCTGTATTTAACCCTACATTCTCCTGTATGCTAGTTTTCAAAAGCCTAAATAGTGGTTCATCAGTTAAAGTTAAGTCCTAAGCTATTTTATTTGCCCCAGCATACTTATTCAGAGCAGTAGAGGTCTTGCTGACCTTGGCAGGTAATATACAGAATATATTGTTATGAAAATGAACTTCTTTTCACCTTTCTCTGAAGTATTTGGCAAAAAGAAGCTCTTAGCCTTCAAATAGATGAAATTATGCATTGTTCAAGCATTATTTCCAGTCTGTCCAAGTAATGCCTCTGCCTTCATATCTTCGATAGCAAGATCTTCATGTTCTTGCCTGGGTCTGAATAGAACTGTCTGGAATTGTATTGATTAAATGAAATTTGTCAAAGCCAACTTGTTTTGTGGAAATATAATGGCTTTGACAGAGAGGAAATATATTGGGCAACCAAGAAATTTGAACTTGGTCTCTGGGTATTCCTAGATGGACAGACAGATGAATGTTCCCATGCTTGTCCTGATTTGTCTACCAGCCTCATTATAAAAGCAAGATTCGAATTTTGGGGGGGCTGAGCCCCCCACAAGAGATGAGAACCCCCCCATGGGCCAGTCGGCCCCCAGCCTGCCCAGTGCCTTTCTAAGCAGCTCAGGTGGTGGTGGTGGCAGTGGCAGCTCCTTCCAACACCCTCTCACTTCCCCAAGGGGCAAAGTATAATTCAAACCCTGTATAAAAGTATTGTTTTTAGGAAAAAAAATGGGTCCAAGCCTCCTTGAATCCAGCAAATTTTCAGTTCAGACCCATCTTGAAGTAAAAGATGCCAGCCCCAAATGTTCACAAATCATGAGTCAGCCTCCCATCCCTGCCAGTTCAAGAAATGGATATAGGAATCATGAGACTTCAAAAATAATATATGGTGATATCCTTTTATCTGCCCTCCATCTTGTAAGCCATTGGGAATGATATTTTCAGCTTTTCTTTAAAACTCTGAGGTTTAATTATTTTTTTAAATAGTGAAGGCTAACAGTGCTGGATTATGACATGCTGAGGCCCTAAACTATGTCAAGTTTTAGAGGTCCCATACGATAAAAATAATACTTTATTGTTCTTATAGAAAGGACACTGAAAATATAAACATGGAAGCTTTATATTTTCATATATACAAAGGTGAAGGCAAAAAGAAAAAATTATAATCTAACACAAAATAGATTTATGAACTCATTATGAATAATAACTTTGGAGCCATATAGATGTGTATATTTTTGTCATACTAGAATGAAAATGTCTATATTTAGAGAGTCATTTTCCCATATCTCTTTTATTTAACAACTGATTATTATAAAACTTGATATTGAGTCAGGTTTTTTTCTTATTTAGAGGCCCTTCATATTGTGAAGCCCTAAGCTGTAGCTTAAACCTAAGTCTGGCACTGAATTCTAAGACTCATGTAATAACATGATTCTAGGAACTGAGAATATACAGAAGCTTCAAGTGTTGTGCGTGGACTACATTGCTGAAATAAGACTCATTACTGCTGCCTCCTATCTGGCCTCACTGAACTAATTCAGAATATGACGTTTAAAAACATTTTCCTTGTCCATTTTCCTTGCTGGGAGGGGGGTTTGTACAGAAGGAGCATGGAGCTTGCCAGCCTTTCTACCAGTGCAAATGGGGTAAAACAATATCACTACTTGGCCTCAGTTAACTTCCAAAGGCAGCACCATGCATTTTATTCCTGTAGGTTGGGCTTTTTTAAAAAATATTTTTAAAGAGCTCTGAGTCCTTTCTGCTTGCTTCCAGTGGGACCTAGGATTTGAACCTAGGATGTGTTTAGGGGAACCCCAGCAGCTCACTTACTGCTGTTCCCTCACAATTTGCATACTTTTTCTTTGCTGATCTAATTTGCTACATTGCTTCATCAAAGGTTTGCCTACTTTTGTCTAGTTATACTGCCAATTCTTTAGGACAGAAACACACTTTTAATCTACATTTGCATGGTCCTTATGAACAGTTGGGCCCCATTCTCATTTCGCTTCTAAGTACCATGGCAGCTAACATTACAGATAAAGAATTATGGAGAAGCATAATCCAGGCATTCGGGCTCCTAGCTATGCCCTTGCTCACCAGGCCTCCAGCCGTAGCTTTGAGCTGTGCAGGTCAGAGATGGTATAAAGCTTTGATGTACAACTGCTCGGAGCACATTCTAACTGTAACATTGTACGCATTAGCACAGGCATGTACTAATTGTAACATGTAACAACCCCTTATGTCACACATTAGCTGATCTACAGTAGCACCCTACTATTAACCAGCAGTAGATGAAAGTAGTACCTTAGCTACCTGTAGTAGCTGAGCCTTCATTAAAAAGGGAGCCATTTACCATGGTTTAACACAATCTGCTCTTAAGTCCTTGTTCCTGTTTGAGAGACCCACTTCAGAATAGCCAAAAATCTGATGATCAGGCCCCCAGCCTAGTGCATGGGAGGAGGGCAGAGGTGGAAAAATTGGTCTTCTCTCCATTGTCCTAGGAAGTGTCCTGATGGCCAGTGTGTTGGGTTTTTTTTCTGAACTCTGTTACTCTCTGTTTTTCCACAATAAATAAACAAAGAAACAAATAAATAAATTTTTAAAAAGGCTTGTTTTCATTCCAAACTTTCAGGACTGTGGTTTTATCCCTGGACAATTTTTGAAAACTTGAAAGTCTTCATGGAATAGAAAAATCATTTCTTAACCATCTCTATCTATATGCATTAAATTGTTCTGAAAATCTTTGATGTTGTAATCTGGTACAAATTTGTACGTTTGTCTTTAATTAGCTTGTTAGCAAGTTAAAACTTACAAGATCTTTCCCCTTCTGCTTAACTAGCATTGTGCCCTTTTTTCCATCAGGCAGTATACTGGGAAACAGGTGTCATTTGAAAACACACCAATACAAGCTAAACCACTGGACTTCAGCTGTGACATAATGGATTAAATTGAGTATTAGAGCTGTTTCCTTCAGAACATCCAGGGTCAAACTGAATTGCCATAAACAAGCTGGTGTCTGTCCCAGAACAAATGTCTACGTGAAATTGTACTTTCATCTGTGCTTTAGGTGTAGTGCTAAATAGCAAATGCAGTAATCCATGATTTTTTTCCATAAGCTTAATGGGACAGTTGTTCAGATTTTCTACTTCTAAGTTTATCTTTGGAAAATAGTGCAGTTGTTACATAGCTCAAATACATGAGACTGTATTGCTCCCTTTGCTATTCTGTCCCCTCTCAGGCTGATAGTACTTCTTTCCTGACCTCTCATGACTTCCTGCTTCTAGCCTTATCACAGCAAAAAACTTGACACTGTACCGACTATGCCACTTGGAATGACCTATATTCCATAAATGGAAATCTCCTTGCCTTCTTATTTGCAAACAACTATCGCCCATAGCGCTCAGCTATTTCCTATTGACACGCTCACTCCCTTTTTAGATGCAACATTTAAAGTATTTTAAAGAGGAAAAATTGAGGAAAAAGGGTAAGTGTCCCTCTTTTTGAAGCTCAGTTCTGCATTAGATGACAGTTTGACCCAATGTGCTGAAATCAACATAACTACCCACACCTCTTCTCTTTAAAAAGTTGCAACAAGGAATCTGACTCACTGTGTTTATACCCCTAAGGAAAGTGATAAATCAAAAGTATAGGAAAGAGATGGAGTGAATGTGAGAAATACAGGAGGTTGATATGAATCCAGTGACATTAAAGTATAAATGACATCAACACAAAGCTCCACAAGTGTAAGACAAACTTCTTGTTTCCAAGTTAATTCAGATTTTGGAGAAGTGTGAAAAAATAGTTTAAAGCTTCATCAAACCCTTTTTCTGTCAAAGGAAAAGCTCCTGTTAATGTTGGTGGATTAGGAAACTTAATTAATTAATCTTTAAGACCTAGACCAGCAGCTGGCAGCCTTTTCTGGGGACAGGCTGCAATGGTCCAGCTTCAGTCCAAAGCAGGCTGGTGCTAAGACCTAGTAATCATCATTGCTTTTTCCTGCTGCCTGGCTATGACAAAGGGTTGGTAAAGCCCCTGCCACTGAATGCCATTGAAGGCCCTGTTCTGTGACCCAGGCCCATTAGCTGCATGGCCTGAATCAAGACTGTGAGCCATAGATTGGCGACCCCTGACCTTGACTGTTGAAGTGAGGAGTCGGTTCAGTGTCACTTTTTGATCTATTTGCCACAAAGCCATGTGAAACAATCCTGCAAGCAGCTGAATGGCAAAATGTGTGATCCAGTAAAGTTCTTTGGGGATGGACCCTTTAAGAGTTTTTTCTACATTTAGATAAGTATTTTGTTATTTCAGTTTTATATTTAAAGTCATAGAGGGGATGTTATCATGTAACCTGATCTCCTGAATATCATGGACCACAGGAGCCACTCAGAATTTCTTTATGAAATCTGTAACTTCTTTTCAAACTATATCATGTTTCTTAGAAAGATGAAGGTAGGTAGAGGTAGTTGGCTATCCTGTCTTGATTTAATATCTTGATTTGGGAAAGATTCCATGATAGACATACATAAACTGTTGCAATGAATAATTAACCACACTTTAAAAATGATGTGCCTATCTTTCTAGTTTGGATCTTGTTGTGGCTTTTCTGCTAGAAGGAAGAGCTGTTGACTATTAGAAATCTGTTCTTTCTATAGGTGTTAATAGTCCTTAATCAAGTTGCTTCCTGGTTTATATTTTAGATAAATGACACAGATTGAGATCTTTTAGTCTCCTACCCTGTGCCTAGTGCATGGGACTTTTGAATAGTTCTTGTAGCTCTTTTCTGAACCAGTTCCAATTTTTCAACACCTTTTTTTTGAATTTTAGACACCAGAACTGGGTCTATCATCTTAGTAATTTTCTTACTACTGTCATGTATGGTGGGAATAGTATAGCAATTGATATCCTATATTTTACATACACAGTAGTTGATATTCTATATTTTACATAGTAGTCACATTTGTCCTTTTAGCTTTAATACTTGTACTGCGCGCTCATTTTCATTTGATTATCTGTCAACAGCCCCTACATCTTTTTTAGGATACTGCCTCTCACTGAATGTTTTACCTATCCCGTTTATTCCTAGATCATCTTGTGTGTGACTGATAAAACACATGTTCAAAATGGCCCTCCTTATCAAAGGAACCAGCTTAGTATGTATAACTGCCCTGCTACTGTCATTTTATACAACTTTACCAGTTTTTGTGTCATCTGCAAACTTTATCAACATTTGCAAATATATATAATCTCAGATCTTTGATAAAAATATCAGATTCAGTTGAGATTAGTATTCCAGTAGTGGTATTGTACTTCTATGGGACAACAACTCTCCATTTACAATCACTTCATCAAATCTCCCTGAGTGTGTTGCCATCCATGCAATAATATCTGAAGAACTAGTCTATTGCCTATGAAAGCTTATTCTTCTCTGAACCAGTTAGTCTCTAAAATATCACTCTGCCCTGCTTCTGCCATACATCTATCTGTTAACTAATTTTAATTAATTTACTAAGGAGTATTGTGATTTTGTGTAGTGCTAATTTTTTTGTGTCTAGAATGTCATGTAAGACTATGCCAGAAGTCAAGGTATATCACGCAACATAGTTATGCAAATTATAATCACCACAAAAAATAATTGGAGTTCCTTGACAAGGTCAATTTTCTATAAAACTATAATAATTGTTATAAATTATGCCACCATCCTTTAAGTTTTTATCACATTCCACATCATCTACATGCTGATTTTTCCAGAAATTGATAACAAATCCATCTACAGTTATCTTTTTAAAAACAAAAAAATTACGATCCTACAGACTTTAGATGTCTCTGGTTTACACACATTAAGTGGGTGTGCTCCTTTCTACTTAAGATTTTGTTTGGTAAGTTGATATTGGTCTGGATGTACCTGAATAGAATTGAGAGCAAAATTCAGCTCTTTGGCTTTTGTTAATGAAGAAAACTTCAATAACAAAATCAAATGCTAGAGTGATGACCATTAACTTAGTCTTTCATCCCTCTGAGATGATTTTTTGCATTTAAAAGTACTGACTGTAGAAGTGGTGTTATCCTAAAATGGATATTGGAAAGTAAATCATAAAAAAGATTAATGACAATATTTTAAGAAGTGATATTTTTTTGTGCCAAACTTTTGCATTCCCAAATTGGCACCTTCATTTATTAGGGTCAACACCTAAAATCAGAGACTTCTAAAAAATGTTGCTTTTTAATAACTTGACAATTGGAGAATTAAGCAAGTGAAAAGGAGAACATTATAATATTATTAAAGCACTACTATACGTTGTCAGTCACCATTTTGGGGGGTTGTGATTTCACAATTTTTAACGCTTGAATTTTGTAATGGTATTGCTAAATGAAACTAGAACATGTACATGAATGCATGTGTGAAAACTGTATGTGTGTGACTATCTCTTTACCTTCTTTTTCAGAGGCATTTTTATGTCTTAGATTATATCTCAGGACAGAACTCTATTTTCCAATGTAATGTGTATAGCATTTATCCCAACCTCAGTATTCTACTGAAATTCAAATATTAAATAGTACTAACAAAATGTGAGTGGATTCATTTCACTGTTAAAAGGGAATACAGGCTATAAGAGTTTGTGTGATCAAGCAAGTTGTGCACCTCCACATACCTTTTTTTGCAAGAGAAAAAACTCCCAATTGAGATTTCCTCAGCCAGTCTCTTGTGAGCAGAAAAAAAAAAAAGAACAATATTTTGGAGTCATAACCTCATCCCATTTCTGCATGGCCAGTTTCCTGATCAGTCAGTTGGAATACTATAATTAGTAATGGCATGGTGCTGATGAGGCTTCTAGGGCAAGAGCATCTTTATTAAAGCATCAATATGAAGAACCCATCTAAAATAGGTCATCCAGTATAAAATTATTCTTTAATATGAAGGAGTGACACTCTGACTGTTGGCAGATAAACCATCATGATCTTCAGGAAAGAAAATATGCTTGAAATGTTAAAGAAAATAGTACTGTGTAGTTTTTAGTATTCCATACTCTCACAAGTAAGTGTGTCTCTAAAACGTCAAAGACTAAAATTTTCCAAGAACTCTCTTGCATCAAGTCAGAGGACGTGGTAAGAAAGGACTTGAATGATTTAAACAGAATCCTACTCATTTCCACACTTGTAAACTGGATTTCCAAGTGAAAACTATATATAACATTCTAAACTGGCAATAGTATCAAGACAAAATACTTTTGTCATATACTCTGTAAGGGATGGAGTGTACTTGTCCTTAACGTGACCAAATCCTATTCTTCCAGTTGCATAGCTACATTAGTACCCCTGTTTATTGTGACTGAGTGCAGTGTGAGAACAACCCTTTCATATTTTTTGCACTGCATGCTCATGCCAAAGAGGTAAATAGAAAAGGCTGGTCTGGGCAGAGCCTTGGGTTGGCTCCACCATCACATCAACCAATGGAACTGAGCTGACAGGAGGACAAGTAGCGAATTGTTCATCAGAGATCTTCAATATACTCTTACATGAGTGCAGTTTAATTAGCTTTATATTGTACATTTCATCCTCATGGAAAAGTTAGGCAGCATATATCATCTTTTTGATAAAAACCATTGATTTATTTAACCAAAAGCTCATCACACTCTATTCTTTTGCATAGATCTTCTACAGAATTAGGCTTTTTGTTCTGACCTGTCTAGGCAACTTATATGACCCCCACCACCAATGTAGCTGGCTTGCCTCACAGTTGCGAGTGGATTTTGTTCTCATAACATTCCTGCAAGGTTAATATATCACCCCCATTTTACAGGAGATGGCAAAAGTTCCACTAACTTTAGGTGGTCCTGAACCTATATAAGTTTCTTTGTACAGGAGTGATGTGTTATTATGTGAAAGGTGCTGTAAGAAGAAACAATTCAGTCTTGTTGTCCCCGGTATGCTTTGCAACCATCTGAAATTCCCAGTCTCTGTTAATAGCAACAGTAGCTGTTGTGTACTGACTGCTTCTGAAAATCTGGCTGCTTCATGTTGATTCCTGAATGGGTGCTGAGCTCTTAAAATCTTGCCTGCTATTACTGGTGCTGAGTACTTTTGAAAAGCTGACCCTTAGAACCCATCTGTGCTGTAATGTCTTCCTGTTGCTTTGACTTGTATCCAATTTAGTAACAACATTTCTTGTCACTCTTATGTTCTTCCAAAACATGGGAAGGAAAACTTACATGGGAAAAGACACTTTTTTTTTTATCATGTCCTACTGTACTTCCTTCTGAAGGTTTATTAGTAATCTTATTCTGTGCCAGAATTCCTTGAGTTTATTAATATTCCCTACATATTGTGTTTGTTTCTGTTTTTTAAAGTTATTGCCAGATTATGGCGTGTCTGTGCCTGATAGTGGTTTGTGTTTGTGTATGAGCACAGGGTCATCTGATAACAGTATGTAGCTCTGTGCGATAAGCAGTGTTTAAAATGGGTACAAGCCAGACTCCTATGGCTCCCAGTATACTTTTAGAAGGTCCCATTAACAAAAGAAACAGTTCAAGGTATTTTGGAAAAGGTCATCGATTACAACCAACGTTGTGATCATTCCAGATGTGTTCCTTCCTACAGAGGCATAATTACATTTTGTTTTACAGTAGAACTTATTTTCAGCATTGAGCAAGGACAGTTGCTCTCAGGACAGATTTTGATCCTACATACACCAATTTAGTACACCCGTACACTCTGTTGAAGTCAGTAGAGTTTAACAGGACCTTTTCATAGTGTCTTTTCCTTCAGTATTTCAGACATCTGTGTCACATTTTGTCAGCTTTTAAACAAACATACATATGAACAGCAAAGCTTTTTCTGTCTGCTTTTCTTCCTCTTAGTTTCAATAAAGACCAGTGGTGTAAATAAAAATGCAGGTTTAGGCTCTGTTAGTATTTTAAGTGAGGTATTTTAAGTGGGGCTTAGAAAAGCACAGGGAGAGCATGCCTAATCTTTTCTCTTACAAAAATATACAATTGAAGTCCTTGAGGAGGATAGTATATTCGTTTCTAAAGTACCGTGGAAGATGAGCAGTCTTCATGTAACAGAGAAACCTAGGAATGCTGAAGGTTTAAATCGGCTTTGATAGAATAATGCACTTCTTCTAGAGACTCTAGCATCTAAATCTTGCCCCCTTGCTCTATCTCCTTTCGCTGCTCTGGAAGTGTAAAAGGGATGTTCAGTTACTCTTAAAAGGGAGCTGAAGGTTTCCAGGATGGAACAGTAATCTCTGGTCAGCACAAAACCTTGTATAGAACATGGGCATAAAGAATATAGAATATATGTTATATTGATCAAAATTACATTAGTTGAGCCATGGGTGGATCCAGGATTTTGTAAAGGGGGTACAAGAGCAGTAACAAATGCTGCAAAGGATGCTGTCTCCTGTCTTCCAGTTTTTTCCTCTCCACAATGGTGGGCAGACCATGTTGCACGAGCAGCAGTCAGGGACTTTAAAAAAAAGTCCACAAATCAGATAGGCATTCCACCACCCCGTCCTTTCCACTCTGTTTTCATCCCCCTAGCTGGGGGTGGGAAAAGCTCTAAAACCACTCCTTCCTCACTCCAGCTGAGCTGTACATGGATCCAGGCTCAGCTGGGGACAGTGGTAGTGGGCAGGTTCCCCCTCCCTGAGTCTTTTCCCTGCTTGGCATAGTGGGACCTGTCTGCCTCTGCTTCCAGCTGAGCCCAGCCTCTACACCAGGGGTCAGGAATGTTTTTGGCCAGAGTGCCAAAAACACCCACAACCTAAAATGTTGGTATGCTGGGGCAGGGAAACTGCAAGGGACCCAATCCTTGTTGTAACAGTGCAGCCTCAGCCTCTTTCCTACTATCCTCCCCAAGGCATGTGCACCAGGGAAAATGCCTTTTACATGCCACACTCTGGCACCTGTGCCAGGGGTTGCCTGTCCCTAGACAGTTGGCCAGAGCAGGCAAGAAATGGTTCTAGTGCTTTTCCCACTCATAGCTCAGGTAGGGACAGGTGAGACAGTTGTAGCAGTGGGTGGAAGAGCAAGGAATGGCACCAAAGGGGTTGTACAGCTGATTGTGGTGGGGGGATACTTACCTGCTCTGGGGACTTAAAGTCCCTTGCGTGGTCTGAAAGGTGGGGTGTGACAATGCCACTGAAGTGCCTCTGCATCCATTCCTGAGTTCAGTCCCTAACTGTAACAAGGACCTGGATCTTGAGCTGATCAATCTCTCTCTCTCTCCCCCTCTCTCTCTCTCTCTCTCTCCCCCTCTCTCTCTCTCTCTCTCTCTTCC
>JAGPOW010000261.1:66302725-66329815 GCA_030014935.1 Caiman crocodilus | reverse complement strand
CTGACCCCGGTGCTCTTTCCTGCCAAGGCAGGGGGTCGGACTAGATGATCTGCCCAGGTCCCTTCCGACTCTAGACACTATGAAACTATGAAACTATTTTGGCTGGTATACGGCAGATTAGCCCCACACCCTCCAGAAGTGCCTCTTTGATCTCTTACCTTTACCTGATTGGCTGCTCTGCATTCTGTTCCCGTCCCACGCTTCCCAAACAAGCTGCTGCTCTGTTTTCTGCTTTTTGCTCTGTGTCTCCTTCTTAGGGCAGAAAGCAGAGCATTAGGTCATCTGCCACTGTGCTGCTTTCCCCTCCCCAGTCTATCATGTACCACATAGAGAGGCTGCCTATGCCACTTGTGACACCAAAATTGCAGGTCGGCCAGTCCTGCTTTAAACCCGTAGTAGTGTACAGACTTGTAATACAGTCACAAAGATTCAGTAGAGTTCTTTAGAAAACTAACTATATACCAAATGTGTAATGATAATTTGAATTTAAAACTTGTTATTTGAGATGCTTAATCAAAAGTGTGCTCAAAAGACTTAAAACTACTTGTTTTCAAATGGCTCGAGTTAACCCTCAGAAGGAGGAGTTCATTTTAATGAACCCGAAAGGACACCTTTTAAGCAGAAATATGGACATTTTGCAAATATTTTCTTTCTTAACATTTTTCTGTCAGAACCAGTCAGAGAAGCAGTAATGACAAAGCCAGCCTTAAAACAATTATTTTAATACTTGTTAAGCCAGAACAACCTTTGTGAGAGTCCTTCTCTGACCTGTGGCCATAAGCCGCCTTTAAATAAATTTCTACACACTCATGGACCCAGAGGGACAGACTTTCACCTTCAGCTCGCTTTGAGCAAAAATAAAGTTGTTTTCCTACCTATGGGGACTTTTTACCATCTTGTACCATCTACCCTTTTTCCAGAGCCTTACAAAGGCACTTTGATCCCAAAAGCTTGCAGAAAAGGACAAGTTGTTGTCACTTTCCAGTTGGTCTAATAAAAGGTATCATCTTGAAACCAAGTGTTCTAGTTTTTTGTATGTCTTACTAGAAGCAGAGCATCTTTTTAGAAAAAAAAAATCCACAGGAAATTATCCTGTATGTTTGCATAGTTCTGTAGTGCTTAAGGTTTTGTTCCAATGAAACAGATGAATGTCATGAGGCCAGCCTGTGGGTCAGATCAGGCCCCACACCATCCCCTCCCAGCCCCTTGCAATACGATTGGGCTCCAAGGCTTTGTGCCATCTCTACCTAGTCCCATGTGCTGTGATCAGGCACCAGGGACCCAGGCTGCACCCAGTCCTGCACATTGGGATCAGGCCCTGCACTACCCTGTGTGCCAATCTGACATACAGGGGCATAGTCCATGGACCTGTCCACAAATCCACGGGGATCTCCGCAGGTTGGATAGCATGGTTCCAGGACTTGGACCTGGCTCACAGGCATAATTCATGTTCTAATAGCATGAGGAGGAATGGAGAGCAGGTTTATAGTGAGGAAAAGCAGTACAGGAAAACTTAAGAGGTAAATAATGCAAGTGCATTTAGTTTCTATTATACTTCCCACTGTTTTTTCACTCATGCCTTATACCTACCTCTGTATGAGTTAGTAGTATTGTAGCCAAGATGGTCCAGGAAGTATGAAAGACAAAGGATTTGTTTGATAATATCTTTCGTTGGACCAACTATATAGCTTGGAAAAATGACAAGCTTTAATACACAAAATGACTTTCTTCAGAGTAACTGAAAGGTGGTCTTTCCCAAATACACAGTGAAATTCCTGTTTATGTTCTGTACAGTTATTGAGCCATAAAAGCTTTGTAAATTTGTGTATAATTGTTCAAGTGGGTAGTGCACTATCTAACATGCTCACTAAATAGAAGAAAATAATTTTCCTTCTCTATGCAGATAGGAATCTAACTTCAATTTTCAATGGCCTCCTGTGTTACAAGTACCCATATAGGATGCCATATAGGTTCATGTGAATTCACAGATCTCTGCCTTTACTGCTGAACAACAAAGAAAAAGGCATACAGCAGGCATACATGTTAATATGCTCCTTGAATTCCCCCTGGGAAAAGCTTTTATCTCTGTCACTTGTAGCACGTACACTTTGTAAATAAACCAGCGTTTTCACTTCCCTGCTTTGTTACGGAAAGCTATGACCAGGGTCTGGAGCCATTCTGCCCTTTCTGTGAAAGGACGCTTGTTTATGTGTCGTCTAGAGAACTGGCGGAGAAGGGGTCAGAGTGCTAGAGGATGCGCGATGAATTGTGTGCTGTCAGTATAACATATCTTGTCTGTCTTTTCACTATTCAAATCATTTAGATGATCTGTATTATTTAACAAAATAATGTTAAATAATATAAGGGAGGTTCTGGTGCCCTATACCCCTAGCTGCTGATTTGTGGGCAAAATTTGTGACATGGGTGCTTGTGCTAGCTAGCTACTGTGTTATGCAATTAATCATGACTCACTCAGGGACCAGCTCAATACATAGTAGCTAGAGAGGAAACCTAGTTAATGAGCAAGGGTTAACACCTACAAAACAACACACTAAAGAGAGGAAAGAATCAATACAGAGCCAGGGACTGCTTCTGCCCCAAGTTGCACAAGCACCCATGTCACAAGTTTTACCTGTCAGCAGCTAGGGGTGTAGAGCCCCAGAACCCAGAAGCCCTGCACCTATCTCTCTGACAGCTGGCAGGCATCGTGGCTTCAGCAGGAACTAGTATGCCTGCAGCTTTCACCCTGCTGCGCCTTAACACACACAGTGTCACCCGTGTCACAAGTTCTGCTTGTCTGCAGCTTGAGGTACAGCTTTCCTCAAACCCCTGCACCTGTCTCCTTGAAACTTGGCAGACTTTGGCCTCTGCAGGGGCTAGCATGCCTGCAGTTTTGACCCCACTGTGGCTTAACACATATATGTGACATGAGTTTTGCTTTCAAGATTGAGGTACAGTTCCCCACCACCCTGCACCTATCTCCTTGAAAGTTGGCAGACATCATGCCCTCAGAAGGGGATACTGTCTCTGTAAGTTTCATCCAAATCAGGCCAGAAATGACAAAGTTATCAGCTGTTTTATCCTTCCCCATTATAGCCTATGGGCAAAATGTTGAAACAGCGTTGAAGCAGCAAAACATTTCGACTTGCCTCATTTTGTTTCAAGATTGTTTCAACTATATCTGTTCCATTTTGATTTTGCTGCTTCAACCTCACAATGGATCGAAACAGTATCAAAACAGAACTGGCGGTGAAATTTCGCACAGCCCTAGTGCTCAGCACTATCCAGGATCTTATCCTATGGGTTGGTGTAGAGCAGTGCTGTCCAACTTCTACACTGCTGGGGACCATGCTCTGCACAGGCAGCACCAGCAGTGGCTGCAGGCTGCTATTGTGTCCTACCCACCGCTGCACCATGCACATATATGTGGGAAAGCAGCTCCCCTCCTGCCCACTGTTCCTGGGCTCTTCCACTGCATTGCACGATAGGCTCCCTCAGCACCATGGGATGTGCTCTACTGTGCTGCACCACCCCCTGGGGCAGTCACAGGAAGCAGAACTTGGAGGGTTAGTCTGGAGACCTTGGTTGCTGATGTGTCCAGAGCAATAGGGGGAACAGCAGTGGGATGAAAGCTCAGGGAATTCAGTTTAACACTTTGTGGAGCTCATGCAGTCCATGGCCTGCTAATCGCACAGCCTTGGTAGAATGAACTGCATGTAATTAGGCTGTTTGTGTGCTACTGAGATCCAAAGTACTGTGCTTATAGAATAATATGAAGAGAAAGTAAGACCAGGTTAAAATAATAGAATGTGAGAGGAATTTATTGGTATGTCATGAAGACTGCTGGCATAAACCTACTGTTTAGTGTGTGTTATTCATCTTTCTTTTCCCAAACTGAAAGACAATATGGCTGGGTCCACTAGAGCAGGGGTGTGCTTTTGCAGCAGCATATATAGTGCCACAAATTTGCTGTGCTACTTTGTGCCTCAGTGCACACCCCTGCCCATGTGCTTTGCAGTGGGGCTCATTGTCCTGCTGTTTCATGTGCTGCAGGAGGGAGGGGCTAGCTGGGACACAGGGTGCCTCAGCACGGGCTAGTCATCCCCTGTGCCTCAGCCAGCCAGGAAGCAGCACATGGAGGCCTGCTGAGACCTGGGCTGCCTGCTCCCTAATCTCTGTGTGCTGCAGAGCCCTCATGCTGAGACACCCTGTGCCCCAGGTAACCACGCCCTTCCTGGCTGTACAGTGTGCCTTGAGTTAGGGGAGCAGGCAGCTCTGCGATGGCTGCCTGTCGGAGGGCTCCACTGTGTAGCTCCCATGCTGAGGCACACTGAGCCCCTACCAGCTGCAGAGCAGCTGGCAGGATGGAGGGTGCTTCAGCATGGGGGCTCCATAGTGCGTGGAGATGGGAGAGCAGGAAGCCAGGGTTGCCTGCTCCCCAATCTCTGCATTTTGTCTCAGTGCCTGTAATTTTGGCATGGTTTGCGCTGCTGCTTTTTTTTTTTTTTTTTTGCTGCCAGGAAATCTTGGTAGCAAATTTTACCCCAGCAGTGCAAATTAGCAGCACAGTGCACTAATTAATGTACAACTAGGGTAGTTTGTGGCACTGCAAAACAGTTTGCAGTGCCACAAGCCACACATGCCTGCACATCTGGATCCAGCCTCTGAATCTTTGTAGGGGCAAGGAAGGAGACATAAACCCAGATCCACAGACATTTAGATGCCTAACTCCTGACTAACATATTCTAAACATAGTTTAGAAACACAGTTTCTTGGACTGTGACAGAAACCTAGGCACTGTAGTAGTAGAAATATGATGGTGGCATCATAATAAGGTCCAATATTCAAGGTAGCATAAAGTTTTCTGTCATTTTTAAGAGAAAAATCTGTTGAGGCTTTACGAAATCGACTAAGAGAAGAAGCTTTGTGTTTTTAACAAAAACAGTTTTTTATGAAGTCCACAATGTAACTATTTCATTAAAATTGCTGAGGTTCACTTGACCTGTCACTTTAAAATTAGCTGTTCTCATTTTGATGTAATTTTGAAACTGGGTCTTGTGCCATGAATTGGTGTTAAATCAGGAGCAGGCATATTTTAAAGTGACAGTTCTAATTTCCAAACAGAACTTCATTGTTCTAAATTAAATAATTATCCCAGAATGTAACCTAGTGCTCTTTAATGTGATCTTTCCTGATAAACTCTCTGAAGCCCCAAAGCCAATATCTAGGAAAAACAACTGGAAGCAACACTGAAGTGTAAGTAAATATATTTTAAATTAACAAAAACAAATGCCAGCCTCTCCACAAACAGATTTGTACTATAGTTTTCAGGCAGTTGTCCTTTACTCCTTTGAAGCAAGGCATCATGTCATACCTACAGTTCTTTTTGTTGCAAGGAGCAGATAGCACTTCTCCGCAAGCAACTAGAAAGATGGTAGTAGAGAAGAATGACGCCTTCCCACCTTATGGAACAGAAAGTTTGTCCCCTCCCTTTTGTGCTCCCATATGTTGCTTTCTCAAGGAGCAAGATAAAGCTAATTTTAGTGATAAATCTCAGAACTTGAGAGTGCTTTTGTCTTGGATTTTGGTTTGGATTCTTGGATACTAGTCTATCTCTGTCTTAGAGTCATGTTCTTAAAGTACATTAAAATACCTAAAAAGAGAGAGAAAATTCCTCAAGGAAGTTGTTCCAAGAACTCTTAGGTTTGGATATGTGCTAGTTATGTTAAATACATAAGGAGGAGCCCAAGTGTATTGTAAATCTTCCCCTCTCCTGGATAAGGCAAAATGTTCTGTGTCCACTGATGGATTTGTCTTTTGGTGGGTTAGTGAGTAGATTCAAGGAAGCATAACATCTAAATATAAATATCAAAACACTCTTGCTATTTCTAATTTTTTTAATTGTTAGGAGATGAATACTTTTCTTAAATATCTTCTGGGAAAGATGCTAGTGCTGTAGAAGTGAGGAGATGCTTGTTGAAACTTTATGAATAAAATTATTTCTCCATTTATTATTGCTTGGGTCTCAGGTTCATAGGGAGGGGTTGGTGGGTCCACAAGAGGCGGTATCTGTCGATCAGTTGGTGGGCAGGTGGGGGTGGGGGCTGCAGGGCTAAACGTAGCCCAGTCAGGATAATGGGGGGGTGGGGCACAGCCCAAAGGGCAGCGTGAGCAGTTGGTCTTTCCCAGTCAAATATGTACATGCATTCAGTGAATCAAGCTAACCCAAGGGTGGGTAGAGTCTGGTCCACAGGCCAGGTTGGGGCTGCAGCGGACTCCATTTCCCAGCAGCCCCTACTTGCCTTGCTGTGGCCAGTTGCCATGGAGACCCCAGTAGTGACAGTGTGATGACAGCATGATGCCAGGGTGCCAGACTGGTCCCAGCAGCAGTGGCAGGGAGTGCAGCTGGGTGGGGAGCTGCTCTGGGCTTAGGGCTGGGATCTTGCAGTGGTGACAGCATGGTCCAGAGCCAGGACAGAGCTGCCCACAGGCCCTGGATATGGGAGTGGGAAAGAGGGTGCCTGTTAATAAAAATTACACATAAATCAGTATAATTGATTGGAAACCAGTTCTGTAGCGCAACAGAAGTTCATTGTACATAAACTGCTATCAAATGGCTGAAACCAGTTTAAGATAAACGTGGACATATGTGGTATCAGACTTAAATTAATTAGGTTAGATTGTTTTATTGAACTTCTGTCCCAGATCAAGTTAACTCACAATCCCCTAGCATCCCAGGATGCTTTGCATCTGCCCCACAAATCCTACCTCACAAGGTGAGAGGGCTAGCCTTGACCCCAGCTGCCTGCTCCGGTTGAGCAGGGAGATGTGCTCCAGCACCCCCTTGGCTTCTGGGTGGGACCACTGCAGGCATGTGGCTGCATTTCCGGAATCAAAAGTGAATGTTTGTTCACTTGCTTATCTGTTCAATCTACGCAGGTTAGACTAACCTGAAAAGATTGAATCAATTCAGCATCAGGCTTATTGACTATCTGTACTTGGCCAGTAGGTGCATAACACTAGTATGTGGGTCTGATAGTATTTTGCATTCACTCTGTACTAGGTTAAATGCATGTACAAGGTGTTGAAAATTGTGGATTTGCCTGCTTGTGCTATGGATCACAGCAAAGCTGTTCCACTGGTGACTGGAATCCCCCGTTTTGACAAGGCTTGTGTGTAACATTAAGTCTATACACATTCAACAGATCAACACTTGATTACTTTGTGGAGAGAGCAAACTGCAGTTGAAAATGTGCTGGCTGACTGTCATTAGCTAAAGTAGTTTTTGTGTACATTTCTGACACAAGGTAACAAAGCTCTAGAAGAGTAAATAAATAAAATTCTCTTACGCAAATCTTGAGTCCCACAAATGTTCCACATTTAATGAAGCCATGACAAGAACAACTTAACTCTTAAAAGATAATGAGCAACATTTTTAGTTGCACCTATGGGATTTTCGTTGAGGTTGGGGGTATGTTTGGAAGGGGCAAGGCAGGGCTGTACAAAGATAATCCACATTAGACTTGTGCATGGAAGTGTTATGCTGCATTTATGTGGTGGTCTCTGTCGGTGAAGTGCTGCAGCTCCAGTTCAGGAGCTAATGTAGAACATCTCTGCCCGGCATCATTTTGTGCTATAGAAACACCCTCAGGCTTTAAGAGCATAAGACACTTTAAAACGGGAATAAGGATCCAAAGGCATTTATACACACAGATTTTCATGCTCCAACATGCTGGATCTCTGGCACACTGGAGTAGACTCAATTAAGTCTGCTCTGCATGTGAGCTGACATACACTACGCTGCATCGCGTGCAGTTGTATGAGCAGTGATGTGCGTCAATGCCCAGAAAATGGCGGCAGTGAGCTTTTGAACTAAAACAACTTTAATGTGTTTTAGTTCTAAAATACACCAGTGCCATTTTCTCTGTGCACATTTTGCCACTTATACAACTGCATGTGCTGCAGCACTGGGCACTTTTAAAAGCACCCAGCGCTGCGGTGCAAGCATGTGTACAAATGCCCCCTAATTCTTGGGTGCTTTAGAACTCCTCCCCCTGTCCCCAAAATTTCTTATGTGAAACTTCAGAATAGTGTCCTATAGTTTTAAGGTTGGATGGGGGTTGTTAATTACATTCTGATACCACAAAGCTCACTTCTCTGCTACTTATGCAGAGCTAACTGGGTAGTCTGTAGAAGAGGGTTCTCCGTAACTTGTACGTAGAGTAAACCAAAGAGACCTATAGATTTTCAGACATACTAAGATGGTTAAGATATAAATGCAGGGTATATCTGTGCATGAGTGTGTTGGGGTTGGTTTGTTTTTAACGTTTTGAATATGTGTTGTTCCATCTCTTTGTTAATAATACTGTAGAGAACTCTGCAAACTCTCAGATTGATTTAAACAAAAAACCAGAATAAACATAATATTGATTTTTTTCATCTTGTCTGCTTTTCATCCTAAGTAGTTTGTAAGAAAGGGTCCACACTATATGAATTTCTGGAGTAATAGAAAACAGTGCATTAAAACTGCACAAACAGTTTTTTGAGAGAGAAGCTAGGTAGGGCCCTTCTCTAAGTAGGCATGCATTAAAATGTGGCTTATTTTGTTTTTGAAGCACTTAGGTTTTTATTTGGCTCAGGATTTGAAGGCACTCTGAGTCTTTTGAACAGGCTTAAAGTTCTGCTTAATTTGAGAAGCTTTTTCTTGATCAAACAAGCAGAATCAATATATGGAACGTTTCTGAGATCCTGGAATGTAACTTTAAGAAACTACAACAGTTACAAATTGAGAGCCAAATCCCTGCCTTGCACAAAGTGTACCTATGATAAATTAAGGTCTTACTGACCTAATAAACAGTTACAGATTGATATTTCTTTTGTTGAGCAGCCTGTAATTTCATTAATTTTATTGACAGTAATTATAACAGGTTGAATTTATGGTAGCCATAAAGAAAAGTTAGTGAACCACATGAAAATGTCAGCATGCTCACTTTGGTATGAGCAGTCTCAGGGTTTTCTTGCTTGCTTGCTTGCCATTCTATTCCATGGCAGCTAAAATCTAAGAAACTGAACTTCAATGTTTCCCCATAAGAACTGAATGTTTTAAATTGAAAGTGGCTGCTTGTTTCCGTACAATTTCAAGTATATCCTCTCTTTCTTTACAGTTGTATATATGATTAACTTAGCATTTCACATGGTTCATAGCTTCATCACCTTCTTTCCATCAAGTGGGTAGATCAGACTTTTGAGTAAGGACTTGCAACAGCTCTTTTGAGTGCCTTGAAACTAATTTAGACAGTTGGCTAAATCCTACACTTCTTATTCAGGCATTTTGTCCATTTACTCAGTTCCTGAGAGATTTGTATGTTTTGAAACACATGATTGGGCCCTCTCCCCTCATACTGAACATGTGCCAGAGTTTGTGCATGTCGCTATGTGGAAAGGTGTCAAATGACTAGTAAGGGAGTGGTTGTGCAAACAAGCTGAGGTAATGTTACTATGAATACCCTTAACAGGAGGTAAACAGATCAGCACCACCAGTAAGAACAATTCATGAATGTGGAAATAATGTAAAAGGAGATGAGCAATACATGAGGCAGTATGGTCTAGCAGACAGGACACTAGAAATGAATTAGTAGATGATCCTATCTCTGGTTCAATAGCTGATTGGTGCACCTATTTGTTTCCCATCCTATCCTTAGTCTGCCTCATCTATATAGGAGCAGGCACTCTCATTCTGTGTTTGGAAAGTTTCTAGCAGTGAAGCCTTTAGGTACATTCATACTATGGAACTGAAATATAGACTTTTTAAAAATAGTCTAAAGAAAGATAATAGTTTGGCTTCAAAATGCTTCCATATTATTAACTAAACAGAAAGAGATGTTTTGCTAAAAAGAGAAAACCTCTTAAACCAAAATTGCCATAGCCAAAAGTTATGGTTGCAAGCTATTCAGAAAGAAGGAGAATATGTATTGAACAGAGTTCATGTATGATAGGAATGAGGACAGGTATAATGATGTGGCCAAGCACCTGGGCAGCTGCCACACACACAGGCGGAGGAGACTTCTTTTTGCAGTTGGACTGGCGGTGTGATCACACAGCAGTGGCAGCAACCCTTTATTTTCCATGTTCCCCTTCTTCCCAGTTAGACCTAGGGCTGTTGTCCCAGTCACCCAGCCATAATTATGTTACTGGATATATATAATAGAGGATTATGTTATATTATATTATTATGTACAACCAGAGGATTAGCTTTTGTAACAGATGCTATTGGACAGTGAGTTTGTCTTACCAGGCCTCAGCTATTGAGTCAGGTTAACCATCATGTCTTGACTAAACTAGATGAGTATATCCAAGACTGAAATAAACTCTAAGGGTGCCTGTGCATAAACTGGGAAACTACTCCAATGCACTATAATTACAGCATGTTGGAGAAGACTCAATGAATTGAGTCTGCTGGAGAGTGGTAATTTATCATGCTCTAACCAGCCTCTGCATCTCTGTGTATCAGCATCCCCACACTTCAAAATGGCAGTGGGAATACTTTAACTAAAGCACATTCAAAGAGCTTAGATAAAGTGTCCCTGCCACCATTTTGAAGCGTGGGGAGGCTGATATACAAGATGCTCTGGGTACTTTAATTACAGCAGGTCTTGGAGCCACTCTAATTAAAGTCCCCTGCTCCCTCAGACCAAATATAAAAATGCTGCAACTGACTAATTATGTGATCATTTTTCAAGGAGGATTTCTAAACCTGTTGATAAATGAGGATGTTTTATAAATACTGTAAAATTATTTTCTTAAATAAACTGCAATAGTTTAAAAATAGGACTGTAGTGATGGTTACATTATTGTCATTAACTGTCCTAATACCTGTGTTAAGTCTTAATTTCTGAAAATAATTGTATAATTATGTGAAAAGGATTCCAGATTCGACGACAGGGGTTGGCAATATTTTTGGGTCAGAGTGCCAAAAACACCCACAACCTCGACTTGTAAAAAAAATTAGCATGCCAGGGTTATGGTAGGGGAGCCATGAGGTGCCCAATCCTTGTTGTGGCAGCACAGACCCAGCCCTTTTCATGTCATCCATCCCGAGGAACATGAGCCAAGCAAAATGCCTTCACAGGCCACACTCTAGCACCTGTGGTTGGGGTTTTCTACCTCTGCTTGAGTTAATAATGGTGAATTTGTGAAATGCTGTAAAATTAGGCAGACAAGATTCTTGCTTTCCAGTACTGAATGAGATATCATCTTTGATCTAGATCACAGCTGTCCAATTTCCCTGCAGCTGGAGGCTGCACACCATACTAGCCATATACTGTGGAGGTGCATCCCTGGGACCCCCAGCCCTGTTCCCACTATGCGGGCTGTGCTGGTGACACGCAGCTCCCTGCTGTGTAGGCAGCATTAGTAGGGTGCGGCCCCTCTGTTGTGCCCTCCCTCTGCTGCGCAGTCATGAAAGGTTGTTGGACAGCCCCGATCTTGAGGTATTGAATGTGTGATGTAGTGTAATTGGGATATATAGAAGTATGAGGAGATGCAATGAAAATGGTTAGGGGGCTGGGGCACATGACATACGAGAAGCTGAGGGAACTGGGTTTATTTAGTCTGCAGAAGAGAAACCTGAGTGTGGATTTGATCGCAGCCTTTAACTATCTGTAGAGGGGTCCCAAACAGGATAGAGGTAGATTGTTTACAGTGGTGGCCAATGACAGAACAAATGAGGAGCAATGGTCTCACGTTGCAGCAAGGGAGGTTTAGGTTGGATATTAGGAAGAACTTTGTCACTAGGAGGGTGGTGAAGTCCTGGAGCAGGGTACCTAAAGAGGTGGTGAAATCTCCATCCTTGGAGGGTTATAAGGCATGGCTAGACAAAGCCCTAGCTGGAATGATTTAGCTGGGGATTGTCCTACTTTGAACAGGACTAGATGACCTCCTGCGGTCCCTTCCAACTCTAATTTTTTATGACTATATGATAATTAGCTTTGTGTACACAATATAACAGTTCTGTAAGTTCCCAGCAGAAACCACTGCAGATAGTTTTGCTGGTTCTTTTATCTGGATATATATCACCTCTTTAAGAAATGTTTTTTTTTTTATAGCTGTGGCACAATTCTTTCAGTTGCTGAACATAGCACCAGTAAAGTCTGTCCTACCTCTTTTCCTCAAACTAAATACAACTTTTTTAGGTGTATATCAGCTCTCCACAGGTTGTTTCATGCAAACAAACAAAACATTACGCATGGCCAAAGTATTAAATACAGCATTGATGGTTTTTCTTTTATCTGTGTAATGGGAAGTAACATTTCTAAAACTTAGAGGTACCAGGAAGTCATGGACTATTTCACATAAAACATTTATTAGGAACTTAGTTCTAGACTGTGGTCAGAAATTATTAATTTTATTTGTTTGTTTATATGTGTTATTAATCCGAGACATGCTTGAAAAGAGGCTTAAATAACAATGTGTAGTTTCTGTCTATGGAGTTAGTTAATATTTGTAAAGCAGTCTGGACCAAGATAATAAACCAAGACTTAATCATATATGAATGTTTTCTGAAAAGAATAATGCAAAAGTGTCACTGAAATCCTATTTAATTAACCTTAAATAAAAAACAGTTTAACATTGCTATATTGTAGATGCTATTTAGGGCTAGGAAAAGCTTGGCTTGGCTGCTGTAAAAGGTCCTCACTGGTAAGTCATTACTTTATTTCCTTACATTGTGGTGTTCTAGAATGTGTCAGTTAGTGTGCATGTGAGTCAAGCTCTCACTCTCCTGATTTTACTGTAAGATAAGATAAGATAACTGAAAATCAGTTACTGTACCGCAAGAAATGTCTATATGCAATGTGTTTTATTTATAAATACACAATATATATAAATGTGTTTATTTGCTTGTGTATATAGGTAAACAGAGTCTGCAAATCTGCTTTTTGGCTATTGTAAATTGGCTCTGCTCAATTCAGTTCACTGAGGACCTGAGCCATATTTTTAAATTTATAATGATGTATGGCACCATGTATTAGGATAGCAGAAACTGACATTCCTATACAGAAACTTTCCATATCTAACTGCTTATGCCATTACAGGTACAAGTCATTTATATAGTCTGCTTGATTAAAGGAAGGATAACTTATCTTCCTGTGTATCTCACTCTCTTCAACCACCGTTGCTGTGTCCTGTAGAAATTACATTCTGCTAGTAAATTACACATTTCTTATAAAATACTTTGTTATGCAATGCAGTTAAATTATTGAATTAGTTGCCACAGAAAGGGTGGAGGCAGATATCAGAGCCAAGTTCAAAAAGGGACTGGATAAATTTATGGATGATAAGATCTACAAAGTCTATTGAACACAATGGTTTGAGGTTGTTTTCTCTGGCATTGCTAAACCAATAATGGTTGATGCTACAGAGGATATTGAATAGGAGATATATCACTTTAGAGCAGCATTTCTCAACCCATGGGTTGTGACCCCAAAGTGGGTCACAAGAATATTTCAAAGGGTTGCAAGCTGTGGCAGGGCAGAGGGGTGATGGGAAGGGCTGCCCCTTCCAGTGGGGGAAAGGGGTGGAGGAGAGCTGCATGGCTGGGCTGGTGGCACCAGGGCTAGTGTCCATGCTTGCAAGGACAGGGCAGCCAGGAGATGCTGCTTAGGGGGCAGGAGGAGCCATGATCTGGCACTGTGGTAGCCCCAGCCTAGGGCAGGGGGAGTGCTACAGGTCTCTCTTTTCATCCTCCCTCCAGCCTGTGCTCTACTAGGCATGGCTGAACAATGCAGGCTGCACCCAATCAGTTGGCAAGTGGACAGGGTGTAAGGGAAGCGGAGCCCCATGAACCATCATGTCAAGACCATGAGTACCTCCATCTCCAGGGTCCCTAGGAGAAGGATCATCACTGAACCCCTCCTTTTCATCTGGTAATACTGAGTCATGGCAGGAGAGTTGAGGGAAGGGGGTCCCAGTTGAGACCAGATGGTATGGCACTCATCATGTACCACCTAGGTGCTTCCACAGTGGTGCATTGGCCGGGAACAGCTTTTGAGACATTGGAGTTAGCAGATTAGAGATCCCACCCCAAGTCAAGGCAGACATGCAGTAGCTCATGTGGAGCTTCTAACACAAGCCATTGAAGCCATAGGGCAGGTACTAGAGATGCAGCAACTTCGGGGCCCACCAACAGGAGTGGATGCAGCATAATGCCGCCCTGTTTAAGATGTTGTTGATGACACAAGAAGACAATCCTGAGGCCTACATCAAGACATTTGAAAGAACCACCCTTCAGACTGGGTTGGATCGCACCCAGTGGGCTCACCAGTTGGGGGGCTCTAGTGACAGACCAAGCTCAAGCAGCCTATTGGGCTCTGTCAAGGCAGGGTACCTGAAATTATGACACCATGAAGGCTGAGATCCTATACAGGCTCAAGATTTCCCCAGAGAGTCACAGGCAGGCATTTCAAGCTTGAAAATTGAAAGAAGTCAAGCAGCCTCGCAGTCTGCTGCAATACCTGCAGGATGCTCTTAATAAATGGTTACCCACAGGCCAGTTTGACTGGGGGGGGAACGTAGACCAGGTCTTGTTGGAGCAACTTCTCTGGGACCTGGAGGAGGACACCCGGGTGTGGGTAAGGAGACACCAATCCCAGACCAGTGAGGAAGCCCTTTGCCTGGCAGAGGCTTTGTCCAGCTTGGAGAATGAGTGGGGTTGCAGGCAAGGCTTCCATGCCCTAATGGGAAGCACTGCCAGAGAAAAGAGGCGTATGGGTCCACTGAAAGGGACGTCAAGGGGTGTAGTCTGCTATCATTGTGGATGAGTCAGGCATATCTCCAGAGAATGTGGTCTGGGTCTTAGCAAACTGGGGAGTTGGTTGACTACATCCACCCCACCCCGAGAAAGGGGAAAGGAAGCAGACTAAGGTAAGCCCATGGACTGCACCTTTGGCTGTGTCATACATGGGGGAGGATGGAACCGCCCTGTTGTGACAGCTTGGATTGGGAATAGGGCGGTAAGGGCGACCTTAGACATGGGATTCTCACAATCCCTCCTCCAAGTGGACTTGGCCCCGTGGACTGGGGTAAAGGAAGCTGGACCTTTGGTAAAGACGTGCATATTGGGCAGCGAGATGCATTTTCGGAGCTGCTATCTTCCCTCGAAGCTGATGGAGTTCCCAGGTGAACTACAGGTCAGTTTGGCACCAGTGCTGGCCTGCAAGATGATCCTGGGATGAGAATGGGGGGTCATTTTACATGGTACTGGAATGTGTATGGGAGACTGAGGAGGAGAGAAAGCGACTTAGAAGGGGGGAAGGCTGGACCGGAGAAACACCCCCTCCATAGAGGAAAGTGGCCTGAGACAGTATTGACATGGAACAAGTGACCAGCATGGCACAATTTCACCATGCTGAATGAGAAGATTTGGAGCTCCAATGACTCAGGGCAGAGGACCCCGGAGCAGGAATGCCCCGGAGTTTCTCTAGTTTTGAGGTAATGGGAGGGGGGCTACTATACTGGGTCCAGAGGAGTGAGGAGGACATAGCAGAAAAATGGCAGCTAGTGGTTCTGTCCTCGCTTCGCTGACCCATTTGGAGATTGCCCCATGACTCCCCAATAGGCAGTCATTTAGGGTATACCAAGACCATAGTTGAGGCTAGCCTGGGAGTTCTTTTGGCCTCATACGCAGGAAGACATGGAAAGATGGGGATCAAGCTGTCCAGAGTGCCAGAGGACCCAGGAATGGAGGCCGCAGAGGGCACCCTTGCGACCAATGCCTGTAATTGAGACACTGTTCTCACATGTCACGCTCAACACTGTGGACCCCCTACCAAAATTTCATGGTGGATACCAATATGCATTAGTCTTAGTGGATTACGCCACGAGGTTCCTAGATGCAGTTCCACTCAGGTTGATTACAGTGACTCGTATGGTGGAAGAGCTCTTTAAATGGATTACTAGGGTAGGCATACCACGGGAAATACTCACTGACCAGGGAACAAAATTTCATGTTGGGTGCGATGAAGGCTCTCTGTAGCACCTTTGGCATCATCCACTTAAAAATGTTGGTTTACCACCCCCAGATGAATGGCTTGGTCAAAAGACTAAACAGGACTATCAAAAGGATGCACAGGCAATGTTCACAGGAAGACCCCCCAAAGATGGGACACCATATTAATGCTGCTTCTGTTTGCCCTATTGGATGCCCCACAAGAGTCAACACAGTACTCCCCATTCCACTTAGTATATGGCCACAGTCCTAGGGGGCTGTTACAGGTCATATGGGAGGAATGGGAGAGATCGGTGGAGTCGGGAATAGTAGCTGAAAGATACCAACAGGAGCTACAGGACTGGATCAACAAGGCCCAGCAGATCGCTTGTGCGACTTGCAGATTCTGGCAAGAACAGCAGGAGATTCAAGAGGCAATGTGTCGCTATGTCATGGTAGGCACTCCTGATTTCTCTGCCCCTCTTATTTTGCAGATGGATGCATTGGGCAGTGCTCTAGGGGCTGTACTGCTACAAAGATGGGGGAAGATGAGCACCTGATTGCCTTTGCAAGCTGTAAATTCAGCCACTCTGAAACCAGGTATGTCACGATCAAAAGGAAGTGTCTGGCAATACGCTGGGCAATAGAAGATTTTAAATATTATTTGATGGAGTGGGAATTCCTGGTGCTGACAGATCATGCCCCACTGCAGTGGCTAACCAAGAAACAAAGTGAAACTACCCTTATTACTCTCAGGGCTCTGGCTCTACAACCATTTAAGTTCACGGTAATGCACCATCCTAGCAAGGATAATTTTGTAGCGGATTTCTTCTCTAGATGTTGCAGCTCAGTGGAGCTGGCCAAGGAGGCATGCCAAGCTCATGGAGAGGAACATCAGACCATTCGGGAGACCATGTGAGGGGTCCAGTCACCACAGGGCAACTTAAGGGGGGAGGTTTGTGGCAGCGAGAAGCCCCCACAGGCTCTGGAAGGGAGTGGGAGAAACGCTGTGAGCCCCACGCCTCACAAACAGATCCCCCCCACCTGAGGAAACTTACCTCCAGGAGTGTGACCAGAGCAGGAGCCACGGCTGTGTGAGCCGGTGTTACGCTGGCTCTTCAAACAGCTGTTCCCGGGGTGGGGAAACACTGAGCCAATCACAGCGGCCAGAGATGCTGCTGAAGGAAGATTGAAAAGCCCTGCCAGAACCTGGCAGGGGGGTGGAGAAGGAGCATGCTGGCGGGAGGGGAGCTGTAGCATGGTGAGGCTCTGGTAGCCAGCAGGAGCACTGCAGCCAACACGGTGCTGGCATCCAGAGCAGAGAAAATTGTGTCCCTGCATTAGGATGGGAGGGAGGAACCAGTTTCACCCCCACCCTCCAGTTATCAATTTTCTAAAAATTATTAGTGGCATTCCTCCCAGAGGCAAGGAGGAGGACTCCATAAAAACGGAAGCCTTGCCCTGCAGCATCCAAGGCTGGGAGTCCAGCTGCCATAACAGCCAGGCTTGCCCACAGGAATCTATGCCAATGCCAGTCCCCCAGGGAATAGGGGTCTACCAGGCATAGCTGAACAATGCAGGCTGCACCCAATCGGTTGGTGAATGGACAGCGTGTAGGGGAGGCAGAACCTCATGGAACATCATGTCAAGACCATGAGTACCTCCGTCTCTGGGGTCCCTAGGAGGAGGATCACCACTGTGCCCCTCCTTTTCATCTGGTAACACCAAGTCACGCCAGGTGAGTTGAGGGAAGGGGGTCCCGGTTGAGATGGATGCTGTGGCACTCATCACATCCCATCTAGGTGCTTCCACACAGTAGGAAAAAGGTTGAGAACCACTGCTCTAGTGCAGGAGTAAACAACCCCTGCATGTGTGCCAGAGCATGGCATGCAAAGGCATTTTGCTTGTACACATGCCTCAGGTTGGACAGCAGGAAAGGGGCCAGGACCATGCTGCCACAAGCAAGAATTGGGGCCCTTGCCTCCAGTTGTAAGAAATTGGCATGCCAGAGGTGGACAAGTCAAGGTTGTGGGGTTTCTTGGCACTGCCTAAAAATGTTTCTGACCCCTGTTCTAGAGGTATGTGATTCAGTGTTCTTCCTCCACAGCATCCATTTCTGCCACTGTTGGAGACAGATCATTGGTCCAACTCAGTAGGGCACTTCTTATGTTCTAATGTAGATGTCACTTAACATAGCAATTTTTAACTAGCAAGGTGGTACTGAGTCACTTTCATAGATTCATAGATTGTAAGGCTGGAAGGGACCTTGGAAGATCATTGGGTCCAGCCCCCTACACCAAGCAGGAAAGACAGCTGGGGGTCAGGTGACTCCAGCAAGGTGACTGTCTAGTCTCCTCTTGAAGATTGCCATGGTAGGTGATTGAATCACCTTTGGAGGGAGCTTATTCCACAGTCTGGACACCCTTACCATAAAAAAGTTTTTCCTAATGTTAAGCCTGAGTTAGTCTTCCAAGATTTCATAGATATTAGGACTGGAAAGGACCTCAGAAGAACGAGTCCAGCCCTCCACCCAAAGGGCAGGAAGTCAGCTGGGGTCATAGGATCCTAGCAAGATAAGCATCCAATTTACTCTTGAAAGTGTTCAATTTAGGTGCTTGAACCACCTCCGATGGCAGGCTATTCCAGACCTTGGGGGCTCAGACAGTAAAGACATTTTTCCTTATGTCCAGCCTGAAATGGTTTTATAGTAGTTTATAACCATTTGACTTCATCATTCCTTGGAGTGCTCTGGTGAACAAACATTTCCCCAGATACTGGTGGTCACCCCTGATAAACTTATAGGTGGCCATCAGATCACCCCTGAGCCTACGCTTTTTCTAGGTTAAAGAGCCTCATAGATCTCAGCCTGTCATAAGGTCTGTTTTCCTGACCTCTGATTATGTGCATGGCTCTTCTCTAGACTCTCTCAAGCTTTTCCACCTCCTTTTTGAATTGTGGGGCCCAAAACTGTGGCCTTGTCAAGGCTGAGTACAAGGGGAGAACTATGTCCCGGGATTTGCTTGAGAAGCATCTCTGGATGCAAGCCACCATTTTTATCACTTTACTATCCACAGCACCGCATTGAAGGCTCATGTTCATCTTGTGGTCAATGATGACCTCCAAGTCTCTTTCTTCCATAGTACTAGCCAGCATAGCACTGCTGAGCCTATAGGGATGCTGCAGGTTTTTCCTCCCAAAGTGGAGAACCTTGCATTTTTCAGTGTTAAACACCATCAGGTTCTTATCCATCCATTTGCTAAACCTGTCCAGGTCAGCCTGGATTGCCCTCCTGTTTTCAGGTGTGGATGCTTTGCCCCAGTGTTTGGTGCCATCGGTGAACTTGGCCAGTCTGCTTCTGACTTCAATGTCCCCATCATTAATAAAGATGTTGAACAATATAGGCCCAAGGACAGAGACTTGGGGGACCCCACTGGTCACAGGGCACCATGGCAATTAACTTCTACCAATTGCCACTCTCTGGGTCCAGCCATGGAGCCAATTTCCCAGCCAGTGGATCGTGGTGGACCCAAGGCCACAATTGACCAGTTTCACCAAGAGGTGATCATGAGATACCAGACCGAAGGCTTTTTTGAAGTCAAGATATATGACCTCAAACTCTTCTCCCTTGTCCAGGTGATAGGTCACCTGGTCATAAAAGGAAATGAGATCGGTCAAGTAAGACCTACCCACTACAAACCCACGCTGGCTATCCTTCAGAATGTTGGCATCAGCCAGTCCATTAAGGATGGCCTCTTTAATAAACTTTTCTAAGATCTTCCCTGGGATAGAGGTCAGGTTGATGGGATAGAGGTCAGTTTGCTGGATACACTTTCCTCCCTTTCTTGAAGATAGGAACCACACTGGCCTTCTTCCAGTCTTCGGGCACTACACCAGAGCGTCAGGAGTTCTCAAAGATCTGTGCCAGAGTCTGTGCTATGCTCACCAGCTCCTTGAGTACCCTGGGGTGTTGATTGTCAGGGCTGGCTGAATTGAAGGTATCCAGCCTCTCAAGGTGTTTCTTTACAAGGTCTGCATTGATGAAGGGCAAGGGATCTCCCTCGCTCGGACCTCCCTGTCCCGTAGTGGGCGTGGGCGTCCCATGGAACTGATGAAAGACTGACACAAAGTACCTATTTAATAGGTTGGCTTTTTCTTGGGTATCAGTTGTCCCATCTGGTTCAGCAGCGGTCCAGTGTTCCCTTTGCTTTTCCTCCAGCTCCCCACAATCTGAAAAAGGACTTTTTTTATTGTCCTTGTTGCTCAAAGCTAGTTGGAGTTCAGTTGCAGCCTTGGCTTTCCTGTTTTGCTCCCTGCAGGACTGGACCAGTGCAGAATATTTTTCCTTGGAGGTGAATCCCATCCTCCATCCTTTGTAGGCCTTTCTTTTTAGTCTCAGGAGGTCCGGTAGATCCCTGGAGAGCCAGGGGGCTGCTGTGTCCTTTTGCTGCCTTTGCTCTGAGATGGAATAGAATTAGCTTATGCACCTGAGGATTGCTCCCTTGAGGAGAAACCACTCTGCCTGAACTCCCCTCCCCCTGGGGTCATGGTCCCTTAGGGCCTCACTGACAAGCCTCCTGAGCTTGCCAAAGTTGGCTTTCCTGAAGTCAAGGACTTCAGTGTTGCTGACTGACTTGCCAGCTTTACGGCGGATGGTGAAAGTGATCTGCTTGTGGTCACTGTCGCCTAGCTTCCCATTGATCACAAGGTTGCTGATTAGGTCATCCCCAGTAGCCAGCACCAGGTCAAGCAGTGCTTTACCTCTCATTGGTTCATAGACTTCTTGAGTCAGGTAGAGGTCATCCATGCACAATAGGAAGCTTTGCGACCACTTCAATTTTGCTGAAAGATCCTCCCACGAGATGTTTGGGTAACTGAAGTCACCCATGACAACCATGGTCCTGGAGCATGAAGCCTCAGCCAGTTCCCAGGTGAACTCCTGGTCAAGCTTTTGACTTTGGGTGGGAGGTCTGTAGTAGACTTCCACCATTGTGTCCCCTGTGCCGTGTTCCCCATGGATTTTAATCCAGAGGGTCTCCAGTTGTCCACACTGGTTGCCAACGTCAGCTTGCAGGGATGCGTAGCTTTCCTTAACAGAGAGAGCTACACTCCCACCCCTTTTATCTACTTGATCTCTCCTGTACAAGGTATAGCCATCTAGACCTGTGGTCCAGTCATGGGTGGAATCCCACCAGGTCTCTATTATCCCTATGATGTCATAATTATTTGCGTTAAGCACAAGAATGAGTTCCTCCTGCTTATTCCCTGAGCTCCTGACATTTGTGTATAGGCAGGCAAATGTCCTCTTGAGGACTCTTGCCTTTCCCACAGATTGTACCAGGGCTGGGGCAGGGGTGGGCTCCCTTTAAGTGCCTTGGCCTGTTGGCTTTGCAAGGGTTGCTCAGAGGGCCAGCAGTGGTGGTAGTCTCCCTGTCCCGCATCAGGCTTAGTTTAAAGCCCAGCGGAGCAGGTCAGCCAGTCTGGCTGAGACGAGCCTCCTCCCCAGGGAAGAGAGGTAGAGGCCATCTCTTCCCAGCACAGCTCGCTGCCTCTCTCACCAAAAAGTGGGCTGTGTTCATGGAAGCCAAAGCCTTCCCGATGACACCAGCCCTGCAATCTTTGGTTGACTACCTGGATCCTCTTCTCCCTCCTCAGCCCATAGCCTGAGACTGGGAGGATCAAAGAGAACACCATCTTTGCCCCCAGACCCTTAGCCCTCCTCCCAAATCCCTGTAGTGCCTCATGACCCGGCTGGGGCCACTCTGAGCCATGTTATTGTTGCTCACGTGAATAAGGAGCATGGGATAGTGGTCTGTTGGCTGGAGGAGCTTAGGGATCTTCTCCACAATGTCTCAGATGCGGGCCCCCGGGAAGCAGCAGACTTCCCAGGCTAAGGGGTTGGGGTGGCAGATTACCCCCTCAGGATTGAGTCTCCCACAACAAACACTTTGTGTTTTGTTTTGAGGAGAGTGGGGGCAGTAGCTGCAGTTGGGCCTGTGTTGCCTGCAGGAGTTTGTGGCTATTATTTCTAGTTTTCCCTTTGGGTACCCTGGTGAGTAGTTGTTCACTGAGCCCTTGATATACTCCCCTAGTGTAGCAGTAATCTGCTACCAGGTCCCCTCTCAGCTTTCTTTTCTTCAGACTGAAGAGTCCTAGATCCCTCAGCCTTTCCTCATATGGCTTGCCATGTAAAACTCTGACCATACAGATGATTTTTTTTGGATTCTCTCAAGCTTGTCCATGTCCTCGTTAAAGTGTGGTGCCTGGAACTGAGTAGAGTGAAAGAATCACCTCTTTGGCTTTGCTGGAGATGCATCAATTGATCCATGCCAGAGTATTCTTTGCCCTACTGGCTACAGCATCGCACTGCCGGCTTATATTCATACCATGGTCTATTATTGCCCCCAGGTCCCTTTCATTTGTGGTGCTAGTCAGTTTAGTTCCACCAAGCCTGTAGCTGTTAGGGGTTGCTTATCCCAAGATGGAGATTTTACATTTCTCAACATTGAACTTCATCAGATTCCAATCCACCCAACTTGCTATCCAATCTAGGCTCACCTGTATCTGTAGCCTATCTTAAGTGTGACAACACTTCCCTATAACTTGCTGTCATCCACGAACTTGGCCAGTGAGCTCTTCACCCCCACATCCAAATCGTTAATAAGGATATTGAAAAGTACCGAACCCCTGCAGGACACCACTGTCCGCTTCTCACTGGAATGACACAGATCCATTCACTACAACTCTCTGGGGTCCTATCCAGCAGCCAGTTTTTCACCCACCTGATTCTCTCAGATTTCAGCCCATAATCCTTCAATTTTCTTGCAAGGACATGGTGGGATATTAGATCAAAGGCCTTTTGGAAGTCTAGGTATACAATATCAACCTGCTCTCTCGTGTCCAGGTGGAAAGTTACCTGGTCATAGAAGGAGATGAGGTTGGTCAGGCAAGACCTGCCTGTGATGAAGCCATGCTGGCTGTCATTCAGAATCTTATCTTCTGCAAGCATATCGCAGATAGACTCCTTGATGAACTTTCTAGGGTTTTCACTAGGATGGAAGTTAGGCTAATTAGCTTATAGTTATCTGGGTCCTCCCTCCTGTCCGTCTTGTGGATGGGCACAACACTGGTCCTCTTCCAGTCATCAGGGACTTCTCCAGAGTGCCATGAGTTGTAGAAAGTTTCACCAGGGGTTCTGCAATGACTTTGGCCAGTTCCTTCAGCACTCCTGAAATAAAGATCATACAGTCCCACTGACTTTGCATGCTACTTTCCTTTTACTGAACTGATACAAGCCACCAGAGTATAACAACAGAAGGGAGCAACTTCATGTAAATGTAGTGGTCTGAGGAAACCAGGAGGACAGCTGAGAGTGGGTTTGCAGGAATGGATGAAGAGTGGGAGTGGAGTTGTTCCAGGGGGTAAAAGTAAAATAGGTTTATGGGTGCAGAAGAGGAGAAGGGAATCAAGTGATGGAAGGGTAGCTAGGAAGAAAGAGAGGAAAAAGAGTAGGAACTAGTGCATGGAACATGAATAGGAGAATGTTCTTTTGCAGAACTTGGAATTTAGCCAGAGGTCAGAGAAGTTTCTATATACTTCTGCTGTTTGTAAATAACTAGGAAGCTTGCCAGCAAATGTGCTTGTTTTTTCTTATGTGCTTGATCCTGTATAGCAGCTGTATTTTAAATATATGGCCTGTGGAACTGCTCCACCAGGCCTGTGTGGCTCCTGGAGGGGCTGAAAATTTGTGAGTGGGGCTGACATTAAATTCCGCACTACAGATCCCCAGTGAGCATGCAGCTTGGGAAGTGGGGGGAGGGGGTAACAGCTGCATTAAGCCCCATCACCACTGCTCACCCTTACTGCCACTGCCATATCTAGATCTGGCCCAGGAGCTGCTTGCAGTCTGGGATCTAGCCTGCAAAGAGCCAGATAAGTTTGATGCCCTTGCTCTACCAGTTAATCTGTTAGCTCAGATAATAGAAGTCTAGGCTGTAAACTAAAAGGTCTGATCTTTTCCAATGGTCCTGCTAATATGAGTAAGATTCAGAATAATAGAATTTCTATTTATGCAGTGGATTTTCTTTAAAAAGAGGAAATTACATCAAGGAACAATAAACCCCTTTCACCACAGGGGGCCATGCCGGGCTAGCATCTGGTCATGTCCCTGCCCCTGTCCCTGCTCCTGCCACTGCAGCAGCAGGAGGGACTTGACCCTGGCATGGGCTGCTCTGCCCTGGCCAGGAAGACCCTAGCTCGGGTCCATGCCACTGGGACGGGGGATGGAGGGAGGAATTAAATGCCTTCTGTCTGCAATCACTTCATGCTGCTGCTGGGGCTGGCCACACCCCCTGAGAGTTGGGGTGGGAAATGCCTGGCAGAGGTTGCTTTCTACTCCAGGCTAGGGTCCCTGCAGGCCAGGGTGGGGTTTAAACCTCTCCCCAATCATACTCAGTAGCATGCCAGGGCTTGGGCCCCTCAGCATAGCTCCCCTGCAGTGGAGCGCTCACACTAGCGCCCCCCAGCTTCTAGCCTGAGCCATCAAAATGCCTTCAAATTTTGCTGCTTCTGTGTTGCTTTGTGTCTTCTCTGTGACGTGCTTCTGGTCACAGCAGTGCTTCTGCCATGTGACAAAAGACGATGAGATCTCTGTGCCCTGATGACCTAAATATTGATCCTACACCTCACTGTAGCACCTTCTGAAATTTCTGAAGCCACCAACTACTGCAACGTATTGATCGTAAAACTTCCTGTCGCCAACTTGGTCTAAAATTAACACTCAAGCTATCACACCTTAGTCCTGAGATGTATTACTGAGGAGTGTATGGGTGAAAGGTCAGAGATGAAAGGATTTCAACTCCTTATTGTTTGTGAAAGACCAGAGGACCTCAGTTTACACCTTTTGCTCTGTCACTTTTACTCCCTGTCCAGTGGTTATTGTTATGTGAGTGAAGAACATGTTTCCCTCCACTGATCAAACCTGTTTTCCTAAATTATTTTGTTCTGTTTTGTGTTTTGAGGTTTTTTTCCCTATAAAACCATTGATCAGAAGAGAGCAGAGTCTAATACAGTTTACTATATTCTTACTAAAAGATGTACAGATTCATTTTCCATAATAATTAGAGCTGTGTGAAGTGTTCGTGGCAATATGAAACTTTTAAAGGTTTCAGGCGAAAGGTTGAAATGTCTCAGGAATTAACCTAAGCCACATTGTAGGTTGTGGGGAAGAAAGAGAGAAATAGATTTTTGTACAGCTGAAAGGAGTTAGCCAAAGGAAAGAAACAATATTGAGAATGTTTCAGACCTTCCTCAGTTCAGCTAAGATGCCTTTCACTATTGCTTATTTTTCCACCTGGTCTGTATTGACCCAAAGTGAGCTGCGAGACAGAAATGGAAGGGGAATGCCTGATTTTGTCTCTCCTTTTGATATTTTTTCAAGTTTACCTATACTTTAATTTGTCATTAATCTTAAATAGAATTAAAACAAAATTGAAGTTGAACATATAAGCTAATATGATTATTTACCATAATAACGGGTTATTGCTGAAAAGTCATCTGTGAATGGTGGAATATAAATTCTTAGTGCTTTATGAAGAAAGTCACAGAAAAATGTAGAAATGACAGCTATGAATATACCTTGCTTAAGGGATTCAAGATGCCATCCATTTCTGACTGTCAGATTTTCTTTGTAACATTTGATAAGTCTGGTAGGACATGAGTTACCAGAATTTTTTTTTTTACTTTCACTTGTACAAGGGTTTTTTCATGTTATTGTTTTCCTTGGATTTTATTTTTTTTAATTTTAGGCACATGCTTAAGTTAGTGCAACAGAATAATTGCTCTATTAGGTTTATTTCTGTTGCTAAAAATTAAGTGACAAGTAAGAGCTGGCATTTTCCAAGGGGTGCCTTGTGTTTAGTGAGGGATGTCTTGAATCTATCAAAGCATGGCTTCTGCCTAAAAAAGGCTGAGAACAAATAGCTTAAAACATGCATAAGAATCACCAATTTGATTTCATTTCTCTGATTTGGGGCTTACAAGAACTTGCGCATCTCCGATTTAGTTTATAAGGTGCATCTCTACCCTGCTTTCTGGGATTAGAATGACTTCAGAAATTAAGCTCTCAAATCAGTGGAAGATGATATAAAATGATGAGTCACACCAGTAGTTTGGGCCAAATTAAAAAAAATGCACTGCCATTAATTACCTAATGATGTAATGAGAATATTGGCGATTGACTATCTTTCATGAAAACAGTATATCATCAAAAACTGTAGTCAAATGCTTCATCAGAGGAATAAGCCGGTTTCCACTGTAACTCCTTTAAAGCAAAGTGTTTCATGCTTCACATGTAGGGAATTACCGAAATGGCAATTGCGCAAATTCCATGGAAATCACAAAATCAGTTGATCTCTGCAAAAATCTGCAGGAAAAAAGCCTTACTAAAAGTAAATTTCCTGGGGAAAGAGGAAAGGGGCTGCTGGGATGAGGGGCTGCTAGCAAGATGTCTGCTGCCCCACTTTTCTCCACTGATTGGCTGAGAGGGCTTGCTGTCATGCAGCGCCACCCCTTTCCATCAATCAGTGGCAAGGGGCAGACCACATGATGGGCAGGTCTCTCAGCCAATCAATGGTGAGGGGCAGGCCCATACAATGGACAACCCTTCACCATCCACCAGTGGGGGGCATGACCATCAGGGGCCCATAGCCAATTAGAGGCATGGAGGAGGCCACCATGAGAAACCCTTGAAAATGGTGGCTGGCTGTGTGATCTACCCATGAAATTGGCTGGCTTCCTTCTTGAGTTGGGTAGGCCCCTATTCATGTGGCTTAGCTCTGGAAGTACCCCATGTACATAAAACTGGTTTGCAGCCTTACCGTTGTTGTTTTTGTGCTTGTTCTCTTCCTGTTTTTTCTTTGCTTTGCTTTGCTTTCACCTTCTGGGAGCAACTGGTAGAGCCTGGGGTTCAAATTTACACTCCGACTCTTGTGGGTGCGGTGTGTGATGCTGGCAGCTGGAAACTAGAAGGAGCCACTGCTGCCACCTGAGCCACTTAGAAAGTGTGAGGCAGGCTGGAGCTCTTGTCTCTTATGGAGGGGTTATGGGGGGGG
>JAGPOW010000261.1:66290320-66300568 GCA_030014935.1 Caiman crocodilus | reverse complement strand
ACAACAACAACAATCACATATCAAATGTGAATGTTTTTTGGAAAAGTACTCACACCAAAGCCCATGTACAAACAAATATATTAGAAATGAGAAATATGCTAGGTTAATATAGAGATATTAAAAGCTAGTTTCTCCAACTCTTACACTGAACAACTTCTTAATGAGACCCCAGTTCAGCACTGTTTCTGTTCAGCAAAGCATTTAAGAATATTTTTTTAATCTGCTTCTCTGGGACTTAAGTACATTCTTAAACTAAATACTTTGCTGAATTGGGGCTCTGTGAGTAGTCCAGTTGATTTCAATGGACCTACTTACTGCTTTAGTCTAGCAAATGTCGGCAATATCTTATTTCCTTGATTGCTTGATCCTCTTCCACGATGTAAATTTCAAAGAAAAAAGCTGTAGTTAAACTTGAGTATCTTGGCCCTCCTAGGTCTATGTTTATACCTGTATCCAAACTGAGTCATGGATTTTAAAGCTATCATATGTTTATTGTTGAAATGTCCACTAACGTTTTGGTCATGTTTTCTTGGACCGTCTGACACCATCATAACAAAGGACATGCACACTGATGCTGTATCCTTGAACTCTTTTCTGTGTTAAGAATGTCTTGTTTAAACAGAGTACAGACCCTGAAATAAGTCTAAGGAAAATCAGGATGATAGAAAGTAAAAACCAATTGGAGAATTAGTCTGTTAAAATGAATGCTGTAACGTGTGCTGCCTGTGGTAATGATAGCAGCTTGTCAGTATTAAAAAGTGAGTGGACTGTAATTTACAGGGCAGCAAAGCAGGATTTTCTCCAATAATCCTGTCATCAGCTCCTTTATTGCTTATGACTTTTAAAATAGCTCCCTCAGAGTCCAGCGTGAATGCTACCACCTCAGTGACATGGAAAAAAAAAGGGGCACTCGTAAAGAAAAAGTCATAAAGTCTGGAGCTCTAGCCAGATTTCCTTTGCAAGGTGAGGTGTGGCCTGCACTGTGTGTGGGGAACTGCTTGGGAGGGACGCACGCTCTCCCCCTAGACTGGAGAACCAACTGGCAATGGGCCAAGCAGCCAGACGCCAGGCTCTGGGCTCTCAGCACTGGGAGAGGTCGCTCAGCTGGGTTATACAATGGTATTATCTCAGGCCAGCCACCGCTGCAGAAACTCTCAATGCTTCCTGTCCTTATGGTAGCAGCACAAACTGTCTGCTTTCCAACCACTTTCTGATACACTCACCAGCACTTGGTTGCCAGACTAGCTGTATAAATGTCTAAAGCTATGTCTTCCTTGGGATTTACAGGCACTGCATACAGTAATCTATTGTATTTTTAGCCCCTTCTGTCATGGTCAACACAATCATGAGTCACATGGAGAAAGGGAGTAGTTTCTAGTTTGGTTTCTGTAAAATAAGCAAAATTTTACAGTAAAACCTGTTTAAAATCAGTAATGATATATTTACTGCAGGGATGCCTTATATCAATACTAGGTGTATATACAAGATACATCAAAGGCCAGTTCTTCTCTTTACATTGTTGACCAAAACTCAGAAAACTGGATGGGCACTCATTTATTGCTTCAAAGTTTTAAAATACAGCTGTGCTCTCTGTAAAACCTGCCCAATGTTTTTAAAAGAAAATGAAACAAAATATCCATAAAATAAAAGGAAAATGTCAATACAATGTAAAGATAGATGTCTTGATTACTGTTTTACCTTTGCAGTTAATTTTAGTATAGAAAAATGGAGGTGTCTAATTAAAGAAAGAAATGGGCAATGGAAAAAACCCTAATATCTTGTCTGTGGTAAATGTAGCTATTATGGCTGTTTTCTGGGTTTGCTTTTGAAATGCAGCACATGTGGCAATGATAAGGCCCAGTGATAGAGAAACAGGACCAATCAATGTTATTTCAGTATCTTTTTTAAATTGTCACATTAAATAAATAGGGAAATGCCTTTTAAATACTGTTATTAGTAAATGTTATAACAAATCAGTAAAATATTTTAGTTCGGTGGTTATAAGACAGTTTAGATGGTTAGGTTTTATGATCTAAAAAACTGACCAGAATATCTCACCTAAGGAGGTGGCATGGCTTCACTGACCTCACTTGAGCTAGATATGTATTTGATAAATTTAATTATCTTGAAATTGGGAATGGAACGAAGCCCTGATTTCAAGAATGTTTTTAACCTCCATTCTAATTACTGTAAGCAATGTGGTTAGTCTAAAGGAAGTCAGCCCCACTTGAGTTAAAAAGCAAAAGTTTCCTGTGTTTAATAAAATTAACTATTTAACTGGCTTCAATTAGGATTTTATGTTCACACTTCAGCATGATATATGGGTAGAGAATCCTGAGTTCAGGCCTTTGCAGCTAATGACAGTTTTCTGAAAATGTATATCATGGCAGCCCCACATTTAATATAAGTTTCTAGCCCTCCAAGGTTATTAAATGCAAAGCTATATTAATAAAGCAACTGTAAAGTTGTTATTTTATAAATGTGATAAATGCAAAACTTATAGTTCCTGCAGGGATATTAATATTGTTCCATTGCATACCCTGGTATTTTGTGTTCATGTTAAAGATATGGACCCCAGTCCTGCAGCTGCTTTTTCACATGAGTTACTTTATAAAGGAGAGTAGCTCATTTCAGTCGCTGTATGTGCCAGTTAATATACTTCTCCAGGCAGTAATACGATCAGAGGATAACATGACTTTGCCTACAGAGGTTGAATCAAATTGTATTACCACACAGCAATATTATGTTAACACATGAACCTTGACAAGACCATTTACACTTTTTAAATAGTTCTCATTCAACTGAACAGTAAAACTAAATGACAAGGCATTTCACTGAGTTTATATGTTTTGAGCATGTTTTGATAAAGATGTTACAATTATGAAAATACTGTAACAGTTTATTTAAATATTTTCCTTGGCATTTTTCTTTGAACTTTCACATCTAGGGGAATGAATAACTTATTACTGCCCCAAGGCACCTAAAAAATAAATCGCATGATGACAACTTCCTGACTTCCAAGGAATTTTTGAATGATGATAACTCCCTGACTACCAGGGAATCACTATACCTATCACTTGTTCACTGTCTAAATCCTTCGTAGGCTAGTAACAAAGATGAAAAATTGTAAATGTAGAAGACAGCTGATTGTTAGCCAAATAAATTTACAACATCATTTAGAATGAATTAAAATGAAATCTTAAAAAGGAAGATCCTGTTTCTTCTGTGTGGACATTAAAGATCCCACAACATGTCCTTTAAGAGTAGGGGGGTTGGGTCACTGTCTTGGGCTAACATTTCTTCATCCTTCACTCCTGCGAAGTGTTTGATGCATTAGTTTGTTTTATACTTTCAATAGGAGATCCTAGATGTTCTAGTGAGTAGGTGCAGCTAGCCTTGCAAAATTCTGCTCATTCAGTTTTCTCTGAGGAGTGATTCTTTTTGAGACAAGACAAATATAGTTTACAGTATTATAATTCATACTTAATGTACTCGCTTGACTTTAAGTTCCTGGTCTGGTGAATTTAATTTATGATTTTTTTTTTCAGGGCTGGCTACAGCATTTGTAGATGATGATGTACCATGATAAAAAGGTTAAAAAAGAGCCTAATCCAGCAAACCCTAATGCATGTAAATAAAACTAGTGACTTGGATTGCATTCTTGTGGTTGCACCTGTGCAGGAAGACCTAAATCCAAATCGAAACCCAAATCGCACTTTCACCGTGTTATGAGTAAGCCGAGTAGAATTGCTTGTGTGACCTGCTTCACTCTGGTACATCATTGTTCAGCATTTGGTCCTAGGAAGCCAAATTTTTTTAGTATTTTATTAATAATAAAACAGAAAAACCCTTGACATTCTGACCCAAACACCCCATTTCTATCAATAATATATTTGAAAGAAGCAAGCTGTTTTCCAAAAGTTATCAAATATTGTTCAATATCATTTTTTAATAAGAAAACACCTCTTATTCTAGTGAGCTCTTATTTATCATGTTACAGATGCACGCATTTTCCTAGTTTAAGAAAGTTCCAAACTTGTTCATAGCATAGACCACAATTTAATGTAGAAGCAGCAGTATAACTAGGGGTGGGCAAGAGGGGCATTCACTCTAGGTGCCAAGGGAGGGGCACTGGAATTGCTCGCTACCCCTACCGATCTGCACCATGGCAACACTGCCATGTCAGGAACTCCAAAACAATTCCCTCTTCCTGCTGTTTTAAGAGCAATAGCCATAATGGGTATAGTGACAGAGCACATGCAGTGGCAGGAGCATCTCAGCCAGGACTGTGAAGGAGTCTCAGCATAGGTAAAGCTGCTGCCCCTGTGTTACTGCTTTTGGAAGCAACAACCTCCTGAACTGATGGCCTGCCTTCCTTGTTCTCAGGACCCCTGTGCACCACCTCCACCCTCCACTCCCAGAGTCTCACAGCAATCTGTCTTCCCCTCCCAGTCACGCACACAGCCTCCCACAGGGTTTGCCCTGAGTGCTAACTGTTATGCCCCTATACATATGTTATTTTTGTGCCTCCCTCTCTTCTGCTTATGCATGTCTACACAGCTATCCAAAAAGGGAGGATTGCAGCCTGTGTAAACACCACTAACCAAGCATTCATTCTAGCCAGCTTGGGTTCTGATACCATGGGCTTCAGCCACTGAGTACTTATCCAGGTCCTGGCCCAGGGTGAACCAGCTGGTGATGCAGCTACACTGCTCCCCTATTAGTGTCCAAATCAGCTGGTCACATTTATTTTAGTTGCAGGGCAGATCACTGCTATGGTTGTGTTGCATTTCTGTGTAATGCTTACATAGAAAAAAACAGTATTTGGAAAAATGAATGGATTTAAACTGTCACTACAATTCACTTAAGTAAGTAGCAATGAGCCAGTATGTGATCATCCAACTCATTATAAACCAGTATCAAGTGTCTGTGAAACACACTTCTAAAAGTACAGTCTTAATCAGTGTAACTTTACATAATGGTGGAGTTGTATCTGAATCCTTCAGGTTTTATCTTGAAGTACTCAAATCCAAGTGAATAAACTCTTCAGGGCTGAGACTGTTCTTGCTATGCTATCTGTACAGCACCTACTGCTTATGGTCCTGGTCCATTAGTGGAACTCCTAACTGCTGCAATAATTAAATAGTAATTAAAAGTAGTAAATTCACTTAAAATGGTATTGGATTACTTTAAATTTAATTTAAATTAATATTACTATAATGTCAGCTACTGTCTATACAAAAATGTTTACTTTGTCTTTGAGTGATTAAATTCTGAAATTAATTGAAACAATACTTACTATGCTTTAATGTGATATAATTATATACATTCTGAATGCCTTCATCAGATACAGCTGGAATGATTCTCCATTATGATCTGAAGTAGCATAATGTAACAGATCTTCTGTTGATGTCATAGGAATTTAAGTTAAAAATCCTTCCCTCTTCCCCACACCCTAATTATTGTCAGGTTGAAAGAAATGAATAATACCTTCAGTGAATCCTGTTAAAGCTAATCAGAATATTATACGCAAGATGTGTTTGTTCATTAAGATTTTTATAGAGTTGGGTCAACAACAGAAATGTTCTCTCACCGCATGACTGTTTTCAGGCGGTCATGAGCTAGAAAGTTATTTAATATAACTTTATTAAGGGTAGAGAGAAATAGCCATTTTAATCTCAAGTCAGGTAGAGGGCAGGGTGGGGCAGGGCAGAACAGTACCTAGAAACTAACTTTTTCAGAAAGTGAAACTTTCACTAGGGTGTAGCCTAGTTCACCAGATGCTAAAAGTGTGTTGTTCATCTACAGTTCCAGGAAAAAAAATTAAAACTTAAACACAAGTACAAAAGTACAAAAATAATGGCTACCCAGTTTAAGGGAGATACATAATGATCCCCAACATAGACTGAACTATCTCATTATCTGGCAGGGCACATTACCAAAGTCTGAAACTTCTTGCTTTTGCATTACTTCTTACCTGCAAAATTCAAGGAAAATTCAGTTAACAGCTTTCTCCATTGAGATCTATTTTATAATTCTTGCTTTTTAAACTGTGTGTACATCACCTGCCTATTGCTGTGATGAACATATTACAAGTTCATACGAGGAAGTGGAAAAAAAAGTAGAGAAGAGGAGATTATTGAGAGATGATTTCTCAGAAAATCAAAATTAGTCTTTAGTTTGTAATATTCCACCCTAATATATCTTAATCTTCATAGGCTAAATTTATCACTCATGAAAATTTGAAGCCAATAATGTTATATCATATATGTGTTGGCTACAATCTTTCAACAACAGTTCCACTATATTTCATGCCTCCACCCTTTCCTTAGTCCCTCCTTAAAACAAACATCTTGTAAAAGGCTTTTAAAACTTAGTTTCCATCCAGAGAATTGTTTGCTGATTTAATGGTTGATCATCTAAATGCTATAAATGATAAAGTTAAAAATAACCCAGAAACATAGAACTAGTAAGAAGATAGGCAGTACATAATTGATTGCACTATTTCTGGCTGCTTCGCAGTCACTGTACCTCATTTGTATGTTTATGCATATCTCATTTGCATATGATCTACTGAACTCAGTGAACTATTCAAGGAGAAAAGTTATGTACTTGTTTGCATAAATGAATGAAGAATAAGGCACTAAGGTTTGTGAACAAAAAGCCCTCCTCCTATACTACATCTTTGCAAAGTATTTGGAAGACTGTTGGTCTTAAGACTGTCTGAAACTAAATGATTTAATTTTCTGAATTGTGAAAATTATATTCACTTTTATGCAAATTATAATGATATAGATTTGCACCAATTGTGGAATTTAGTAAACTATATATTTCTTGCATATATGCTCTCTCCTCTGTTACTATAAAATTTAATATAAAATTAAATATACATGATAAAATTTCATAGATGATTTCAGAGACCAATAGAAAATATATCATTCTATATGAATCTCAGTTTTGCTTTAGGGAAATTTATTTAAGATTCTCTACAGAACTACAGAATTCTTAGTTCCCTGTTAATTTTTAGGATTTTTTTAAAGAGCAGTGAAATAAACAATTCAAAAGTACACACAGTTAAATTGATGTTTACCTGTTGTTTGCAAAGGATTTTGGATTAGGCCCTCTGCCTGTTATCAAATAGTCAAATGGCCAATAAATCAGTATCCCTGCAACTCAGTGTGGAGGTCAAAGTTCATGTTTCCTTCAATATGCAAAAAATCCAGCTTGTCAGAGCACTCTTATGCAAGGTTTGTCCAGAATAAATACTTGAATAAGATTCTTATTTACTTGGCAACTAATCTGATTTCTGTTTAACAAGGAAACTTATATAGACAGGCAAACAAGTAAAATCTCTCTTTAAAAATGACTTGTAGCAGTACATCATACAACAACCTGTGATGGTTATTGGTAAAGTCAACTTTCTTAAATGTATCACAGAAACTTTTTTTCCCTTTTGCAAAAGTTGAGGCTTTAAGAAAATAAAGAGATTGTTGGAGAATCTCAGTTTTCAATTTAATGAGTTTCTTAGCAGTCATGATTATGGAGGAAAAAAAACCTTAAAATATGTTAAGGGAGAGCATCCTGAAGGCTTATACACCAGGAGATAAATACCACTTCTCCAACAATTCACTGGTTTTTTAAATAATGATTTTGGGGTCTAATTTATGAGTTTACTGTATTCAGGGGAAGCAGTACTACATTACCAGGCAGAGAAGTGGACAGGTACTCTAGTTAGTTTATTTTCATTTTTTTTAAATTATTTTGAAATACAATCATGAATGCTTACCAATGATTTAGTACTTGATCTATAAATTAAACAGTGTGGGGTGGCCTGCTGGTGAGCCCTGTGCTGGAGCATCTTGTTGCCCCAGCCAGTCCCTCCGCAGCATGCTGAGCCAGGTTGGAGCAGCCTGGAACTGGCAGGCTGACTCCCTCGGTCCCTTCCCAGCTGGGGCTGCTCCAACTTGGCTCAATGTGCTGCGATCCTAGGCACATATTCAAACAATGCACCTGGGAGCAATAAATTCAGTGCAGTAGGCACCAGAGTTTATTGCTCCACATTAATTACATGTGTAGACACACGCGCTCTCATTTTAGAGATTTCATTTGTGAAAATCAATAAAATAAGCAATAAGCGATTAGGAAACAAAACAAATTCTTCTAATCAAATGTCAAATAAATATATATATTTTAATGATCCTAACGAAAAGATAAAAATCATACAATAGTGGGTAACACTTCAATTTGAGACAAAAGGGGTGCCTCTACACAAAAAGATGGTGCAGTAACAGCCCATACCGTCACGTTAGTGGCGCATTTTTGGCCACTTCAACACTGTAGTAACACACTATAGCGATGGAATGTGTTGCTACAGCAGTGTAATGGTGGCATCACGGTTTTTACCAACAGATGCTACGGCGCCCTGGCATGTCACCATGGTATCATAGCATCTTGTGTAGATGAAGCCTAAGTAAACACAAGTTAAACCCTTGAGGAAAAAAATGAGTGCAAGTACTAAGTATTTTCCATTTGAAAACAAATTGTTTTGGCTAATAAGGAAACATCACTGTTGCTTTAATTTACAACTTGAAATAAGTATACAATACTATGACATAATGTGAAATCTAAACAGACCATTTGAAAAGCTTGTAATTGAGATGATGAAGTTGAAATGAGAATAAACCACTAGAATGAGACAGAGATGGACAAAAGCCAAGACAGAGAGAACAGGAACATATGACACAGAGATACAATATAATATATTCAAAGGCATACATTTACTCACCTTAGACTACACCCAGTTATATTAAAGGGCTTTATTCATTTCCTATATACCAGATAGGAAATATTCAGATATTTATTGAGTCTCCAAATACTCATAAATACAATTTACATGCTCTTAAATGTTCTTGGGATATGCAATCATGAGGCACTTCGGTGCTGGTGTACCAGCATAGAATCTTTGAAATCTGAGTTTTGGAATAGGGATATAGCCACAAAATAAATTAAATTATTACAGTGTTATGCACCATTTGCATAAAATGTATGACTTCTGTCTTTTAGTCATGTATTGGACATCTTACTGGTATTTATATTCTTGCCAGATTCCTGAATAAGCAAGATTTTTACATCTTCCAGGCATTAACATTCAGGCAGAAGCATAGGTGGAAGGAGACTTTTTTGAGGGGGGGGCGGGGCTGAGTGCACACATGCATGTCCATATGTACACCCCCACCACAGGAAAATCTGTGGGTGCTGGGAAAGTCTGAAGGAAGTCTGTAGCTGGAGGGGATGGAGTCCCCAGAACCCCAGTGGCCACACCACCTTGAGTTGTCATTGATTTCTGAGGGGTGTGGACTGGGGGTGGTGGCTCTTCTGCTGCACGGATTCTAGGACCCCGTGGGCCATGTGACTCCAGTGCAACAGGGGTGGGGAGGGAGTGTGGCTGGGGCTGGGGCTAGGGGAGGGACAGGTGCTGCACAACCGGTGGGGCACAGGACTGAGCTGTGTGTGGCTCATCTGGTGTGGGGGGGGGGGCGCAGCTCAGCTCCTGCCACTACCTGCACCCCAGGAGGCACAGGGGGAGAGGGTCATGTGCCCTGGATCTGCGCAGGGCAGGGAGAGCTGCCACTGTAGGCTGGGGCTGTGCTGGGCTCTTCCTAGCCTGGCTTCCCCTCACTCCTGCTGGGAACAGGCTCAAAAGGGAAGTTTAGGTTATTAGGAAAAACTTTCTGACTAGGAAGGAAGTAAAGCACTGGAACAGGCTACCCAGATAGATTGTAGAAACTCCTTCCTTAGAGGTTTTAAGAGCCAGATAAACAAAGCCTTGGCTGGGATGATCTAGTTGGGGACGGTCTTGTTCTGAGCAGGGGGTTGGACTAGATCAGCGTTTCTCAACCCATCCTCATAAAAATCACATAATGTATGTCTGTCTAATTTTAGATGACAGGAGAGTGATAGAAACAGTTTGCAAGTGGGGAATGAAGACGAAACACAGGTCCCATAAATAGTAACATGCCACATTCAGCTAATTTATGGTGCCAAAAAATGGCACGCCAGCCACAAACTGTTGCCACATAAAATGCTTCTATCATAGTATCATAGTAGCTAGAGTCAGAAGGGACCTGGGCAGATCATCTAGTCCGACCACCTGCCTTGGCAGGAAAGAGCACCGGGGTCAGATGACCCCAGCAAAGTGCTCATCTAACTTCCTCTTAAAAATCCCCAGGCTAGGAGCCTGTACCACTT
>JAGPOW010000261.1:66250261-66290220 GCA_030014935.1 Caiman crocodilus | reverse complement strand
GCTGCGCCCCCCCGGGCAGGGGCCCTGGCAGAACTCCATGTCGACACCATCGCAGGAGTGGCTGCCCTTACTATCCGAGCAGGGATCAGCCTCTGGGCCCCGCCGGCGCGAACGCCGCCGCAAACGCCGGCACACTCTTACAGACTCTTTCTGTTTTTATTTTTTTATTGTACTGTTTAATATTGCTTCATTTTATTTATTTTTTGTGCCATCACATATTATGTTCAATTTTAATTCTGTTTAAAGTAATAGAATGTAGAATGGTATTGTATGTTTTTACCAATAACCACAAATCATGTAATTTTGTTATTATGTAGTATATAATGTTATTGTTAGTTCTATTGTATTATTTTAGTGAAAGCTATAAATAAACTATAACTACCACTACATAAAATGGAATATGATTGTGGCTGATTGTATGGCACCATAAATTTAATGCATGGCATGGCCAATCCTGATGCTGAGCATCAGCTATTTGCCTGTTTTTGGACCTGGGCAGCCCCAGACCTGGACAACTTCCATAGCTGCTCTGGTTCTGATGCTGGCAGTGGGCTGTAGGGTGGGTGGACTGCAAGACTTCTAGCAGAGGGACCCTTCCAACCCTTTCATCCAGCAATTTAGAACCACACTATATATTTAAAAAGACTTGTTGCAGGAAACCTTAGGTCTTACCATGACCTGGCACTTTAAAGGACCTATTGTTGGCCCAGGTCTCAGGTCTCAAACCAGCTTGGGTATGCTTAGAACTGGGACAGTCCCAGCCCTGGACAGCCCCAGGTCTTGAATTGTTTTTGGACAAGTCCTAGTTTTAGCTACACTGAGGATCAGGTTAGAGACAGTGCAGTTGTGTAGTTGTGATCTGAAGAATTTTATGCCATTTCCAAAACATTGTATGTCCTGCCAAGCATCTCTGAGATCTGAGGAATTTTATTTTAACAGATGCCAGCAGCCATAGTTATAAACTGAAATAGTGGAGGTGAGTTTGGTCCTTGCAGACCTGCTCAGAAATATCTAAATCAGACTGAATTTGCATTTTTGTTGTTCTGGCACGAGTCATTTCAGAATAAAAACACTCTGTTTTACTTTTGCCTAAGTTGTATATTGAAATCAAAGAGATTACTCATAATAGTAAAGTTAGCCACATGCTAACTTTGAAATATGGAGGAGTTTGGGCAGGGGCTGAGACCCCCATAGAAAATGAAAGTTCCCCCATAAGAGACAAGAGTTCCCCCTGGCCTGGCCTGCACCTGAGGCAGCAGTAGCAGCAGCAGCAGCAATTTCCAGCTGCCGTGGCTGCAGACCCCGCCAAGAGTAAGAATGTAATTTGAACCCCTGCCCATGCATATGTGTTTGCAAAATTCAGAATTTAACTGTTTTTGTTACTGATGAATTAGCTTCTTTTTTCCTGCAAAATGGCAGCTGTGAATTTTTTCCGGAAGCATGTCAAAGAGCTGTTGTTCTTGATGCATAGAGCGTCTCTTAAGGAAAGCAGGGAAGACACTTTAGACAATCTACTAAAACACACTTTCTTCCCACACGTCTCATTAATGGAAGAACCTGTTCAGAAGACAAGATTCCTCTGTATTTAACACCCAAATTACTACGGTGAGAGCTTGGGCCCTTGATCCAGTGACTCAGAACCCACTGAGATCCATTAGAGCGTTTCCCTTTTGCCAGGGCCCCTTCCTGCATGTTTTCCTGTACATAAAGTAAAGGATCTGCTGAAAGAACAGGCAAACTTGGATATATTAAAAGAATGAAATTATTGGTCTCTATTATCAACTCAGCCTTAGATTGTTAAAGCCATTATTTTTTTAAATAAGGAAAAATACCTTGGATGTTCTGCCATTGTTAACTATTTGCATTTATTTAATCTAGAAGTCAAAATAGCCTAGTCCAATTTCATATTTGTGTTTACTCAATTTTACTTTCAGGATCTTATATGGTAACAGAAAGCTATAAGGTATGAGTAGCAAACACTTAAGGGGAATGGTAGTTTATTTTAAAATAAATGTTCCTTCTTTTTTAAATGTATGGAAATGTTTCTGTTGCCCTTAGATTTTATAAAAGATGTAGTTTTACAACATGTATGTTTTGGGCAAGGTTTGACCACATATGTGGTCCTTTGTAGGTTAAGAAAAAAAAGTTCCTAAAAATATTTTTCCTTTTATGGATGAGCACCAGGCTGTAAGACATCAGTGTAAATAGAATTTCCTGTTCCAGGGAAGTGTTGGCTCCTGCAGGAGCCTGGAGGTCCTTTGGGAAAAATTTAATAGGAACTATGAGCTGTATGTGACCTGAGGCTCCAGGAACCAAAGAGCCAGAAGTGAGGGAAACACATTTCACAGACCTTTTGTGCAATCTTGAGTCTCGTAAGCACTTCTGGGAAAGTGAAGCCTATATCATACACACAGTATTACTAAAAAATAATAATGGAATATTGCAAATGCTTTTCAGAAATACTTCCATTATTTGTAGGTCTATATGCTCTTTTCTTGAAGCTCGCTAGAGCACTGAATTGAAAGACTTGCAGTCGGAGAGCTGTGAGGTGTTAGGACACAGGGTGCTGAGCACCATTTCAGTATTTCTAGACCTCTTACAGGATCAGAACCAAACAGTGTATTTCATACAGAACGTGTTCCAGATGATATTTCTGAGTGGGGTATTTTTAAATGATAAAGCAAACTCATCATTACTCTTCATTTGTAATTACAGTAAAGTCACAGGTTCCTGTTTCCTCTTCCCCCTCTTCCACACATCCAAAAATAATGTAAAGTTTATACTGTGAAGAATGAATGAGGACACCTTTTGGCATGTAGATCCCAAACTATCATATGCTTAACTTCACACACTTCAGTGAGACTACTCATGTAATAAAATTAAGTACCTACATTAACAGGATCAGTAACTTGGTCCTGAATGACATCACTGGATTGTGACTTATTAGACCTAGGTTTGACTCTGGGCTCTGCCACTTTCTGAGTATAACCATAAGAGAGTCACCTAATTCCTTTGTGGTCCTGTCTGCTGCCTATGAAAACATGGTAATTGTACTTCTTTCTTCCATTTATAATCCTAGATCTTATCCCTTTGGGACAGAAACTCTCTGATCATGGCTCAGTGGTTCAGTGGCTCAATTGTTACCTCTAGGCACTCTTGTAATTTTTTTTAAGTGAGATCAAAATAGTTTCAGATACAAGATCAAATCAGGAGCATTTGAAGGTTTATATTTAATTGTAATTCATTGTAATTTAAATATAATTAATTCTACTAGTAAAAAACTTAGAAAATACGTTCCTTCTTACCACTTGATCATGAAAAGGCTTTAAAAAGTAATTTTCTTCATTTAGAAGTTAAGAGATACAGTTTTAAAAAGTAAGGAAGAAACTTTGCTCATGTTTGACCCAGTTTTGAATAATGAATTTCTTTCTAGTTTTCAAATTATTCCTGCTTTCTTATATAAAGCATAATTTGTAATGATTGTGAGGTAATACACAGTACTCCCAGGAAAACAGATTCCTTCTCCTTGATACAGGCAAAGAAACCATGATGGTGGTTTGCATATCTAAAAGTAGTTCTGGGTGGATGCTGTAAGATGTCCCTTATATCAGGTTATTATGTCAAAATAAAAGAAAGTACCTTTTCTAAAAACCCTAAACCTAAATAGGCAACTCATTTGCTTTTTTCATCCAAGACCATATTTTAGGCTTATTAGACAGTTTGTCTGTTAATATTATTCCTTTGAAATAAAACCCGGGTGTGTGCTTTCTAGTGGTTCATGTAAACCAACAAAGCTATACATAGCACAGTCTGATTTATTTACCAGATGATACTTCTCTCCAGATATTCCAGCTGAAGAAAGGAAATTCAGAATTTCCAACATACTAAGCCTGCTAGTCAATAAAGTATTCCTATAAAAGCTGTTGTTTTAATAAATAATTTGGGGTTGGCAGGGCTTTTTCACTGGTTCCAGTGACAGAGTTTATATGATTACTTTTGTATCTATTATTGGGTTGGAATTTTGCAGAAAGTCTTACAAAATTAGAGAATTCATGTTATATTTCCTGCCCATTCCTTCCTTACTCTGTCAAATATCTGAGTCAAATAATCTAACTAGTTTATAGAAATAACTATAAATGGGATAAAGACAGTAATTCAGCATGTCAGTTAGCAAGGTTTCATTTAAGACTACTGGTCAGAATTCAGCAGGGTGGGAGTTCCCATTCCCTCCCTGCCAATCCTCACATCATCTTGAAGCCTAAAGGATGCAGCAGTGGGTTTCTTCCCATTATTTACAAGAAGGAGTAAAGAGGGAACAGTGTGAGATGGCTGCTTAGTTGAACTCCGTGCTCCCTTATCTTTCTGCTTGTTAGGCCAGGGAGGTGGTATTATGCCCCCTTCCCTTCCAATTCTCACATCAGCTCTTTAAGATTTGGTAAGCTCCCTTACAGCCATTCCCCCTTTCCAGCTACAAATATGCAGCAGGGGTGAGCCTGTCCAAGCAGGAAGGAGGCTGAACTATTGCCTAAAAAGAAAGTGGGCACTATTTCAGCAGTAGCTCCACTTGCTAAGGAGGCTTAGGTATGGAGCAGAGAAGCCAGCTAGGAGAAGAGTAAAAAAAAAGTTTGGGTGGGAAGAAACACAGGGAAGGAGCCTGGGGACAAGTCCTATGAATTTGTGGTTCTGATTAGATACCTGCACCAGATAAGCTTAACAGGAGCTTTGCTATCTACATCAAATAAATCTATTTTTTTCACCACTGCATCTTTCTTCCACTTCTTATTTTTTGTAAAAAACCTATTTCTCTTACAGGGCTTTCAGCATGGAAGAAGTAAATGGTGGAATAGCTGAGTTCCTAAGACTGCAACCAGTACAGCTTTATTATTGTCCTTTCAGTTAGTGCTATTTTTTAACTATATGTGGTTATTGTACAATAGCTGCTCATGACAGAGTTAGTAGTCAGAGTGAAGATGGTATTCTGCTCCCTGCATTGTCCCTTTCACCTTCAAGAGCAGATTAGAAGATGAAGTTATTTGTGATATGTTGGTAATAAGGATAATCAATTCAGAACCTTAAACGAAAATGGCCAGAGAATCCCACACTAACTTTTCCCATAACTACAGATGGGTACAAAGTTAGTGAAACAGCTTGCACCTAAATGCAGATCATAAATAAAACTAATAGATAACTTATGAACCACTACAAAGAAAGCATGAAGATAAACGGAAAAAGTTACTCACACATTTGCAGAAGCACAAATATGCACAAATACAAGGACAGATATGGGATACTCTGAAGAAAAACATGATAATAGGAAAAGCACCATATGTGGAAGTTAGTAATGATTCAAAGTATGAGGTTTTTTATGTGTATGTTACATTAACTCAGTGATAACAACACATACAGGTGTTTTTTAAACCAGTACCTGATACACAGACAAAGCAGCACCAAATGAATAGAAAATTAAATGCCACATCATGGGTGGGCATTGGTAAATATGCTAAAGGCTTCCTCAAAATTAATCAAGAAAAGGAAGCAAAATTGTAATCGAGAAAAGTCAAATTCAAATCATATGATGATATAATCAGAATAGTACTGGGATAAAGTAAATGACGTTACAGTAGAATGTAAGTAGAATCATGGGGAAAATGGGTGAAATTTCAGGCGGTACAGATAGTACACTAATCAAAACAGATACATACATGACCCTAGTGACACTAAATCCAAAACATGTTTTTCATGCAGTAGATGTATGAACAAAATACAACCTTTTCAGTAGTCATATGAACAAAATAAACCTTATCTAGAGTAGGTAATATACTACAGCGTTTCTGCAAGGCAACTGCTAGAAGATTATCACGATGTATTTCAAGGCCTGGGGATGCCTTCCAGGTATGTTATACCTAGGGACCTGCCAAATTCATAGTGGAAGTGAGCTGCGTGGCAGCTCCTTTAATCTTGCAAGTTCTGTTGCGCCCCTTCCTCCCCCCTCTGATTGGTGGAGGGACCCCACTGCTCACACCTGATCAGCAGGAAGGTGAAAACTGCAGTTTTAAATATGGTGCCATTTTTGTTTCCTGGCTGGTCAGCAATAAATAGTAGGGCCAGTGGGCCCCCTCAGCCAATCAGCAACAGGGGGAAGATGCACAGGAGAACCTGCTAGATTGAACGAGCTGCTGTGTAGCTCACTTCCACTATGAATTTAGTACATCTCTAGTAATACTTAAAAAGAGATACAATCAGTCAGCTGGTACAGCACATGCCACAAACTGCATCAATAAAAACAAATGAAGCAATAAAACATGGAAAAGTATGTGTCATCACTGGTCATAAAGCCTCCAAGTTGGATGAGCAGTACAATAGTGGTTGTGAAGCCAGGCAAGTTTTGTATTTTACACATACTCAAGCAACTCTTGATACCAGAGAATGGATACTGGGAAGTGTTCCTGGGTAAGGAAAGAGGCTACCTCAACACATTTTGGACACTTGCAGATAAATACAGATGTTTGAGAAAACTATTTGGGATCAAAACTGATGCAAAAGAATATCAGTGACGTCAAAAAGATATCACCCCGGGAAGCGCATCTAAAACTGAATAAAAATGAGGCTAATGGCAGCTTACTGTAGTACCATGTAGAGGATACCTGCTGACCTCTGAAGACTAGACTGATCCTGAAAAGATAAAAATATTACAGCAGATACCTACAGCTAGGTACACTAACTTAGTTCAGAGTCTGTTCAGATGTGTAAACTATATGACAACATTCTTGAAAACTTCTAAGATATGTGAGACTCCATAAGACAACAACTGGACAAAGGTGACCTTTGTATCAGGGACCTGGGACCAGTTACCTAATCCTGAAAAACTGTAATATGAATAAAGAGGCAACCATACAATAAGACACCAGTGAGTTGGTGTTTGGAGCATCAACGTATGTAAGGCACAGCTACTAACTTTCACATCAAAAGAAGGAAAGTCTTGCAAAGAGACTTGTATATGAAAAGTGCAACAGCTATGTTCAAGGACAGAAACCACTGCGAAAGAAAGTGACCATACATTTAATGGACAGTGTTTGCTTTTTCAGTGCTCCTGCTAGTGCCTGCAACTTTATAATTTAAGTATGCTCAACAAGAGAGAATTAGTAGCATGAAATACAGCAACTGAACATGAATGTAAGATCCTCAAACGAACAGAAACCCAGAGACGCACATAAAGCATCCACCATGCCACTATTAATGTAGAAAGAATCTGAATTATTCAAGACAAGGATTTAAAAGTTCTGACTTCCATCATTCTATGAGGACAGAGGTAGGCAAAACAGCCTGCGGGCTGCATCCAGCCCACAGCAGACTCAGATTCCAGGCAGTCCCAGTGGTGCTGCTGAAGCTGGGCACCCCAACCCATCTGCGCCCCCACCACTGCTGGGGGTGGGACCCAGACAGGCAGGGAGTGCAGCCAGGAGGCTGGGATGGGGCCACAGTTGGGAGCAAGACAGGCTGGCAGGGTCAAGGTGACCCTGGGATCTTGGGATGGTGACAGTGCGGGGCTGGGACAGAGCCACTATCTGCTGCCCACATACCCTTGCAACAAGCACAGGTTCTGCAGACAGGGGCGTGAAGGGAGCAGATCATAGCTCTGCCCTGGCCCCAGCCCTATGCTGTCACTGCCCCAAGATCCCAGCCCCAGACAGCTTCCCTCTCAGCTACCTACCCTGCCTAATTGGCTCTCAGCTGATCTCCATGGAGACCCCGGGATCTTGGGACAGTGACAGTGCAGGACTGAAACAGAGCTATAGTGCACTCCCCGCATGCCTCTCACTGCAGAACTGGGGCTCCGCTCCTGCCCCAACCCCACTCTATCACCACCCCAAGATCCTGGGGCCTCCATGGAGACCAGCTGAGAGCCACATGGGTAGCTGTCTGGGGCTGGGGCCAGGATCTTGAGGCAGTGACAGCATGGGCCAGGGCTGGGGCAGAGCTGTGATCTGCTCCCTGCATGCCCTTGCCTACGGATCTCACATACATTGTAGGCATGTGAGGGCAGCAGATTGTGGCCCTGTCCAAGTCCCCCCCCCACTGTCACTGCCCCAAGATCCTGGGGTCACCGTGGCTCCACCTGCTTATTTTGCTCCCAACTGCAGTCCCATCCCAGCCACCCAGCTGTGTGCCCTGCCCACACAAGTCTCACCTCTGGCGGTGAGTGCACGGCAGACAGCTGGGGTGCCCAGGCAGCAGGTCTGATTCTGGCAGTGGCAGCACAGCTAGGGCTATTGGGAAATGGATTCTGGCTGCTGGCCAGATCTGCCATTTTGCCCACCCCTTGTTAGGGTAACCAGGGGAGAATCCCAATCTGCCTACCATGAATGTTAGAACTACTGAGATGGGATGAAGTAGTGTAATGTATAAAGATAAGCAGATCTTAGTACCCAAATTACTGAGAATATACATTTTCTCAAGGATACTGAAACTCTTTTGGAAGACAAAGATGCTTCCAGAAGGCCAGAGGTAACATATATTGGCCAAATGTGACTGAAAATATCAAAATGCGTCAAAGACCTGATGAGCAAGATAATGATGAGGACATAGCTCCTAGTTCATGTGATGTAATGGGGAAGGGGTATATATTTCTTAGGAATATATTTCCCCAACCTATGAATATATTTACCTGCTACCAATGTAGAAAAACCCTATGTGGAGAATAGTAATATATGCACGATCTGTAGGATGTGGAAGGACCTTGAATACTTGATAGATATTGGAATAGGCACCCTAGTAAAAGAATCAAGTATAAAGCCAGCTCCTGTCATCACAAGAAGGATTCTCACTGGTTCCAGCATCAAATGGCCAGCAAGTTAACCACAGGAGTTTTTAGACTACAAGGGCATAAAAGAGCAACTTTCCCAAACTCATAGGAAAATAGTTTAGTTTCAAGCAAGTTATGAATTAGTTAATTTTAAAAACATTTAGTGTTATATAGGTGATAATATAAACTCTATAGAAATATAATACATTGTAAAGTATATAACAGAATTATGGAATTCATATTTTATTTTGGTATCTCAAATGTGAGTACAGGGATGTTATATTTTTTTTTCTGAATAGGGGGCACTGTGGTATATAGGAACTTGGAACACACTTGTTTTTCAGAAATGCTAAATGAGAGGAAATAGCATATGTGGAGCTAGAAATAAATCCTGAAGGGCACACTTTCTTGTCTTAACTTTTTATTCTTGGACATTTAGCAACATTTTTGAGCTTTTCTTTGCAGTAACAAGGGCTAGAGAATTACTTGTTTTATAAATGACATCTCAGATTCTCAAGTGAAGGCTTGTCTCACGATTCTGGAGCTTTTATGTAACATAAAAAATTGCAAATCATGCAATAAAATACAGTAGGCAACCTCTGAGCCTCTGAATCATGATGTATACTGAAGAGGTCTAGTCAGATGCCTGATGAATCTGTTTGTGGCTGATGAACCCAATTCGAGAGCTTGTTACAATTTTCACAGATCCATGTGTTGTCTAAGTTGGAGTCCAATTTTACAGCATGCTGCTTTCTCCTTTCTCATTTTGCTTCCATTCTTTGCAACAGGTATTTCTTCTTCAAAGTAAACTTTGAAACTTCTCCTTTCTCATTTTTTCTGTGCACTTTTTACTTTAGGAGCAGTATCCTTCTAGATCAGTGGTTCCCAAACTTTTTTTTTTTTGCCGTGACCCACTGCTGGGAGCAGAGTGTGACAGTGGCAGTGGCCCAGGAGTGGGGGAGCTCCTGCCACATGGCACGGCTTGTCTTGTGTGTGCAGTGCTACCGGCATTGCCCCCGTGACCCTCATTTGGGTTGTGTCCCAAGGTTGGGAACTGCTGTTCTAGAGTATTTAACTGGCCTGGTGCTTGGAAAGGCTGCATTAGGCATTTTTCCAGCCCATTGCTGTTTCCATAGCTGTCGGCCCATCAGGAATATATCTTGCGTTATTTTGCCTACTTTGTAGGTGTCAAGTTTTAAAATGGAAGCTACATTAAGAAATTCTGAGATAAGCAAGTCAGAATATAGGACTAATTAGGGACCAATATTGCCAAAGTTTTATTTTCATATATACAGGGACATTTTCCATCTTCTTGTGCATTAGAGACAAAGCAGCATATTTTGGATAACATTCTAGAATTGTGATAGCAATAAAATTAAAGTTTCTGTAAAATTAGTAGTTCAATGAACAAAAGGAATGTAACACCATTTGGAATGTAATATGGCATTTTATTTTCATTTCCTTTTATTTTCTTCATTCTTTGTTTTAAAAGCAAAACATTCCTTTATAACTAAGTAAGGCAGATGAGCAGTTAGCACATCTGCAATTTGTTTTGCTGTTATTGATAGAGATGCTCCAAAACCAACAGATAGCCTCTGATGTCGGAAGTCTTTCAGGATTCCTTTTCAATGCATTCCATTGCTGGGTAAAGGCTTGTTTGCCTAAATTTGCTTATCTTTCATGCAAGACTGTCTGGCTGGAACTGCCATGTAGTCTTGTTGCCAAGTATCATACAAACAAGGATACACACATTATGTCATTCATAAACTCTTCAGGGTATAATGATGTCCCTCTTAAAGACCCCAATATATAACAGGTTTGGGAAAAATACATGTTAATATTGTGATAAATTAATCATATGTTATATTCAAACTGCTTAACATTTGGAAATGTAATAAGCCTGCTTTTTGGGTGAAAGCTCTAGGGACCTGCTCTACTAACACGGTGTATGTTGGAATATATTAATAATCGTATGAATTGTATTTTTTGCAATTGTGCCTAAAGCCCTCTATGAACATTCTAGATTCTTAAGGCAATTATAATATCCATGGAGCAAAGGCTATATCTTCCTTTCTGTCTAGCTGTATACTCCTCGGTATTATTAAGAATTATCAAGTATTTTGTTTATATCCATAGAAAAATAAATTCTTAAATAATGCTGCATTGCCTTTCTCATTGCCACAACTTCTTTAGTGAAGCTGGGATGGGTAAGAGGAATACAGGTTAGTACAGGTTAAGCTATGCTGATATAGCTCATATCCCCTATAGCTCATATTCCCCATAGCTCTGGAATTTGGGAGGCATCACCTACCTCTCTTCAGGTCTTACATGGGTACTAGCTTACAGTCTGATCCTCTGGGAAGCTGAGCTCTCTTGATAACTATCACCTCCCCAGTTTTACAGATAGATACAAGCATCTCACAGAATAATGGTCTCAATTTTTGTATGGATAGAAGTTATCTGGATGCACAGAGATGTGACATCTCTGAATCGTAGAATTTATCGTTAGCTATGTCAATCTGAAGTTACACAGAAGGCAGGACAGGATGGTATCTTATAAAACAATTCGTTCAGAGAGTCATTAGCTTTTATATGCTTCACCAGGTGCCCTACCTTACATCTCATTTTATTATTGATGGAGTGCGTGTATGGATCTAAGTGTAAAGTTGAGCCTTTGTTGTTGGGAATATAGCCAAGATTTTTCAAATATACTGATTGTGTATTGCTCTTCTTGAGTGCCAGCTTGAGGCTTCCAAAGAGAACCTACTTTTCAGAAGGGACTAAACATCCACCTTATACAAATCAGAACTCTTTAATCAGTAGCCAGTCTTGAAAATCTTGACCATTAAGTCTCATAACAAAAGGTTGAAATCCATGTATATAAGAACTGTTAACATTTAAGTAACTTTCTTTTTGCAGCTTTTTTTCTTCTCACATGTTCATGTTTTAAAAAAGCCATAAATCTTGTTATAAATATTCATTCTCAAATGGCCACTTCAGGAGCTGCAGTGTTCTTTCCCAGGGCCCTTATATTTATGGGAAGCATGAGCAAGCTAACCTTCCCTTTCCCTTACCCTCCTCATTGTACAGAAGAAGTCAGTGTTCTTATCTGTTGATGTTCAGACAATGTCAAGCAAAGTGAAAAAAACAATTACTGTAGCTGTGTCTGCCCATCTTTCCTCTGTGTGAAAGGGAGAGGGCTTGAGACATTACATTATTTAATGGAATAGGTTAGTGCCAAGACTTAAAAAAAACTAGAATCTAAATACAAGCTGGCAAATCCCTATTTAGGCAGCTAAGTAAATAATCTACTGAACAACCAACAGCTTTCCCTTGCAGTCTCTGAGGGTTGCAGCCACCCAGAACTTTTGAAAGTCAGGATGCTTACTTAGGGCTTATCTGCATACAAAAACTGTACTAGTTTAACTTAAACCTATCATTTAAACAGGTACAGCTTCATATCATGCTTTACCTGCTTAGATTTAAGTTCTCAACTTCAGGTTCCTCTTTTTGAAAAATTTGTCCTAGAAATCTTGGTGTCTCCTATAATCTGTTAGTTCCTCATCAGTTTATTTTTTAACAATTTTACTTGTAGGAAGTCTTAATACTATTGAACACATTTGAATTTATGCCATTGTTCATCCTCCTGGATAAGGCAAGCTACTGCTTAAGTAGGAAGATTTCCCCATCATTTTTGGTTAAGTATATAAGTCTTCTTTCTTGATTCTCTTCTTTCCTTTAACATGCTTTGTATGTTTTTGTGAGAAAATATGTTTGCTCTTTTTGGTACGTTGCTCAACAAATTGTTTAGTTATTGTAAAATAAGGGCAACATACAGTTATATGGACATATAGTAGTAACTTCAAATGAAGCTTAGCTGAAAATGAGCTTAAAACACTAGAACTTTTATATCTTGGAACTTTTCCTTCCCATCTTTGTCACATAGTTAGTTGTTGATTCTAAAGAAATTAAACTGATAAATGCAGCACTCAGGTAGCACCTCTGTGACATTTTAACCCAGGTTCAAAGTTTCTAAAAGAAGCTTTGATGTCCTTGCAGTCATTCACTCCTTGCTTACTATTGTCCAAACTGTTTACCTTTGTGAGTTCATTTAAAAGTAGTACCCTAGGATGTGGCAGAGCATCTTAAAACAGAATGCTGTTTGGCTAGCGATACTTAAGTTCATCACCTGTGGTCTCTCATATTCCTCTATACGCATATGCAACTAATTGCAATATCAATATAAGCATGGTCGTTCTATTTTTCTTTTCTTGTTATTGTTTTCAAGTCCTTTTTCATTCTGTCAGGATAATTTTCAAGAGTGTATCATGTAGTTATCAAACCCTTGTCATTGTACACAAACCGCTGTATTGAATCCAGTGGGGTTACTGATATATGCATAATTAAAGGATTTGACTTTATGTAGTTAATATGAGCAGAATTGTTTCCAAATGTTTAATATAGTTATTTTGAATAAAATAAAGTTAATAAACAGTGGCATGTTAGTTTATAAATGATAAACCTAGAAACACTAGAAGTATGTTCAGTTTAAATCCTGCAAAAAGTACTGTTTTTCATCAAAAGTTGTTTCTAAATTCATGAACAAAGCCTCTCCAATAAAAAGATTTTTTGTAATCAGAAGTAACATGAGGACCACACTTTATTAAGTCCTCTATCCATGCAGTGTAATCAGTGAATTTTAGCCACATTATATCAGATGTGAAAATAATGAAAATTATTAAATAGAACATGATTTCCTAGATTGCAATTTGCTATATAATCTCAACCATAATCTAATACACTCCACTTTCATAAAAGGTAATAGGATATATACCAGTATAAGATACTTTACTAGAATTACTACATTTTCTAAAGCGTTGCCTTTGGTAGTTTATCTTGTGATTGGTTTCATGTTTAAATATTAAACTTGAATTTAGTAAGAAAAATCTCTTTCAGAAACAGGGTTTTCTGAGCCTGCTTCCCTCCTCCTTAGTTCTAGAAGTTCCTAATAGCTGAACACAAAATATTTCATTTATTTGCAACTACTGACTATGCTACAGTGAGGTCTACTGTATACTGTAAATCAGTGATTCTCAATGAGAATGTCATCCTGGGGTGCTGCAGGGTCCTAGCACTATTAGGTGTGAAAACATGATTTATAAGATAAAACCAAAGACTTTTGATAAGAATTCATAGTGTTAAAAATATTCTAGCCTGTTGGGGTCTTTTTGAGTTCTTTGTAACAGAAGAATAGCTGTTATTTTTCTTCATGAAAACTAAGAGCTGGCATTTTCTAAGGGGTGCTTTGAGTTTAACAAGAGGTGCCTTACCTTTATGAAGGTTGTGTACCATTATAAACCAAGAACTGTAGTCAGTGGCTGCTTATGGATTTGAAATAGGAATATCTAACTTGGTCCATAAAGAGTTTATTTATTGACCAACAAAAATAGCATAGTTTGTGTCTCACGATTGAAAGTAAAATTGTGAAGAATCAGACTAATCTGAAGGCTCTGTTTGAAACCAAAAATATATGACTAAATCTTCTAATTAATTTTTCCCAATAAGAAAGATTACCTGTGATTTTTTTCTTCATTGCTTTTATGTCTTCTGTACATGGCTACTGTCTGCTGTATTTCTCTGGACTTTAATTTTTATGTTAAATATGTGTGAGGTTTTGTAAGTAATTCATACACGCTGTGAACATCAACTCAGTGACTTCTATTAAAATCTGTAACAATTAATACATTTAGAAATATAACTTTTTCTTGCTACTCTTACAATATGCATTAGGGAGAAGGGATATTTTCAGAAAACTATTCATTATTTGTGTTGGAATCTTCTGTTTTGACTGAAAAGTTTTCAAGCTCTAGAAATGTTGCATCTTCATAAATTAAAATGGTAATCCAGTTACGAAAGTATGTGAAATCAAAAATACTCTGTTTTGAAGTTAAACCTGTCTCGCTCAAAAAATAGACCTGTTTTTCATTAAAATATTCTGAATTTTACTGGGTGGTGTTCAATTCATTTGAAGCAATAAACTCTTGATTGAATGGGCACCTGGGACAATGAGCCAGGTCGGAGCAGCCCGTCTGGCAGGGGACCTGGGGGGACAGCTTGTCAGCCCAGGGCTGCTCCAACCTGGCTCAATGTGCTGTGGATGGACTGGCTGGGGCACAAAGTGCTCCACTGTGGGACTACCCAGCAGGCAGCTCCTGGACTGAAGCATCCTTGTGCCCCAGCCAGCCCTGTCAGCATCTACAGGTGTGTTGCTGCACACTAAAAAACTCTGCAGCAGCAGCAGCTAGTAACTATTTTACTGTAGGTAAACAGATCTGTATGTGTAGACTTTGAGATGTTTACTACAGAGCTAATTAGTCAGCTTCACAGTAAATGTCTCATGCAGACGCAGTCACTGAAAGAAATTTTGAAACCCAAGTTTTGCAAGAATGTGACCTTTGAATATTTTGGCCCAGATCATCTCCAATGGACCCGCACCTGGATGCTGTCAAAACAGTTATCTTGGGCTGTAGACAAAACAGGAGTCCTGAACTGAAGTGATTTGGACATTTCTTTAGCACCAAAATCATAACCAAGAAAAAGTTCTGGGCACATACAGTCCATACCAAGGACAGAGAGAGTAGGCAAGAGGTAGTTTTCCAGAGAGACATGCATAGATTTCTGCTGAAGATCTCTTGAAAATTTAACGTTCAAGCTCATAATATCTTTTTTGCTGGTAAAGGACCTGGGGGAGCTTGGGAAAGGACCTGAGGGAATAGCAACAACAAAGAGTCTCAAAGCTGATGCAATTGCCTTCATCTCCTAGGGTGCATGCAAGGCCTTGGAAACCCTCATAGCCTTCCATCAGAGAAGGAACAACATGAGGGAAATACCCATGAGGGAATCATTGTGGAAATTTCTTCTCCGTGTAGGTTTTACTATGGGGAAGGGACTATCTTTGAGTTTTATTGCAAGTCTCCTGAAGACCATCAATAATGACCCACCCTTATGAAGGGACTTTTATTGGAAAGGATCGCAAAGCTCTCTGTCAGTCACATATAAGGGAACTGAACTACTTGACAAAAACGTTGGCACTACTCTGGTGATATGCAGTTAGATACTGCACAGCAGCACTACTTAATAGTTAAAAACATGAAGTAATGAAGTATACATTACACATTTGAATTTGTAACTGAAATTACAATCAAGCAAAAGGAATTACCTAAAGTGGTATTTGATGAAGCTGCCAATCTCAAGACCCTTATTCTTGCAAAAAATGAAAATATTTAGATATCAAAATGGTCAATATTTTAACAGTATTATTTCAGTGTTATATTTCATGTGAATATGAATATTCAGAAAGACCAATCTGCAATGTTGTGTATTATGTGAACAATTATTAAAATATGATGCTCTGATAAAAGGAGTAATTTTATTTACCTTACACTCATGGGTGTAAAAAGTCACAATTAAATTATGGATTATACATTACTTTGTCTATTTCGAACAAAATGTAGACACATTCAGGACATTCATTCAGATGGCTAGATATAGATGCCTGATTTTAGGCATCCATTCAGAAAAACAACTTTACTGTGGTGCATAATGCACCATCCAATTTTAATTTTATACACTCAGAATAATAAGTTAATTTTAGAAAAAGTGGGAGCAATTATTCCCTTTATTAGGCTTTCGACCGTTTTTATACTTATATTCTCAGTACAGAAATGTTTGCATTTTAGGCAGTGCAAGAGCAGTTCAATGAGTTACTTGTCTGTAAGTAACTTCAGTGCAATGAGAGAGCTGTAACTGCAAATACATATCTTACTACATAAAAGGAATATAACATTATACAAAAGACTTTTGATGTGTTGAAGACTGCCCTCAACCTGTTAAACTGTGAAAAACCTCCTGGGAAGTTTGTTTAAATTGTTTATTTCGTACTAATTTCTGGGACACTGGACTTCAAGAGGTTAGGCCTTGAGCTATAAATAAACAGAACAATAAAAAAAATGTACACATCGAGTTGTAGAAGAAACATTGCTTTAAAGTTTGGTTACTATCACATAATTAAAGAGAAATCTTTATAATTTTTCCTGATGATTATTATTTTTCCTATTATTTTAACCTTTTTTATGCAGCTTGATCATTTTTATTGTCTTGAGTGATTGACCACTTCATGTTTATCTTCACAAGAAAAATTGATTTAGCTGTAACATAAAAAAAGTTCACAAAATGCAAGTTATAAATAATGGGCTGCAGTTTGCTTTTGCTTCCTCTCTTCCAGCTACTACTTAGAACACCAACTAGTCCTTTTTCCACTCCTCTCCAATAGTTTTTTGTGTAAATCTTCTGGTCAAATCTAAATCCAGGCTATCTTAGGAAAAAATATGATTTCTAAGAGAATCTTCCAATGAGGTTGTGATTTCCATGGTGCTATACCATGGTGGTAGAAACATGGACTGAGACTAAGACCCATATCCACAGAAGCAGTGTGAATCAGCATTTGGAACCACAGGGATAGGGATTTCATGATCATATTCTCTCACAGTTTTACTGAAACCTGAAGTATGGCAGTTATCATCTGTACCACAGATTCCCCCCAACTGCAAAATAATGTTAATAATGCTTACCTTTCATAAAGGAATTTGAAATTGTCAGGTGATGGTTGTGTTTAGAGAAAGTCTGTATGGAATCTCCTCAGTTACAACGGAGGAGAGGGATAGAGGTAGGTGATTTGATATCTCTGACTGATAGATCCATTCAGAAGGAAATAGAAGTCTTCACATTTTTTAGGCTGGGGACAGACATTATACATAAACCGGTTTAAGTGATCAGAAACTGGACATTCAGTGCACATAACAGACCAGATGGTCAGTGTACATAAATCAGTTTCAAAATGGCCGAAACTGGTTTGAGATAAACCTGGTTGAATGTAGTATCAGACTTAACAGATTTGGCTCAAACCAGTTTATGCAATGTCTGTCCCAGATTCCTTGCTGGTTTAAGAGAAACCAGAGACCTCCAGCACCCCGGGATGCTCTCTGGGCTGGGCGGGGCTCTGTGCTCCACAGCAGGGCTAACCCTGCCCCTCTGCTCTGTAGCCAGAGCACAGACAGCCCCTAGCAGAGACACCAGCTGGCATGACTCTGTTAAGGCAAAGTGGGCAAGGCAGGGGTTCATTCTTCCCTCCTTCCTCTCTTCCCCTACTGCAGCCAGGCTCAGCCTGTCTGTGGGGAGCAGAGAGGAGGAGCCTGTAGTGGTAGCCCCTGGAGCTGGCAGACCCCAGCTGCAGAGAAGGGAGGAGGGAGGAATTAATCCTTCTCCCTGCCCACTTCACCTTAACAGGGCCACGCTGGGTAGGTAGTCCTGCAGAGCTGGGAGGTGGGGGGGGGGTCTTCCTCCTCTTCCTCCTCCCAGGGTGGGGATGGAGACTCTGTGAGGCCCTGGATAGGGACTCTTCCTCCTCCCCCTCCCCACTGTGGGCTGGGAAGGGGGAGGCTCTATGCACTGTTGCCTGGCTCCAGGGAGGGGGGGCAGGGGGTGGCTCTGTTCCATGCTTGGGGAACTCTTCCTTCTCCTTCTCCTCCAACAGAGACAGTGAAATCATGTATCTCAGCTGGATAGGGTGGGGTGGGGGTATAGGGGCCTCCCCCCATGGCTACACACACTCCCCACATGGGTGCAGCCCTGAGCAAAGAGCTTAGCTGGGCAGAGTGGGGGTGGGAGTGTAGAGGACTCCCCCTGGCTGCACACAGTACCCTATGGCTGCAGCATCCCCTGCCTGGCAGCAGCAGCAGGCTGGGAAGTCAGGGTGCTCATACCTGGTGCAGGCATGGCTCCAGCCAGCACCGCACTGGGGAAAGAGTGGAGCCTGACTTATCCCCCACTAGAGCTCTGAGCCTGAGCTTGCAGCTCCAGCACTGGAGCCAAGTGCTTCCCCCATTCCCCACTGTGCAGTCGCACACTCACACTCTGCCAGGACTGGAGGGAGCCCCGCGCCTGCTTCCCCGCAGAGCAAAACACAGGGCTTCTCTGTCAGAGAGCAAGCTGCAGGCACAGCTTGGAGCTCTGGGGATAGAAGCAGCCAAGCAGGCTGCATGGGGCTGTGATCTTCACTCCCAGTGCAGTGCTGGCTGCCTCTATCTCTGGGGCTCTGCACTGCATCTGCAACTCTGCACTGGGGATAGAGGTAGTGGTGAAGAGGGAGGAGAGGAAAGAGTTCCCTTCTGGGACTGGGCAGCCCTGTGTGCCCAGATTGCTCCTGGCTGTCAGGGAGCCACTGGGGCCTGGCCTCGTCCCTCTCTTCAGCTCAGTTCAGCTTCCCTGTGGAAGAGAAGGAAGGGCTGCTTTAGGACCCCTGGGCTTCTGGCTTGAGCCTCTGCAGGCATATGCTGAACATCTGTCCACCTGTAAACTAATTCACTCTTTGCAGGTTAGATTAACCTACAAATACTGAATCAATTGAGGCTCAGGCTTTTTTTGAATGTCTGTCCCTAGCCTTAGTGACAAATCCAACCTGTTAGGGAGCTATTTGCCTGTCTTCTGGGGCATCAGGTAGATATGGTCAATCTCAGTGTTGCCTCCATTGGTGTCTTTCCTCAGCATCTGATACAGATAACTAGCCTACATGGAGTGTCACATTTAGTCTGAGGAAGGGGTTGAGGTTGCGTGTGGTCATAAAATACTTGTGTGTGTGTGTGTGTGACTAAAAGTAAGATGTGTGTCAGTCTGAGTCCTTTTATACAGTTTTCAACCTTTTCTGGGACCTCTTCTCATACAGTAGGGTTCTAGTCAAAACTCTCTTCCCACTGCACACAATACACAAGACAGAGACTTCAGGTTGAGAACCCCCTTGTTTTCATTATTCTTGTTTAATAGGAAAGGTTTATAAAACAGATTTATCTATCTGAGTCTCCATCCTTCTTAAGACAAAAGCAATTTTCTTTTTCTTTTCAAACATCCACAGTCCGTAGGTTACAAACTGGTTCTTGGAAGACGACTTTCTCTACCCTATCATGTGGTTTACATGATTAACTAGTACAATATGTACTATAGTGTAACTAGGATAGATTTATTGATTCTGGCAGCAGAGAAATAAAACATAACCTTGAACACTTTGTGATGTTTATGTTAAGATTTTCAAATTGCTTCTTAGGCCAAAGTATAATGTTTCATTCATTTTCTTGCTGTAGTTGAGAGTTCATTTCTACAAGAAGATATTTAGGTGAATGGTACATTATTCTGTACTAAAAATGTTTTTCACTGAAATATACACTAAGCTGAATAAAATAACTAGTTTGTATTATGTTATCATCCAAGTATCATAAAAACATATCTTCTGACTTGTTTTTTATAATTTCAGGGGACAAATCTGATATGTGTATATACAGAACAGTCGCTGCCTTAAGCACTCTTCATAGTGTGGAGAGAATCATGATCAATGTGTATATGCTTTTTAGGGGTGTGCAAAATGGGCTGTATTTGATTCGGATTTGGATTCAGCCTGAATCGGGGACAGTGATTCAATTCATTGATTTGGATCACCGTCCCCCATTTGATTAAGCCAAATCAGAATCTGAAGATTCAATGCTGATTCAGAGAATCAATGAACAGTCATAGACACAGCTTTAAATGTTTTTTCTAAACACTTCGAGGTATCAGGTGTGGCTCATGAATGCTGTGATGCTGGGGTGGATGGACCATCCCATAGGAGCATAGGGGGCCACCCTCGTGCTTGGCAGCAAACCTGGAAGTGGACTAGAAGTACTGCCGGTCCACTTCTGGGTCCAACACTGAATGTGCTGGGGGGGGTGCCGCCTTGTGCCCCCCTGGCTTAGCGATCAGCCATGGGGGGACCCCGGGTGCCCCCCCAGACCCAGGAGGTACCAGTTGCTGAGCTGGAAAGGTACAGGGGGGCCCTCCTGCACGCTCCCCGGTGGATCTGGAAGTAGACCGGAAGTACTTCTAGTCCACTTCCGGGTCTGCTGCTGATCATGCTGGAGAGCCTCTCATGTTCCTGTGGGATGCTACATCCACCCCAGCATTGCAGTGTTCATAAGCCTCCTGGTACCCTGAGATATGTAGAAAAAACAATTGAAGTTGTGTCAGTATGCAAACGCTGAATCTTTCCAAATCTCTCCGAATTGATTTGGAGGGTTCCGATTCAATTTCGAGAAATTAAAGGGTCTCCTGATTTTGACTGAAATTTGGAGATTCAGCTGCTGAATTGGGCTGAATCTCTGCCGAATTGAATCAGCAACTGAAGCTTCACACAGTCCTATGCTTTTGTCACCCTTTTCTGTATAGTTAAAAATGGGCAATGATCCATGCTTTGATGCAGTCACTGACCATCAGCAATCAATAGTTTTGGTGTTTATAAACTTTTTTTTAATTCTAATTAAATATCCACTATAGCCAACTGCAAATGTCAAAGTTGCACAGTATATATATTTGAAATATTGCTTTAATAAACTGTACTGCAATTATAGTGGCCTTATTTACTGCTGGAAAACCATCTTACTTTTTAGTTTTAGTGTTGCATCATAAAATTTGTGCCTGGTCTCACAAGTCCTTTTCTTATCATTGCATATCTCTTTGTTGTGATTCTGGGACTAATCCCAAGAAATACAATCTGTGTCAAGTACACACGTAGCAGAGGAGGGTAAGATGCTTTTACTGGCCTGCACAGTGAATCATCTACTTGTGCTTATCAGGATACCTGATTCCAAAGAACACTACTGTTCAGTAGTTTTTAAATGTAACCTTTTGATTTCAGTTGCATTATTTTGTATATTGAGCAGTGCAGAAAAATAGTTTTGCTTTTAAATATTGTGATTAATAAGAAAATTGCAAAAGCATGATTGTTAATTATTTGTAGGTAATTGTAAGGAGACACTGAAGGAAAAGGTGAATAGTTAGAATAAGAAGGCTAAGTCTCAAGTTTCAGTTAGTATCTCTGACACACCTGAAGTTTAAAAAGATCTCTGTTTCAGGTATAAAATCATAAATTTCCTCTCTATCTTGAAGACAGTTTGCAGTGGAAGGCAAACCTGGAGACAAATCTGCCTGTTTTCACTCGCATTAAGAGCTCTTTTTGCACCAGTGAGACCAAGCATGAAAACCTTGCCATCTTGAAGTCAAGGTCAAAACTTCCCACAAGCTTCAGTAGTGCCAGGATTTCACCTTAATGGAGTAAGAACACAGTTTGCCCTGTAACTTCTACCGACTCCAAGCATTTCACTACTATGTTGTTAATATTCAAGGCTGCCAAGCAAATGATTAAGGAATACTTTACTTGAGAAATTCAGCTATATTTCTTCTATTTGTGAAAAGGCTTTGATTTTTTTATTGCATTTTTTATTTGAAATTCTCTGCTGTATTATTTCTATAACTACTTCTTGGTCTGTAGATTCTTTGCACATGTATTCAGTTGCCTGGGTTTAAGGTATGTTGGTTAGTTTTGGCTGATGGACATCCAAGTGGTATTGCCATTTCTGTTCCCAGGCTGGATGAGCTTAACTAAGAGAATGGGTCATCACCATGAATATTTGGTCTGGAATTCAAACTTTTCTTTTTCATGATTTTGCTAAGATTTCCTTAATTTGCTGTTTCTCTGAACATTTCTGCCAATAATTTTGTATATAGAATACATAGGGAAAGTGAACATAAGCAACATTTAAACACAGAAAAAATACTTCCAGGTTTGTTTGTTTTTTATGAAAGTGTATGACAGACTATATTCTCTAGTATTGAATGAACTAGCAAGAAAGGCAGAGGCATCTAAGCTTACTGCTGAGATTTCCTACTGAATTTCTCAATTTGCATAGGTTTTAATAGCTAATTTATAGTTATGAATATGTAAACTGTTTATTCTGCCTCATGCATCAACAGAAGTATTATCTAATTTCCAGTTTCAGAATACTTATTGTTAATGGAGTCCAAAAAAAATGACAGGAAAAAACAGCTTGACCTTCAGTTCGATCCTAGGCTGATTTTGTGGGGTTGGCTGTTGGAAAAGATACCTCTTGCCTTGAACATACTTAAAGAATTGAGCATACTTAAAGAATTGAGAAATGGTAAAGATGGCTATAATGTCATTTTTAGAAGTTGCTCTTCCAAGTAGAATTACATGTAGTTTCTTTTTTAAAACTGAGACAAAATGGATATTCCCTCCCATTATCCTTACAGAAGTCTCACAATATTCTACTTTAATTGTCCAAATAATGTAATTTACAACTGTTCTAATATGGTAGTGTAAATGATTGCTCTAGAATGTTGTAGGGTATATTAATAGGGATAACTACCAAGTATTCTGTATTTTAACTAACTGGTGGAAAAGTTGTCCATTGTGAGTTTCACCACCTTGTGTACTCAAGAATAAAAAGAGCTCACATGAGACTTGTCCACAAGGCTTAAAACCTAATAACCCGTGATGTCAAAAGGATTCTCCACATTCCCAATGCATGCCTGTATGTGATTTAGTAACTAAATAACTTTCTATCTTATCTTTTTAATTTTAGATGAATGTGGTGCTTCTGTATCTGTAAGTAAAGAAATGACAGGCCTGACCACTACTAGCTTATCTTGGGTTCCTGTCTACAGGTATCAGAAAATTGGTAACCCTCAGTTGCTGTGGAAATGAGTAAAAGCCACACCTATTTTAACAGCACTGCATCTTTCCAAAAGTGGTTGCAAGTCCAGATTTAACTATAAAATACAATTATTTTAATAAGGGTGATTTTGGTTTTGTTTCAGAGCTGCTTCCACAATCTGGAAAGAAACCTTTAAGAATTAGCAACAGTAATGCACCAGTTACCCAAAGATCTGGGCTCTCTTTTCTTCTTTAGGCCTTGTCAACATTTGGGATTAGCCCATCAATCAGCAAGGGTTAGCAGCAAGTGTAATTTTACTGGTGCAAACTGGAGGTGCAAACAAGGAAGGCTGTAGTTTGCATTAAAGAATTTTGCTTTTGCTTGGAACTGGGTTTACAGTAACCAGTGGAGTTCAAGATTTCTCTAGTTTATGCTTCAGGTTTGTAGTTGCACAGCAAAACTGGTAATCCCCAAGAATTGATGGTGTAACTAGGAGTGTACAAGAGGGGCACCTGCACTGGGCGCCAAGATAGGAGGGATGCTGGAATCACTCCCTACCTGCACAGAGTCCACCAGTGTACTCATGTTGGGAGCCCCAAAACATTTCCCAGCTGCAACAGCAACAGCCTGGGAGCTGGGGCTTGTTAGGAGTCTTAACATCAGTAACCCTGCTCTCTGAACCCACATGTCCTCCTGTCCCCATCCAGAACTGCATGACCCCCTCCCTGCTCTCAAACAGGGTTTGCCCTGGGCACCATCCATGTTTATTACTCCACTGACAAAAATAGATAAGCTATTTCAAAATGTTTTATTTAACAGTTAGTTAAGAAATGAGCATATATCTATCTATCTATATCTAGATAGATAGATATGAAAAGAGATCATTTTCTAAATGGCCAGCTATACATTCAAAATATTTTTGGGAATAGTAATGCTGGAATGTGTGTGTGTTTTATTGAACTTTATTAGCAAAAGGCCTAGTGCAGATGCAATTTTACTGACGTAAAACATGTTTGGTAGTATAAAGTGCAGCTGCCCTTAAAAGGTTTTCAGGCATTGCTACACACCAGCATTACTTTACTATTTTAAGATATTTAGTGTATACCCAGCAAAAGATGAAAAAGTTTTGAAGTTCTTTTATCTTCTCAGAGATGCCAAAGACCTACCAGTTTTTGCCATGTCACAAACCTTGATTTTAAACAACTAATCTGGCTGTGGGAATTGATCCTCTTCCTGGCCAAGAATGGCTTTTATTTGCAATGCATTTTATTTCTTTACGATGACCAGGATCTTGATAGATAAACTATGACATTTTATTTTATGGATCATGTTTGGCTGTGTTTAGAAGGAAAAAAAGCTAGCACCATGAATAGGAGTCACAGACACAAGGAGAACACCACTGAATTGCTACAATAGTAACAGTCTCCTTCAGAAATATTCAGCCTCAGATGGCATTTCCTGCATTAAAAATTGCATAATACTGGAAGAAATTCCCCCAATCCAGGGGTTGGCAATCTATGAGTCCTGGGCTGAATCCAGTTCACAGAGAACCACTTAGTCTAGTCTGAAGATGTGGGGCTTCAGTGGTGTTTGACAGTGGTGGGCTTTGGAGGCAGTCACTCTTCCCACAGCACCCTTGGGAGAAGCAGAGGCTGTGGAGCTCTCCTCATGCTGGTGCACAGAGAAACAGTAGCAGCAGCCAGGTCCTACCACCCCAGCTGGGTGATAGCAGCCAACAACCTGAAAAGACTGCTGATTGCTGCCCTAATCCAATACACTTTCCCTCCAAACATTTTCACTTATTCTGCTTTCCCACATCCATCAGTCTCTCTTTTTCTCAACCCACAATACTTTGCTAATCACAATTCCATCTCTGGCAGCTCCCTTAACTGGTAGCAGTACAGACTATGGGTGGGTTGGGTTTTTTTTGTATTCTCCTTCTTGCAGGTTGATCATATTATGCCCTCTGGGTGTCAGGGAAAGTGGGCTCCCTCTGGTGATTGGCTGGGCAGTTGTCTACTAGGTTTTTATACAGGACTTGTCATTATGGTATCTGAGAACTTCCTAGCAATATGTACAATATAGTCACTTGATGTTGTCAACAACTATTGTCTTCATCTCCTGAGGTAGTGCAGATCTTACATTATTGCTGGTAATTTCTTTTCATTGGAATAAAGAACTAGGAATTTGAGCAGTGTTCCCATAGTTTCAGTGGGAATTTCAGGGGATCTACTAGATCTTTGGCAAATATATGTAATGATTTGGGTGCATTTCAGTTCCAGCTTTCACTTTGCCAACTCACAGCTATGCATTGTAGCAACTGGATGGATTAATTTGTAACATGTTACTCAGTTTATTTCATGCATAGAGATAATTATTTTTTTTTCAGTGTTACAGCCTACTTTTTGAAGTAAAACAGGATTATTTCTGTGCCTATCCTTGCTGATACTAAAACTCTAGATAGCTTTATAAATTTATAGTGTCCTTGGTTTTGTGATGAAGAATTGAGCTGTACCTCTAGTTTGAATATGCACTGGCAAATTTGCTTCTCAAGCAGATTGAGCTGAACTCCAAATTGCAATTATTCCAGATTGTTTGGTTACTGAGATTTATACATATATTCAATGTAGACCAGCAAGTGACAGCAATTTCATTTTTATTTGTGATATTATTGGATTTGAGACTTAGACACAGATCTGAAAAGACCTATTAATTACCTGTGAATAATGGTCTCTGCTGAGAATCCCACAGTAGTTTCACCTGGAGCCAGGTTAAGCAAGATTACTTCTTATCTTCTTGAAATTAGTAAACAGAGGGGAGATAGTAGAGTTGAGCCCATCTCCCATCTTGCATGTTTGCTATACGAGTGGGGATCTTTCTCATTCTTGTTAATGTGTGGGTTTGTTTAGGTTCCTCTTTTCTAGCATGTGGCTCCATGTGGTAACTGCTGTCTCATCCCTTCAGCAAACAGCCTTCAAAGGGCACTATGCGGATATGAAAGGCAATGTTGGAGGGAGTGGAGCAAGGGAATAGTTTTTTTTTCAATCCTTGGACTTTCTTCAAACATTCACAAATCATGGAAAGGAAGCAAGTGCAAATGATATTCTTAACTGCAGCCACATGAATTCTAGAGGCATCTAAAACCCAGTTAACAGTGACTAGATTAAAATACCCATGTAGCCCTAATTTGCTTTTGTTTTTACTCTTTTCTGAGAGAGTTTTTGATTATTTTAGCCATGAATTTATCAAGTCTTGAGTGCTTTCAGCTCCTATTAGCCAATGCAAATCAATGCCCAGAACACTGAATAATATTATAGGGCTTCCTTCTGAAGAAACACTGTGCTTAATTCTGCGGAAGCCCTGTTTAATTAAGTAGGTTTTGTGTGCCACTGTATGTATGTTTATAATTGTTAGCAATACATCTCATATCGATGTGCAGCCAGTAAAACTTGAACAACACTAGTTTCCAAGTTATAGTAGGGGCTATAATAATATAATGGGAGTTATAATACTAGTAATAAAATATAGAATAAAATTCTCTTTATTGATACTTCTTAAAGAGAATCTAAGATGCTAGAAAACATCTTAGTTACAACAATGACCATTAAAAACAAAACACCTTTGTGACATGTTACAGTCCTGTACTCCATTTGCTAGACAAAACACATCATGGGTCAGAAGCTCTCAGTGCTTTAAATTACTGGATGTAGTCAGTGGGAAGTAAAATAAACTACCTTAAGGCCATTTGTCTTGACTGTTATTTGTAAAATACAACCTTAAAATAATTAGGCATTCTAGACTGGATAAGCAACCTAAAATGTGGATCCTCATCCAAACTTCTCAAGTAGAAAGAATCATTCTGAAATTAAGAATAGGATTTTTGACAGGAATGATAGTACCTCTTATTTCTGGCCAGGAAATGCCACACTGAGATATTTTTTTCTTGGTAATACAGAACTTCCACAACTAGGAACACAGTGATTAATTGAATAATTTACAATGTATTATTCAGTATTGTGCAAATATTGTCCTCATGATGCCCTGGGAGCTTTGAATTAGTATAGCTCTAGGAGCTGCACTAATTAAAGCCCCCCCCCCTGCTGCACACATCTATAAACACCTTTTGGTTTTTAGGCTTGTAACTCATGGCACTTCACAGGAAGCATCATGTGTTCCAACAATCCCCTAGACCCAACAGAAGTATGCTGTTGAGTCCAGGGGTGGGAGGCAGGGATTGTTGGGGAATCCAGCTCCTGGCTGCAAGCCTTCAGCCAGTTTCCCCTAGCAATGCCCTCCTCCTTCCAGTCCCCAGCTCTGTTTTCAGAATGGGAGCGGGGAAAGGGAGCAGAGGAAGGTCCTTATGAGGGTTCCCCAGCTAGCTCTGGAGGTTGGACTGGGTAGATTGGAGCCCCACCCACCTGGGGGGGGGTTGTCCAATACATCTGCCCTACCCCTGAGTGCCGGCAGAAAAAGCCACAAACCAAACTCCCTCTGCTCCCTTTCCCCCTCCCCTTCTGAAAACAGTACCAGGGCTGAGAGATGGCACAGACAGAAGTTACTGAAGCTGTTCTGTTTTGGAACATCTTCATCTGAACCTTCACACAATGAAGGTTCAGATTTTTGTGTGAGCAGGCCCTTTTAAAATTGTCTGCAGCTGCGCACTTCTGGTTGGTCACCACTGTAGAGCATTTTTCAGGGGCCAGATTGAATGAAAACTGTCACTTCAGTCTGCATGTTTAATTTCTAGGAAATGTACTAGTTTCTTATCCTACTTGTACTGGAAAAAAATCACCACTGCTGTCAGATTTATATCAATGCAAATAGGGACAGAAGGTTTTAACAAAGAAAGATTTAAAATTAACTTTCATGTATTTGTAGTGTCCTGCGAGTTGTACAATGCATCTTTTCTTGGTTACATATATTTTTAGCATGTCTAGTTGAACATGATTTAATTTTCTCCTGATTTTCAGTCTCACAGATCTAAGTGCCTGGGATTTGGTTATTCTGTTCTCTTACAGATCCTTGAGGACCAGGTCCCAGACTGAAACAAGCATATTAGTGACATGGGATGCTGCAATTATAGTTTGATGGTTGGTCACAATTTAAAAACAGATCAAAGCAGAACAAAGCCCATTCCCTTTGTTGCAGAAGGGGGCACGTACATGAAATCACCTTAGCTACTAAAAACTGAAGGGAGCGTAATGAGTCCATGGAAGAATAAAAGGAGGGATGTACTTTAGCTGCAACCCTGTCTGCACCAGGCAGAGGCAGGTGCTGCTTCCAGTCTTAGACTAGGCCTCATTAAGTCCACGCAGGTCTTCACATTGACTATAATAGAGCTGCCTCTGCTCAACTGCAATTGATCCAAGTACGCTCAAAGTGCCTAAGCCTCTGTCTGACCCTCAGGGACACTTACACTTTTGTCTACCCACAGGCAGTGCCCCTGGGGCTTCCCTGCTGTTGTAGAAACGCAGAAACAATGTTGGCCTGGCTGTGGTTATGATGGCACGAAGGTAACTTAAGGCCATCAGGGGAAGAATGGATGTAGTATGTGAATCAGAACAAGAGTAGAGAATTCAGGGACTGCTTGAGTCTGGTTGGGTTGAGAACCACTGCTCTTACAGCCATAGATGTATCTACACGTGTGCTTTAATGTGCATTAGTCTATTTTAACGTGCATCACAAAAAGCCATGCTTTTTAGCTAATTCACATTAAAATAGGCAGGCTAATGTGCATTTTTGTAGTACCTCCCAATAGAAGATGTGTCTACACATATGCATTTAATGCTCATTGGCCCAACGTAAGGCACATTAAGAGCACGTGTCTACAAGCACGCACCTTTACTGTGCCTTAAAAATGGTGATCTAAGGCTACCTGAGTGTAAAGCAGGTATGACATTTATGTGGAACTAACAGAATTGCATTACTGAATGTGCAGATAGGCATGGTGTGTGCGTCTATTGACTTGGGTGTGCAGACTAAAATTAGTCCCATGTTAATATGCAGGAGCAGCGTATGCACCTATAAGGGTGCAGAGATGTGCTAGATTTAATGCACATTACCTGAAGTACATTCATGAATGTATAGAGGTACCTTGCATGTCTCCAGATCCATCTCGCAGCCCCCTTCTGACTGTGCTGGGCTCAGGGCAGGGCTGCTGAAGGTCCCGTTGCCGAGGAGGCTGGGAATAAGGAACCTGCTTCAGCCTCATCCAGTCCCAGGTTCCTGGCGCTGCCCCGGGTTAACACGAGTGCAGGGCCAGGGGCACGATGTGTGTGGTTGCAGGGACTCTCCCGCGCCCACCCGCTGGAAAGGCGCAGTCACTCCGTCCTAGTGTGCGTGCGGTGGCGGCTGTCTCCGCCTTGGCGGCGCGCTCATCCGAACATGGGACCGGACCCACAGTCTGTTCACACGCACGGCCCGGCCGGGGCCCCGGTGCGGGCTTCCCCGGGAGCGGCCCCGCCTGCGGCGTGCGGGGCGCGGGAGGCGGAAGCTCGGGGTCGTGCTCGCTGCTCGGCCCGCCTTGCCCTCCGCTCTGCTCAGCTCCTCTGCCCGCCCTGCGCTCCGCTCCTCGCCGCCGCCGGCCAAGCGCAGCAGCTATTATTAGTGTTTTGTTAACGTCATTGGCCTTGTGTTGTCGTTGCTCTTACTGTGATTATTGCTTCTACCACTATTACTGTTACTTCTACTTTTACTATTACTACTATCATTACTGCTCTTATTATTACTATTATTATTACTACTGTTGCTTTAGTAACTTGTATTACTATCACTATTGCTACTATTATTATCACTACTATTGCCAATACTTTACTGTTTACTACTACTTTACTATTGCTCTTACTATTGCTACTATTGTTATTATTACTATTATTGCTATTAGTGCTATTTCTGTTATTTTTATTATATTACTATTGCCACTTCTATTATTACTGTTACTGTTGCTATTACGTTCTACTACCTTTATTATATTACTGTTACTACTGTAATATAGTACATGGACTCATTACTATTATTCCATGGACTCATTACTATTATTGCTGTTGTTACTATTGCAATTATTATTACTGTTATTACTATTGCTCTTACTACTTTTATTACTATGCCTATTATTATTGCTACTGTTGCTATTGCTGTTAGTACTACTGCTTTTATTACTGTTACTACTATTACTATTATTGCTACTACTATTGCTATTACCCTTACTACTACTATTCCTATTTTTGGTACCATTATTAGAATTCCTAGTAATATTCTACTGTTACTATCACTATAACTACTACTACTATTATTACTTCTAGGGTTACTGCTACTAGTAGTCTTACTACTACGGCTATTAGCACTACTGCTGTTTCTACTATTATTATTCTGAGTATTTACTAACAGGGCGATGTGTGGGGGGCTGCAGGATTTCAGGCCGCGTGGCTTTGACTGCTGGTCGGACTGTCTCGCTGCGCTTTGCCGCGATAAAGACTTGCTTTTAAACACACACTAAAAAGCAGGGCTCTTGTGTTGCGAGAGCGCGGGTCGCAGGAAACCCTCCGGATGTTTGCTGCTTTCCATGTGCTATTGGCCGGCTCTGATAAGGCCGGGCCCGGGCTCCGCTCGCAGCTGCTCCGCAATAGCCCGGCTGGGGTCGGCGAGAGAGCCCGGCCAGCACTTCTCCGCTCGGCTCGGCTCGGCTTGGCTTGAGGGTGGGAGAGGTCAGGCGGGCCATCGGGGAGATGCGCCCGGTGCCATAGTGAGGATGGGAGAGTGACCGGCTGACCCCGCCGGGCTGCGCTGAGCGGCGGGGCTCTCGGAGGCCAATGAAGTGCAGAGCAGCGCCAGGCACAGCGACGCCCTTGAGATCCAGCGTGCAAGGACCGTGGAGCGGGGGCCCGGGAGGAAAAGAGGCCGGAGAGGGAAAAGCCGCATAAGCAGTTGGTGCCGCGCAGTTACTGCAAGAGCCTCGGCCTGGGCTGGGCGAGGGTTTGGACTTTCTCGGCTGGGGATCAAAACACACCTTCCTCACTTTGATCCCAGATCAATGAGCTGTAGAAACTGTTTGCACTCACCTCCCAAACAAAGTCAGCAGCGGTTTGCTTGCTTTATTACCTCATGCTCATGATAGAGGAAGATTCCCCCTCCCTTTCCCTCTGATGCTAGAAATGACAGCCTGAACGCTGATGTAAGGCGTGCCCAGTCCTTGGCGAGCTTCCCGGCATTTGCTCCGGAGCATTTCTCCCCCCGCGTGACACTCACGCGTGTGCTGCAGCAGTCACGAACTGCTCAGTCTTTCTCCACGTGCTCGGATAGTTTTGCCCAGGCCAGGGCCGGGCCGGCGGCAGCTGGAAGCCGATTCCCAGAGTGTGGACCGGAGAAGCGGGAGCTAACGTTTCGCTTTTCCTTGCATCTCCCTTTCCTTTCCTCGTCTGCAGATGTACCCGTGCAAACTAAGAACAAAATGAAATTTGTCCCCCGAGTGACGCTGGATTGAAGGGGTTCCCAGGAATCCTGTAAATCCCTAAAGTGCGGCTGTGCTGCATTGAGAGCCCCTGAGCACTTCGGGTCCAGTGCACCTAGAAAAAAGAATATTGCAGCTGGTACAATAACTAGCTGCTGATTAAGATAACGTGGACCAGAAAGCTGGACGGATATACCAGGCTCAGGGCAGTGACCCAGAAACTTTGATCAGTTATTTCGTTCCTGATTAGGGTGCCGGACTCTTGTAGCACTTACACTGTGACCGCGCATCTTCAAAGCGAGATTCAAATATCCGTGCCGCTGAATTCGTCTTGTGAATTCCTCGAACAATGCCTGTGTTGTTGTAGACAGGTTACTGTAATAGGAATCGAGCAGGACAGTTGCGCGGCATTTATAAAAAGTGATTTATTTGATGCGTTCTCTCTCCCTCTTTTTAATAATATCTGCCGCGGAAGCCAAAGGGACGAACATGATCATTATTAGCTTTTTTATGGATGAGAATTATTACTATGGCTCTGTATTAGTTGGTCTAATAAAAAAAAATCCCATTTGCCCAAAGAACCTCGTCTGGACTAACATTATTATTATTTATGAATTATTATTCAATTATTACTATCGCTTGTTATTGGTCCATTAAAAGATATCACGTTTACCCAAAGAACCTTGTCTGCTAAAGGGACAAGGGATTATTATTTTTACTTGCTACTAATGATGATTAATTATTACCATTGCTTTTTATTAGTTGGTCTAATAAAAGATATCACATTTACCCAAAAAACGTTGTGCGTCAAAGGGACAAATGTTATTATTAGTTTTCAAGAATGATTCTTAATTATTACGATTGCTTTTTCATTAGTTGGTCTAATACAAGATACCGCATTTACCCAAAGAACCTTGTCTGCCAAAGGGACAAATGATTGATCTGATTGATTGATCAAATGATTGATCTGAATTATTATTAATTATTACTATTGCTTTTTATTGGTCTAATAAAAGACATCATATTTACCCAAAGAACCTTGTCTGCCAAAGGGACAACCATACATTACAACTGCGGATCCTTCCTGACGACCTGTTTTCCCAAACAGGCTCCACCAAGGTTGTAAGGGAAAGGCCAAAATGTTTTGGTTGGGCCGCTTGTTTTCAAGGCTCTTAAAGCAGCTGGTGGCTAATGGTTTGGAAGGCTTGTGGCAGGGAAAAGTGCCGTCGTTCTGCATGAAACGCGATCCGAAAGTGCCTAGTACTCAAGTTAAATGAACCGATTGGTAAAGGACAAGGTTCGCTGGGTAGATGTGATATTAGACCGATTAAATAGGTGGAAAAAATGTTCTTTGCAAGCTTTCGAGCACAAACACCCTTCTTCAGGCATAGGGAGAGTCTGCTAGTGTGTTGTGTTCTCCATAGACCAACTGGGCTACAACCAACGCCCCGGGCTGGTGAGGGACACAGGGGACATCTAAGAGTAAACCCCAAGGAGTATCGCAAGACCCAGAGCCCTGGGGCTGGGAGGGAGGATATTGCCCCGGTAGAGCCACACGGACTTGACTCAGTAGAACTTTGTGGTATCACATCTTTTATTAGACCAACTAGACTTCTGCAAAAAAAATGTCTAACGAAAGATATCGCCTCTACCACAAGTTCTGATTCCTTTTAGATCAATACGGCTACAACCGGGATACCTGACTCAACAGAAATTTGGAATTTGGCTTTGCCCAGTGCAATTGAGCTCTGATACGGCCCTTGAAATGATTTTTTATTTTTTTATTTTTTTTACAAATGGCCACGGGAGGTTTCCAACCCCAAAGGGTAGGTGCTTCGGATACACTTGTGCATCTCCTCTTCCTCCTGTCTCGAACCCTTGTTGTATTTTTTATAGGAAACATGAAATCAAATGTTGGATTTAATTAATAGGTTGGCTGCCTTTATTTATTAGTACAGTCGAGGATTCTTTTGACCGAAGTTGGCGTCCAAACAAGTGTTCGAACTTTTTTTCGCGAAAATCTTGTTGGTTAAATAAAAGATATCACTACTACGAGTCCTGATTGCTCTTAACCAAATAAGTCTCTTTAATCTTCTGCTGAAAGCTCGGCAGTGTCTCAGGTAAGCATTGATGCATTTAATACCGCCACATAAGGGAGCGATGACTGCAAACCAAGGTTTGATGAAAACGTTGTAATTTTGATAAATTTATACGTCAAATGAGCACGTTTGCGGTACACTACAGCGCACGTGCACATGTACACATCGGGACTTTCAAGGTAGGGATCTATCAAATGTCCAACTCGCTGTCTCTTGACTGTATTCATAATTCATACATACAAGCCGGGTGTGCTCAGACTACGTCTCAGCTCCTGATCTCTCTCTGAAGTGAAAAAAAAACAATTTACTCGCGTGAGCAACACAACTCCTAAGCGCCCTGTTGAGCACCTTATTATTCCGTGTGTAAGACACACACCCCTGTTTTTTTTTCAAACGTCTCGTTGTTTTGATACACGATAGCACCTCTATCACGACCTTTTGCTTCTAGACCAGTACGGCTACAACCTGGATACCAGACCACACCCATAACATTTTCACTGGCAGTGCGGGGTCACTAGAAAATAAGAAGGAAAAATTGGTGAGTAGGTAAAAAACTTCTGAACTGGATTAAAAAAAACCGGCGCGAAACGAAGGTGAACGGCTGCTTGCCCCAGCCACCAAGCGGCTGAGCTCAGCGGGGACGGGGAAGAGGCTTCACCTGTTCTGGGTGTCTTAGCCAATTCTCTAGGCTTTAGCTAAAATCACATCGAAGCACAGTGGCAGCCGCAGGATATTTGCTGCCACCTTCCCAGTCCCTGCTGCGGGGAAAGGATGTCTCGGCTGAGATTTTTGTCTCGTGTGTGTGCAGCGCGCGCTGGTGGGGACCGTGCCTGCAGGGCCGGGCGGGGCTCGGGGCACGGCAGACACCGCCTCTCACGATTCCCGTCCCCGGGACACAGACGGCACCGCGCCGGTTCGCACGACACCGACGCAGAGCGATCCCTCGCCGCCGCCGCCCCGAGCCCCGCGGCACCTGCGCAGGTGAGACGGGGTGGGCGTGGCGCCTCCCTGGCCCCGCCCCGCCCCGCCATTGGCCGCCGCGCTGCTCAAATGGGACCGCGGGCAGCTGCAGCTGGCAAAGTCCGGGAGCAGCGGTAGTTCGGGGTCGCTGTCTCCTGCCGTCGCGCCATGAGCAGCCCCGACGCGGGCTACGCCAGCAGCGAGGACCAGGCGCAGGGCCGCTGCGCGCTGCCGCTGCTGATGCCAGGCCTGGGCGCCTGCCCGTGGGTCGAGCCGCGAAGCCCCTCGGGGGAGGCCGAGGCCAAGGCGAAGAGCGAGGCGCCGGCGGGGGCCGGGCGCGCCAAGGCCGAGGCGCGCATCCGCCGGCCCATGAACGCTTTCATGGTGTGGGCCAAGGACGAGCGCAAGCGGCTGGCGCAGCAGAACCCGGACCTGCACAACGCCGAGCTCAGCAAGATGCTGGGTGCGTGGGGCCGAGGGCGCGGGGCGGGACGGGGCGGCGCGGCGCGGCGAGGCGAGGCGAGGCGCGGCGGGCGGGCTGGCGGGCGCTGACAGCCGCGCCCGGGTGTGTGGTCCCCACAGGCCGCGCGTGGAGGGCGCTGTCGCTGACAGAGAAGCGGCCGTTCGTGGAGGAGGCGGAGCGGCTGCGCGTGCAGCATATGCGGGACCACCCCGCCTACAAGTACCGCCCGCGCCGTAGGAAGCAGCTGAAGCGGCTGAAGCGTGTGGAGAGCGGGTTCCTGGCTCCGGGCGAGGTGGCGGGCGCGGGGCTAGGCGCGGGAGGCGGGCGGCTGCGCGCCGACGGCCTGGGCCTGGGCCTGGCCTACGCCGAGCCGGGCTACCCGCCGGGGCAGAGCGTGCCGCCGCCCGCCGCCGGGCCCCGTTACCGGGACTGCCCCCTGGACGGCTACGGCCTGCCCACGCCCGACCCCTCGCCGCTCGACGCCGCCGCCCCCGAGGCCGCCTGCTTCCCGCCGCCGGAGGACTGCGCGCTCGGGCCCTACGGCTACGCGCCGCCGCCGCCCGACTACGCGGGGCCCGGGCCGGGCGCCTACTACGGGCCGGGCCGCTCCGCGCTGCCGGTGCCCCTGGCGCTACCCCTGGCGCTGCCGCAGCCGTCGCCGCCGCCCGAGGCGCCGCTGGAGCCGCTGGCGCAGGACGAGCTGCTGGGCGACGTGGACCGCGCCGAGTTCGAGCAGTACCTGCGCTTCGCCTGCAAGGCCGAGCTGGGGCCGCCCTTCGACGGCATCGCGCCCGGCCCCGCGCCGCTGCCGCCGCTGCTGCTGCCGGACGCCGGCCCCAGCGGCTTTTACTGCGGTTACCCGGACTTGTGAGCGCCGCCCCGCTCGGACTCGGCCCTGGCGCCTGCTCCTATTTATCCGTAACTTATTTGCATCTGGAGAAGCGGCGGGGCCCAGCGCCCGCTCCGGCTTTGCGGCCCCGGCTCCGTCCCGGGATTTTCCCGGGCCGGCGGCGAGGCACGGAAGCGCCCTCTCTCCTCTCCTTTCTTCTCCCGCTGTGTCCCCGGTTGTTTGAAGGCTGGGACTGATTATTTTTATACGCTCGGAGGTCGGGGTTTGTACAGGCTCCTTTTGCACTTTTTACAGATAAGGGGGGGGACAATAAAACTGCTCATTTTCTACCCACAAGCCTCTTTTCTGGGCGATGCGAAACGGAGCGCTGCCGGGCCCCGGTTCCTGTCTCCACAGGCCAATCCCCCTCGCGTTACCCCAGCAGGGAGCAGCCCCCTCTTCACTCCAACCCCCTGGTCGCTGCCATCTCCTTCCTCGTTTGGACTTATTGTCATTCAGTGGCACCAAAAGTCGGTGGCCCCTGTAGGGAAGCTGGAAAGGGAAAGAAGTCTTCAGGGTGTTTTCCAGGGCTCGGCCTTCAACCTAATGAAGTCGGGGCCATGGGTGGTTGCTGCGGCTCCTTCCCTGGCAGAGCCGAGCAAGTGCTAGGAGCTCCATCGCCCGGAAGGGAGGAATGTGTCCCCTTCCGGGGGGGGGCAAGCAGGACCGTAGTCAGCCGCAGGGTCTCGGACCGCGGCAGCCGGAACGCAGTGTTGAAATCCCCGAGCTGTTGTCTAAGTACGGTAAGAAAATGTGCATTGAGACTTTAGGGGTCTCCCTCTGTCCATTTGACAATGCAGATTTATTTCTTTCCCGTGCACACTTCTGTAGAAATAACTGCATGCTACAGTAACCTGTCTGTCATGAGACCATAGCGTAAGGAAAACCCTTACGGTGGATGGAGGCAGTGGGGCCTGCCCGACTACTAAAACCGTTTTTTATAACTTAATGTTGTGTTCAAACTCCCCTCCAATCTCCGTAGTCCTAAAGGTGGCTGGGGGAAGCGCTGGGACCCCTCCAGTAATGTCTTGCGTGAAGCAAGAGGGGCAGAACAGGAGCTGAGGGCGATGACAGGGCTGCTTGGGAGCCTGGATTAAGTAGAGAGGGCAATTGAAACAAAACATCCTTTTTCAAATTAAATGTAGTCTGGGTTTTAACTCTAGGGCGGGTGAGCAAGTGCTGCGCTGCAACCTGGGCTGGTCCAAAACGCATCGGAGCAATGAACTTGGAAAGACTGGCCATGATTTTTCTAGTGTCTGTCTCTTTTTCAATGCAAAGTTTATAATAAATATCTCAAGATTCTACTTTCCTGGTATAATTTTCTACCCTCCAGGTTTGTAAATGAAACTGTCTCATTGTGCTGCTGTGGCTCGCCTGGGGAGTGTGTGCTATGTCGCACCAGTTTTTCTCTCCTCGCTCCCAGCACTTGACAGCAGATCACTTGTATGGATATAACCAGATTTAGTTTATGCCCATTCGTACACCCCCCCCCCCCATTCTGTTCACAACTCGATGGTCATAATCCTTAATAGCGAACTTGGGAGTAGAGTAATACTGGTAACTAGTAGTCATTATTAGAGCAGATTTTCAAATGTTGCAGTATATTGGTGGCCTGCATGTTTGCATCTGTCAAGCCTAAGGCGCACACACGCAGTCAACTGGGCATCTCTCAACATTGTAATGGTAGGAGGCTAAAAATTTCAGCGCAATCCAGTGCCACTTCGTTATGCTCTGAAGAATCAGATCCCGGGGCCAGAGAATATTAGAAGGGGTCATAGAGACCGAAAACGGCAAAAAACGTTCAATGCATGCTAGCCTATGCATCGGCATTTTTGCACAGGCAAGCTCAGTTGAAACATTACAACACAGACACCCGCTGGTTTTTTTGGGAATAGGATGTTATGGGGACATCACTGATGCATGATAACTTATGGCAGTATCCCACGAAATATTCGGATTTAGTAAGGCATTACTGATTTAGTAATTCAGGCTCCCAAGCTGCCCCGTCCCTCCTTTCAGCCAAGGGGCAGTACTAGCACAGTGGCAGTATCGTAGCCAATATAGTTTACCAGAGGCCCGATATTGCTAGTTGAAAACTTTACTTATGAAATGCTTTCTGTCCGGTAAAAAAAAATTAAAAAATCCTGGGCTATCACTTTTAGACTACATATCTAGACAAGCAGCCATGGGGGTAATGGTCATAATTAAGCTAAATAAGCGTACCCTGCTTACAGTCATACCCAACAGCTCTCCCAAATGACTCGCAAAAATAGTGACCTTGTTTCTCCCCTGGAGCTTTAGGATAAACGTGTTTCCGCCGAGTTTTTAACCCCTTCATATATTCCTCCTAAATACATAAGCCCGGCACAGTAAATGCATCTCTCCCCGCAACCCCGTTAAGAACAGGCAGAGCCCATTGACCGAAAGTCACTTTTACAGGAAGACCAGGTTTTCGGGGTATATACCTATACCTTTATACTTATACTTTCACAGGAATGATCCTAAACGTGAACTTGCAAGATTCCCCACTCGGATCCTCTGGGACAAAAAGGTATTTAAATCGCTATTCGCTTGGTAATGCAAATCGGAGCCAAAGGAGCGAAAGCATGATGCTGATGTGTTTGTCGTTGAGTCCTGGCTGTCTGACACTCGGCGTTGGCCGAAGGTGGCAGAAACTGCTTGGAAATAAACCGGCGGATTTTTATTCCGCACTTGACTTTTATAGTCTTTCGCCCTCCCCTCCCGGGAGCTGGGGGGCGGCTCCCGCCCAGGCTCGTCCTTGCTCCTCCCTTGCCCCCGCTCAGAAATGAGGGAGCTGCGAAGCCCGACCATGCCCAAGGTAGGGCCCCAGTTGGAGCTGGAAGCAAAGCCGGGACTGTGTGTTCAGCAAGTTTCGCCTTTTTCTGTCCCCGAGGTTGCCGGGGGACACGGGGGTCTCGTCCGCAGGCAGGTTAGCGAGCGGTGCGGGGACTGTCGGGCAGAGCTCCGGTCCGCGCCAGCTGCTCGTGGCACGTGCAGGTAATTGTTGCCCGCGGCGTTTGCTGCCTGCCCCGGAGTTTTGCCTGCAGGCAGTGGGGGGAGGAGCCCAGGCTCCCGGCAGGTAGCAGCCCCGCTCCGCCCTGCACACAGCGTCTGCCTCAGGCTGGGCTGGAAAAAGGCTGTCCCGCCCGTGTCCCCGCTCGCCAGGGCCAGGTCAGGCCGCGCCGCCCGCAGCAGGAGCCGGGCAGCTTCATCCCGGCGGGTGAGCAACCCGCACTGGCACCACCGCGCCGCGAGCTCACTCCGTGCCGGGGTTTCCCCATTTTCCTCCGGCCCGAGATAGCTCAGGAGCTACCGACTCCGCTCCGGGCAGGGAGCCCAGCCCGCCCAGCGCTTTCCGGGCACGGGCAGAAAGTTGTGATGAGGGGCACGGGAGTCCTGACGGGGTTCGTGTGTGTGTGTATTGTGTTACATGTATTTTATGTACATATATAAACACCCCGCCCCCCATGAATGCACACACGCAGGCAGACACACACACACACACACACACACGAAAAATCCTAATATGTGAATATTGGTAACTAATACATACATACCCATTATGTATATAATCAATACACACATTTATAATCAGCGCGCACACACACACGTATATGTATGTATCAATACACACATCTATATATACATAGATATGTGTAGATATATCAATACACTGATAATACAATG
>JAGPOW010000261.1:66228266-66250161 GCA_030014935.1 Caiman crocodilus | reverse complement strand
CATTGTATTATCAGTGTATTGATATAGAGGATAAGCATTGTACTATATCAGTACACCTACAATAAAATGTATAGATATATCTATATGCAGATGTATACGTCTATATATCAGTACACACACACACACACACACACAACACCTCTGGTGCTGAGACTCTGCTTTCTGCAGCCTTCCAAGGTAAGTTGGAGGGGGCAACATTTGTGGCCTTGTCTACATAAGAACATTTTATTTTTTCGGTATAATTTAAGGTCTGGATTCCAGCTCCCCAAGACCTTGCTTACTAGGAAGTGGTTTTAAAGGACTGTTGTTACTCTGCAGAAACTGGGTATGTCATCCAGGTAGCAGAGAAAAAGACACCCTTTGGAGATTTTTGTTCTAGAATGTGAGTATCTATACATGAAACTTTTCAGGAATAGCTCTTCTGCTTTAAATGAAAACCCTGCTTGAATCTGAAACATTTTTTTCAGTGTAGAACAAGTGCCTATAGAGCAAGTTAATGTAGATTATATATTGCAGAATAGACTTTTCAGGCAAATTCCCTGTACATGGGTGTAATTACTTATACAGTGGGAAGTTGGGAAAAGGATTTATTAGCACTACTCCCTCCACCCCCCGACCCCATATAATGGAATAAGTATGTCTATTTCAGGTTTATATTGATGTAACTATATTGCTACAACCAAAAACCCAATAACTATATTGGTAACACTTTCCCATGTAGACAAACACTGCATTAAATCCATACTAATACAATCCTAGTAATGAGGGGACATTGCCTAGGTAAAAGTTATACCTATGTAAACAGCAAGGATTTTTTAGGGTTCTATCTTACTGGACCAACTATGTAGGTTTTTTTTCTCTTTTTCTTATATATACATATATAAAAATATATAACCCCTATAGTACAAAGAACACTGGACTGGGGGATCTCATATAGTGGACTTTGAGGCCATTTAGAGGACTGTGATGATTAAGTTCAAGTGTAATCAACATGGTGCCAAGAAGGTTACAGGAGCCAGAGAGCCATCTGTGTTAGTGTCCCAGGGTCATTGATACTCATGTAGCTGAACTGGTTTTAGCCACAGTGGGAAACTTCTTTTAAAATCTCTTTGTGCAGAGGCCTAGAAGCTATGTCCTGTATGTTACTGTATTTACACTGAGGCTCAGTCTGCTATACAAACAAGCATGCTGGGGACCTAGTTAAGTACCAGTGAAAGCAAATATGTCTGTAGTTTTAGGCCTCTTACAGTACTGCATCCATTTTATAGACATAGGGCACGTCTACATGTGCACATTTAATGCACATTAAACCTATTTTAATGCACATTAAAGTGTCACTAAAAACCCTGGGTGCCTACACATGAGTGCAGAGGCTGGTCTGACATGCTGGAATTCCAGTGCATCAGAGTAGACTTGATTAATGTATCAGCATCCCTACTCTTAAAAATGGCCACGGGGCACTTGAGCTATAACTTGTTGAATGAGCTTTAGTTCAAGTGTGCATGAACAACTGGTGCCTACCAAGACTGGAGGGGCACCATTTGTGGTGGTGAGCAGTGAGTAGGGATCCCTCCCGCCAATACCAGTGGTGGTGTTGGTGGGGGAGGTTGGGGGGGAGGAGGAGCAGCAAGTGGGGATTGCCAGCAGACACTGGCAGAACTGGAGAACTCCTGTGCTATGTACGCTCTGGTACATGGCAGGTTACCCCAGATAGGGTAGGGGAGGTTGGGGCCAGCAACTCGGCAGCCTTACCTGGAGTCCTGGGGATCTCCTGCGGCTGCAACCATGTCAGGAAGCCTGGCTGGCAACCTGTGTGGCTCTGGCTGGCCAGGCTCTGGTTTTGGGCCAAGCAGCCATCCCACTTTTTTTGGCCATGGGCTTTTTTGACCCCGGTTGCAGCGGGGAAGGGAGAACACCTGCACATGCAGTGTGTGGTGTCACAGATGGGTCTATGGCACCAAATACCACACATCCATGCTCATCCGGACATGGCCTAAAACAGGCTAATAGCTGCGCATGGAGTGTGCTGTTGCTGGCGGAGAAGTGGCCATTCATGGAGGAGGAGCAGTAGCTGCACATGTAGGTGGAGTTGTCCCACACGTGCTACAAGTACTGGCCATGCTGCAGGAAGCAGCAGAAGTGGGTGCTGGACACCGGACTGGGTGGCTTTTACTGTGGCTACCCAGATTTGTAAGCATCACCCAGCTCGGACTCAGCCCTGAAGCCTGTTTGCACTTATCAGTAATTTATTGGGACCTTTCCCTGGCAGGCTCAGCCCACACAGTGCTCGAGCTCTGCCTGCACCTGGGACGGAGAGGCTGAGTCTGGGTCCAGGCCCAGCTGTGGGAGTGACCACGCCTGTCGGCCTGCACCAGCATCCAGAAAAGACCCTCTGTCCATCCCTCATGACATGGTTTCCAGCATGAATGATGCGTACTCCTGGAAGCAGAGGGGGGCATGGCGCCTGCCTGCAGGCAGCAGAGGTAGTGTCAGTGGTGGGGGCATGGTGGCGGTGAGTGGATAGCTCCTGCAGGTGCCCACAGCAGTGGTGTTGATAGCAAGGGGGAGCAGGGGGTGGTGAGTGCTGAGCGGCAGTCAGTGACCATGTGCAGATGCTGCCAGGAGTGGCACCAGCAGCCTGCAGACACTATCAGCAATGTTGGTGGTGAGTGGGGGTGGTGAGTGGCGACTACCCTCAGGTGCCGCTGGCAGTGGCGGCAGCAGCCAGTCTCAGGGGGTGCATGTGCAGCTGTGTGCACCCCTTAGGCATCGTCAATTGTCTCCAGGCTATGTGTCACCCTTGGGGCTTTTTTTCCTAGGACTGATATGTTTTTATACTGGTGAAAATAAATCAGACTTCTAGACATTTCTCTATTCCTTGTGGCTTCCCTGCATGGACAGTGTCTATCTTTTAAGCAGCCGCAACATTGATTTTGTTTTAACTAGGGAACATAGATGAGAAAGATGGGTGATCTCTTGGCCTGTGAGTGCTTCCTGCCACAACCCCTCAGGCTCTAGCAGTGTCCTCTTAAATGAAGTTATGTTGGACGAGACCAGCTGCCTAAATGACTGAATGCATTTTGTTCATCTTCCACTATTTTACCCTTTCAAAGCAAATTGCAATCCTTCTAGTAACTTTTTCTTTTAGCTTTGTCTGTGTACTGTAAAAGCCTTCCTTTCACAGTTTCCTGTTAAGTGGAAGGGTCCTTTTTGTTACAGTGTATTTAGGTGATGGCCAAATTACTCCTTCTTTCCAGCACCTGAGCCAATTTGGGAATTATGCTGCTTGAAAAGGATATGTGCTTCCCGTATGAACACTTTTTAGATTGCTAACAGAAAGGGGGGAGGGGGAAGGGAGTGGTTTTGATGCTGCGCTAGGCTTCATGTGCAAAGGTGTGAAATGCATAGGAGCATCCTAAACCTTCAGTAGCCTGTCCCATAGGTGTAACATACAGCTGGTCAGGGCTTCCACAGCCAGTACTGCTAGAGGGGAAAGTAATAAACACATTTTTGAAGTAAGATGTTTCTTTGAATTTTTAGGTCAGCAGTTTGTCAGGTGTGAAGGTTCAGATCTAGTGCTCATGTTCAGGCATATGTCTGCCAGTTTAAAAGAACAAATCAATACAGGTCTTGCTTATCAAACAATGTCCATTACACATACACTCAAATGATATTTCTATCAAGGACTTATTTCCCTTTTGAGTAGCAGATATGATGACAGACTTCAGTTTGCCAAACAAAATGCAACCTTTTTTACTATATAGTTTAATAAAACCTCAATGTTCAAAGAATAAAATAAGCTTACTTCCTCATGAACTGGAATCTTTTGTTTAATTGCAAGGGTAAAATCAGTTATCCAGTGTTTAATTCTGACAGCATAAACTGCTGCTACTAGGTATCATCAACAAAAATAATTCTGGCTAGTGTTAACAGCCTGACTTGAGGCCATCAAGAATTTAACTACTATGCATGGAACAACTGAATTTAATTTTTAGTAAGTATTCTACTAATAACCCTCTTAAGATGATAATGCTTCATTTAGTAATTAAGCAAGAAAATATAATTTTATGTAGCATCGTTTGTGATCAAGGGGACAAATTTGATTTGATTTATGCTAGTATAACTGGTGGGGCTCCCAGTGGTGTAGGAGCTCCCAGGAAATATGAGGCCAGTTACTGCCCCAGTGAAAGGTGGGTCAGGGCACCTTAATAACCCCAGCTTCCACATCCCTGCTGGGCAAGATCAAGCAAGGGGGGCCCAGGCTCACCCCAGAGCACTGAGGCAGGGCCCAGGTTGGTGGAGAGACCTGTGGTGGTGCCCAAACTCTGCAGTGGAGGTCTGAGGCTGCTTGTAGGATCCAGCATGAAGCTCCAGCGGGGTGGGGCCCTGAGCCCTAGGGAGCTATTAAGGAAGGTCCTGGGGCCAGGGATAAGGGGATTGCCCAGGTAGGGTTTGGGGACAGGGCTTGGAGCTCAGATCCCAGAGGAAGGTTGGAGCCCTGATCCCAGAAGAGGAGTTGGAGCCCCGTGAGTGTGGAAGGGGTTGGAGCTCAGTGTGTGGGCACAGGACCCGGTATATGCTGCTTTGTGTGTGTACTGAGTAAACCCAGTGTGAGGGTGCTGGGGCCAGGAGCTCCGGTGGAGATGGAGAGTCCCAGTGAGACTCCTGAGCTCAGGTCCCAGAGCTAGCTAGCTGGAGGTAACACCTGCAAGGCTTGGGCTATGGTGTAGGGGAGGATTGGAGCCACAGATACAGTGCCTCTGGCATCGGGGCAGAAAAATGAGCACCCTCCCATTGGTGTAATGTCTTAGTTATTTTCCAACAAGGTATGGCAGGAGAGAGAGAGACAGGTGGTTAGCTCAGAAACAGGTGGGTGGACCAATGTATGACCAACCTCGGGAAGGCTCACTTCTTACAGGGAGGAAGCGAGTAGCAAAGCCCAGAAGCTTTGCTTTGGTAAACATAGACATAGCTATGTCTAGATCATCTCTGACCAGTGGCTGTCCAACCTCTTCTTAAACACCTCTCCAGTGATGGGGAATCCACAAGTACCTTTAGACAGTTTATTCCACTGCTGTATTATTTTAACAGTGAAGAAGTTTTTCTGGATATCCAATCTAAATTGACTTTGCTGTAACTTCAAGCCATTTGTCTGTGTTCTCTATGCAAGAGGACTATGCACTATGCAAGTGAGGAAATGTGCTTTCCCTTTTCTTTCTTTGAAAAATTTGAAGGCTATCATGTCCCTTCTTAAACACCTTTTCTGCTAGTTTCTTCAGCCTCTCCTTGTATAACATGCTTCTCAAGCCCTTCATCATCTTTGTTCCCCACCTCTGGACTCTCTTTAACTTCTCCATGCCCTTTTTAAAATGTAGATCCAGAACTTCACACAGTATTCCAGAACTTCCTATGCAGAAGATCTGTCATCCACAACTCTGCTGCCATGGACTAATACAGATCCAGGGAGAGCCAGGCAGCTGCAAATGACTGGATTGCTGCAGGGGATGGTGAGCTGGTGAGCTTTGGATGAGCAATGAGATGCAGAGGGGATGAGCAGGAAGTGGCTGTGGGGAGGGAGGGTGCTGCCAGTGAGCTACAGGGTGAAGAGGAATGGCGGGTACTGAGGAGCCTCTGAGGAGCCAGGCAGACTTGTGCACGGCCCTATTAACCAGTTCTCTTGTGACAAGTCAGATGTGAATGTGACAGAGGATCTTAGAGAGGATATTAACCCTTAGCATGTGACTGTTCACATCACTTACTAATTTTACTACTGCCTAACATTCTTTGGCATTAGCATGTACAAATTGTAATGTCTGTTAATATTCTTATTAGTGCTAGCTCCACAGGAATTTAGCAGGAGCAAAGGACTGTGTGAGGCTCTGAACTAAATGGTTTAATTTCAAGTTCCTAGTCAGGGACAAGGAATCAGAACTCAGTAAAGATGATATCTTTTATTAGACCAACTAGATTTTTGTTAAAAAAAATCCTTTAATTGCAAGCTTTCAGGCACAAGCACCCTTCTTTAGGTATAGGAGAAAAGATTGTAAAAGTTCTTCTACGTAGAAATACAAGTTCATATTTCATAGGATAATTAAAGTTCTGGTAAAATCTCCTGCTCCTGTTACTTTCTGCCTTTTCCTGTCCCCTTCTGCTACTATACTCCTCCCCCTGGATTCTGCCTATGGGCAGATGTTCATTGGAAGTGCTCCAAATCCTCCGAGATGTAGCAGCTTCCTTTAGTCTTACAAAGTGTTTTAGTCTCTTGTGACAGCTGTGTCATGCCTGGCAGCACCTGCTTCTGATGTACCAATCGTGTATCTGTGACACAGCAGCAGTGAATGCTTTTGTGCTCCCCACAGAGATGGCACTGGGGCTGTTGCCTAATTTCCCTATTCATCCTCAATTATACTGTAGCCAAATACTGCTTCAAGTTGGAATGATCCAGTTTTGCATAGGCACATAGTCCCCTGGTCTGCAATACTTCAAAATGGCGGCAAAGGCATTCACTGGTGGTGATTTCCAGCCAAGGAGCTAGACCAGGAATTTTTACATGCATCTTGGCCTCCAGTCTCTGGAGCTACCTGAGGCCTGGAGAGTACTCATTGTCTTTGTGGATGTTAGAAGGCAATCTGCACCCTCACCAACCCCACCTGGTATCAGGCATAGCAGCATTAGTGTAGGGGTTAAACTCATTATCTACAGCAGTGGTGCCCAACTTTTTTGCCTGAAAAGCTAGATGGGTTCAATTCATGGTCCATCCATGGGGTGAATCCAGGCTGTGGTCCCAATCTGGCACCCAGGACAATGGAGAGGTGTGGGGGAAGGGGGAGAGAGAGCATGGTCCAACCTCATCCCAGCCTCATAGAGGGTGTGGGTGGGAAGGGGGCTTTAACCTGGTCCTGTGGAGCAGGGGTCGGGGGTTGCCTGGAAAGGGCATGGACTGGCTATGACCTTCTGCGGGGCTTGAGGTTCGGGAATTTGGCAGCAGGGGAGGGTGACGGTATCAATTGTCGCTGCTCCCCTGCCACCAGTTTCTTGACTCTTGGGAAGCCCCTGCAGGCCAAATGGGATGGCTCTGCAGGCTGTGTTTGGTCTGCAGGCTGGAAGTTGAGCACCTCTGGCCTACAGGATAGGCTGGGCTTAGTACATAAGCTCAGGCCCTTCATTTGGGGTTTTGTTGCTCACTGCCTTACACCCAGCAGCAGCTGTGTCTTGTGCCTTGATCCTTTTTTGCCACTGGCTCCTGACCTCTGGCCTGGCCTAGAGTATGGGCATAGATATCAGTGCAGACTATCATAACCAAATCAGTTGAGTGTCCAAGTCACAATAGACCGCATGGAGCCATTACCCCAGATTTGGTCACGTTCCACCTCATTAGTTATTCCTAGGTAGCAGTCCATTATTGGCCACTCTGGACATATAAAAGTTCATGCAGCTTCCGCCTGAGTCGGAGACCTCCGAGCACACAACAGAGTATCCACGGAGAACTCTGTAGTGCGACTGAGGAAACTTGGCGGACTGATCACCCACCAATATCTCCCTGTCACCGGGTCCTCTTGACATACCCTTGTTATCTGACAGGTTCCTTTTTGTTCATAAACTCGTTAACTCATAACTCATTTGATTATCCGTGACAATGCAAGCAAGCTACCTCGAGGCTTGCACTGCCATTCCACGCTGCGTAAGTAAAATAATCTTTTAAAACCAATAAGCTGTCTTGCCTCTCCATCACCAGTCCGCCTGATGTCTGATTAAACTAGCAATCCTCTGGTCGGCTTCGGCCGCCTGAGACACAGACTAGGAACATGACTTGGACCTTCTGGTGACGACACCTCCATGTAGCATTGGCTCCTGATCTGGATTCCCTATATGCTCAAATACTTGTTTGACCCCACACTCCTCAAGCCTGCTTACACCTCAATCCTTACAGTGGGCGTGGTGAAGCATTGTGGGATGTTGGAGGACCACACAGCCTTCTAATGCATTCTATTACAGTGTGTAGATGTTTCAATAAGTGCTTTGAAGACATTCTTCATTTTTTCCAGGGTAATTGTTTTAAGCAGTTTGCCTTTTGGAGAAGAGTTTCACTTGCTGTAAATGTCTGCATCCTTGCTGTATCAAAGGCATGTGGAGCACTTTGAACAGGGCACCTGTTTGTGGCCTCTGTTGCCACTCCTACTAGTTTATCCCCCAGTTTCTAAACTTCTTTACTGTTCCTTGCCTCTCCTATTAATTCTATTGCTGTTTTCTGCCTCTGCCTCTTTCCATTTTCTCCCCATCCATGTTTCAGTCAGCATCTTATTTCTCACTCTTTCCTCTTCTCCGTGGCTACTGCTTTTAACTTTTTTGCCTACAACCATCTATCTTTCCTTTTTACAAGCTCCTGACTGTCATCTGGTGCATCACTTCACTTTCTTTACTCCTCATCCATTTGTAGTCAAGTCAAACTCACTCATGTTTTCTTCCCCTTCTTTCATGTATATCTACAAAACAAGAATCCACGAACAAAGTAAACATCACCCTGCTCTAAATTCCACTATCTGGGACCACTGCAACCACTCAAACCCAAGAAGAGCCGTTGTAGGAAAAACGCTGCTCAATCCCTGCATCTCTGGAGTGGAGCATGTAGGGTACAGATGGTATCTTCAGAGAACTTGGCTGCCACATTCTAGCAGGTCTTTCCTGGCCATGTGCAAACTTTCTTCTTCCCTTGCATGTCACCTTCTGGAGGCTCAAATTAACCAACTTTGGGCAAATTTCGTTGGAGACAGGAAAAGGCACATCCCTAACCCTTTAGGCAACTCACATCTGCTAAATGTCAGGTTCCTGTTTCAAGGAGGGCAGTCAGCAAAATAACTGTAAGATGATTACATCATTATTATAATTATTATTTATTTTTTTAAAATCATGAGTGAATACTATATTTCTTTCACTGACCTCCTTCTCAGACATGGTTGAATGTTTTTATTTGAAACATTTCAAAATAATTTTGCCTGAGATACACAGTTGCCATTGAAAATTTCAGACCATAAAGCCCAAGTCCAGCAAATGTCTACAAGCAGCTGAACATGGGGTCTTATAAGAGTGTTTTAGGCAACCTGAACAGTTGATGTTTCTATCTTTATCACCTTTAATACTAGTTTAACATAACATTTATGACTTTGGGCTTGTCTACATTAGCACTAATTTATCTGAAAACCATTAAAATAATTTAACTATATTACTATCAATCTCTCTGTGGGTGCTCTAAATCGTTTTACCAAAGGTATGTATTAATGTAGCTAAATTAAGTCCTCAAGGCTAGTCTTTTCAGAAAACACACTAACTTGACCAAATTGGTTTCTAATCACTGTAGTAAAATTAGCAAAATCTCCTTTTGTGTGAACATATTATTTAAACTAGTTGGGCTAATGATTTACATCAGAGGTTCTCAAACTGTGATCTGCAGACCATCACTGGTCCCTGAGCTCCATTCAGGTGGTCTGCAGAAAGGTTGCAGAACAATTGAGAATATCTGTACTTGTAAGGTAAGACCATTGGTACTAAACTATGAGTTGTGTGCTTTGATTTGTAGAACAAAAATTGTTTTTTAAGTGGTCCACTGAGACCCTCAGCAATTTTCAAGTGGTTCGCAAAAAAAAAAGTTTGAAAGCCACTAACTGATGTGACGAGCTAGCTGGTAGTGACTTAGCCCAGTGGGTACCTCTTGGAGTACCGCCTGGGTTACATTTAGGTGAACTAAAGTTTTTAGTCTGATATTATTGTTCAGATGAAGATGTTGCATGTATTTAAACATGTTATATAGCCAATATAATTAAGACTCTGTATGATAAATCTGGTACTCATTTTTGATAAATTGATCTGAATAACTTAAAATAATTTTAAGAGTAACCACATTGTGCTTTGCCCCAATTTAAATTAACTGGTTTAAGAAGAGACCTTTAATTAAATTGGTACAAGTTGGGACATAGACATGGGCTTCCTGATCTGATGTTCAGAAAAACAGATGAGTACTGAAGACCTTTCTCATGCAACATGATGAGTGTTTCTATGAAGTGTCCTTTATCATTTATGAATATGAGCTGATCAGGTAATTAATACTATACTTGTGTTATTTTCTGTTGTGATATTGAGAATCTGAGATAAAATTCTGCTGGGAAACTTAATTATTACTGGTTGCTGAATACAGTTAATACTGGACTTCACACTTACAAAAAACATTTGATTTGTAGATATCAAAATGCCTAAAATGCTCTCTAAACTTCACAACTTGATGAAATTTAGGCACTGAGGTTAAATAATTTGCCTGAAATCATGAAGTCCATAAAATAACCGAGAGTAGAACCAAGATGGTGCTCCTTACTTAAAAAAAAAAAGCCATAATTCTGGGGGCAAAGGTCTTGATATCCTGAACAAGTTTGAGGGGATTATGAAGACTATGGAGAATTTTACAGCATGTGCAAATATATTTAAATGTTCAAAGATTTAATATTAGCAATTTCCGTCACATTTGTTTTCTTTCTTTTAATTTCCATGAATTCCACAAAGCAGTCACACTTTTTGAGGTTTATTGTTTGTGTGTGACTGAGCTCAAAATTATTTTTGAAACATATATGTAAACTTTGCTTTCCCCTCTTTGCTATCTATGCAGTGAGGCAAAGATGTTTGAACCAAACCACCTGCTCTTTCTTTTTTTTATATAAAACCATATATTTATATATCATAGCAAAAATACAGCACTTAACCATTTGTAATATGCTGGTTAGCTTAGAAAAATATTGAAATAATTTTCAAAATATCATATGATCAAACACAGGCTTTTTAAAAAAAGAAATCAACTATGATATATTTAAAAAATAGGAGTCTATCATCTTCTGCAATGCTTTCACAAGCAGTAGTTGAAAGTAATCAAATATATTTCCATTCCTTTGCTTATCAGGAGTAAAAACTTGCTTTATAGTGTGCTCCTTGGATTTATCAAGGGAATATAGTCATTGTTCACATTAAGGGTGGCAGCTCCATTTACCCAAAGAGAATATATTTAGGAACCCGCAATCTTGGGTTCTTTCCAAGGCATTGTAGAATTACTTTACAGTGTCTGATTTACTTTAAAGTTTCTTGTTATTGCAATTTTATAACAAAATTTATCTTGCACACATCCTGTTTAATACACATTTTTTCCTCTGTTACGCAAAGATAAAGAATATTAGAATATGTTTTTGAAGCTTAAGGTTGCATCTTGGTTACCTAAGAAGGTAAACCAATGTTTGTGGATTTGTGAACTTGGACCTATGATCTGCTTTGATGCAGAGTCTGAATTTCAGTTATACAGATTGTTATTTCTTGTGTACAAACATGGTTTAGTCATATTATGATGGCCATGAGTTTGTTTACCTTTTGAATATTTAAACTGAGAATATTATTTTATGTAAATTAGCTTGAATTAAAAAGATTTCCAAGACTGGGTGCATAATCAGGAAAATTCTTCTTTCAGGGTGGCCAGACCCCGATCACCTTGCTTATGTGAGATGAAGTGATGTTAATAAAAACTCCATGGAATTAAGGCAAAGCATGGTTTGGCACACTATGTGGTCAATACTTAAATACCCATGGCATTGTATGTATAGTAAACACATGTTTTCATAACGAGTTAGTTACAGGGCTGATGAGTGTTATAGCCTGTTCATGGGTTTTAAGTGCTGATCATATGTTGTGTCCAGCCATGTTTTGCCTTACTTGCACTTAATATATGTAAGTATATATTTGATTCCAAATGATCCTGAAGAAATATTGTGAGCATGTGTGTGAGTGTGAGCACGCACCCATGTGTGGTATGATCACTTTATTCACAACAATTTTGGAATATGGCAGAAGTATAAGTTCTATACCAAAAACCCATCTTAAGGCTGAGGAGTGTCATCTGATTAAGCTTAAGTTAAAAATTTAGGTGGGTAGAATATGATCACCTAGTCTGGTATTTGTTGGAACTCAATGATTATCTTCTCTACTGTTACTCAGATTCCCCAGGTTGTTTTTATGCAACTGTTTCTTTGCTTACTCATTCACAAATGTGGAAACCCCTCCTTCAGACCTGCAAAATGGCAACACTATCTTTCTACATCAGAAGTTAAATCGTTTACAAAAAAGTGCTATTGCATGATATCTTGAATTCTCATTTAATTTTCTATGTGGACTTAGTAGAGAAAGAAGTGAGTGTCATTCTTGCGTGAAAAATGCTTCAACATTTTCAATAAGTATAAGTATCTCTATATATGATGATGTAAGACTATTATTTGGCTTCAGATAAATTACTTCATAGTAACACTAGAAGATGCAGTGTTCTTAACACTTTGGACAGCTGGTCTGGAAGATGATAGACTCACAGCTATAAATCAGTTTAATAAATTAGTGTAGGAAAGCTGTTTTGCAGCCATTTACATTCTATTTTGTTTAGACAAAATGAGAAAATGGATGTCATCCATGTTCACCCTTACAGCAACAATGCAAATTCATTTCAGCACTTCATGAAAGGCTTTGTTTTGAAATTTTAGAGCCTGGTCTGGGATGAAAACAGGCCTTGAGTTTATGCTCCTTTGATTGTCCTGGGCTTTGATTTGCAAAACAGGAGGATACAACTTGAATGGCAGTTGACTTGAATTAGCCCTGCTTATCCTAGGAAAAAAGTCTTATCTTGAATACCTCATAGCTACTTGAATTTAGTACTTAGAATCAAGTACTGGGTTTAGAATTTAGTTTAGAATCAAGCACTGGGTTTGGACTTTTGTGGGATCCAAAAATAAAGGCTTTGCCCAGGGAGAAACCTGATATTTGTTTTTAGCCTTGCAGAATGAATGGTTGCAATTTTCACTTACATCTCAGAAATAGCACTGGAACCAGTTACACATAAAAATAAAATACTAATAAATGTCAAAATTAGTGCATGGTACTAATAAATGAAGACAAGACTTTAAAATATAAAAAGTCATTAAGTAAACTTGTGCATGTCTATATGGGACCACATACGCTCGCATTAAATCAGTCTAGTTCCACTGAAGCCAAATATTTTCTAACTTAACTATTGGCAGTGTTGTGTGTGATGGGTCGGTTAAAGTCACTATGAGACATTACCCACATATATTGTTTTGTTTCCCTAAAAAAGGGGGAATCAGAGAAAAGAGAGAAAAAATAAACTGTTTATGAATGTTAGTTTTTTAAAGCCAACATCTACTGTGGGAAACTTTGTACAATTGTAAGCCTGTAACTATTTGTATATGCTACCAAGCTGCATACAATGCTGAACCTCTTCTATGTCAGTCCTAGAAATTGCTATTAATATTTCTTATCGTGTGTTTGATTATAAGGATTTATCATATTTCATGGTATGTAAGTCGACGTTTGGAGCTAAAATATTTACCTTTAAGTTTCCACCTTGACTTTTATACCATATCAACAATTTTGACCCTCAGCCCTGGCCAAACTCCAGCCTAGCCCCAATCTGACCCAACCTCGTTCACTTACCAACAGTGTCACCATGGAGGTGCTGCTTGGCTGGATGCCGCGCCAGGCCCCATCCCCTGTAAGCGTGATGTGCTCGGCAGTGCTACTCTCAGGGGATGGGGATGGGCTTGGTGCCCAGCTGGCGTGGCTGTATCCCCTGCAAGCAGCACTGTGTAGGCGATGCCAGCTGAGCACCAGGCCTGGCACCTCTCACAGGAGATGTAGCTAGGCTCACTGCCTGGCCGAGTAGCATCTCCATGGTTTCATAGTTTCATAGTTTCTTAGCTGGTAGGGTTGGAAGGGACCCGAGCAGATCATCAAGTCTGACCCCCTGCCATGGCAGGAAAAAGTACTGGGGTCAAACGACCCCAGCTAGGTGTTCATCCAACCTAGTTCTAAAGACCCCCAGGGTAGGAGCCAGCACCACTTTGCTTGGAAGTTGGTTGGTGACGGCAAGGCTCACAGGCCAGGCTTGCAAGGGCTTGTGGTCTATTGGCCTTGCCATCACCACAGAGATGCCACCTGGCTGGATGCCAAGCCTGGCCTTGGCCTTGTCTCTGTCTCCTATGGGTGGTGCTGGGCTCGACGCTCGGTTGGCACAGTCCAGGCAAAGTTGCTTGCAGAGGATGGAGCCATGCAAGTTGAGCGCTGAGCTCAGCCCCAGCTCTTGTGAGCAGTGCTGCCTGGGCTGCACCAGCTGAGCGATGAGCTTGGCTTCATTCCCTGCGTGTGGTGCTGTGGTACATGTCCACCCTCTGGGGGCCTGGCCTGCAGGGAGGGTGCACAGAAGCTGGTATAAGTTGACCCCATATTTTCGATCCAAAAACTTAGGTTGACTTTTATACACTGGATCTATGGAACTCCTAACTTTTTGGATCAAAAAAAGAGAGTTGACTTATACGCCATGTCAACTTGTACACCGTGAAATATGGTAGGTGTTTTTGGTGTTGATTTTTAGCCCTGCTTACTGTACATAAATCTGAGATTATTTGCTTTGGCCTACATGTTTCCAAACTGGAAGACATGAGGTGGATGTTATATGTAAAGTCAGGATCTTCTGACCTCATGCAGAAGGCAATCATGTTCCTCTTTATTGTTTTGTAGCATTTCTCTTTAACTAATCTATTACAAATTTAAAAAGCAGGACTGGCATAGTGTATCCTTGTTGAATGCCTGTATTTACTTTGAATGGTATGCATTGTTTTACTGAGTGCTACCATATTTTTGTACTAACTTTTAATGAGGTTCACACAATTCTGAGAGATCCCATAGTGTCATAATAATTCCCATATGTCCATTTTATCCACTGTAACAAGAGCCTTTTGGAAGTCTATGAAATTCAAATGCAGGAATGCCTAATATTGACTAATCTGCAATGATGCATAGGGTTACTGTTGGATTTATGCATATCTCCTATCTGAATCCTGTTTGTTCTTATTTTAGCCTTGAAGCAACTACTTTCTTCAGTATTCAAACTGATAGGAGCTCTAGTGAGCATGAGACTTCAGCAGCATAATCCAATTATACTGCCATTCTAGTAAAATTTTGTGGTGGAAGAGCACAAATGAAATGGTTAAGAAAAATGAGTAGGCAGCATGGTCTGGTGCTTAGGGCAGTACCAGTGCAACTCAGGAAACACAGGTTTCCTGATTCAGCCTGATTCTATTCCTGGCTCAGCCATGAGCTGTCTTTGTGAACTCGGGCAGCTGAAGTTTAGCTTTGTTGCCAATCTACCACAATACTAATTTACTTTATGGGAACTCTGTGGGTAAAATTTATTAATGACTATGAGTGAATAGTGTTATATAAGTACCAATACAGAACAGGCCTAAGTGTGGGAGCTTTTGTCTATATCCTCAAAAGTACATTGGTGTCACAAACCCTAATTCTAAGGGCCTTGTTACACATTAATTTTAGGTGGCTCCTGGACCTGCCATGCCAGGCAGCCAGGTCATGGCTCCTCCCACATCCTGAGCAGTGTCTCCCAGCCTCCCTGCCCCAATGAGCATGGGCACCAGTCCTGGTTCTGCCAGCCCTGCCATGGAGCTTTCCCTTGCTCCCTTCTCCTGCTGTGAAGGGCAGGTGCCTTCCCACTACCCCTCTGCCCTGCTGCAGTCCTGGCACCTGGCCACCTTCCCCCAGTGCTGGCAGGTACCTCACACACACACACCCACCCACCCACCCCCTGGCCCTCCAATCCCCATGCCCCATACACTTACCTGCATCCAACTGAGGGGGCTGCTCCAACAACCCTATGTGACTGCATGAGCATGCAGACACATGTGCACCCACTGTCTCCAATTGCTGGAAGCAGCACTCTGTTGGCTAGAATGTTGCCCCCTGAGCTTTCCCATGTTTTTCTGGGTCTTGCTCATGACCCTTTGAAATATTCTTGCGACCCACATTTGGGCCAGGAATAGGACAGTGGATAGGTCCCATAGGTCCCTGTTGTACAAGGCGTTGAATTACAATGAAGCACTTTCCAGTGGCAGGGGCTCTGGAACCGGTGGCTTCTGCAACTGTGGAGAGCTCCTTAGAGCATCTCCTCATGCCTGACAAGCAGCTTTCTCTGTTGTGTGAAGGAGCAGATCAGGCTGTGTGTTAAGAGAAACGTTGGTCTAAGGGATGGAGTGGGGGGACAAAGTAGGGGCCTGGATCGGGTCCCTATGAGCTGTGGCTTCTTTCCCATGGCAGGGGCAGTAACTGCCCCAAAAGTATGTTCTTTCACCATTCCCACCTCCCAGAAACCTCAGGAAGCACAATCAGCATCCCCTGGATCCCAGCCCCAAATCCCAATTAATTAAAACATGAGACCTTCTTTAACTTACTTTCTCTACTTTTCTTTTTAAATATATATATATTTTTTTATTTTATCTTTTAGGGGCTGACTTCCTTCATTTTACTACCCTCCTCTCATTTCCTTTCCATCTCCCATTACATTACCCAACCCCATCCCATTAACTCTCCACCTTTCAGCTTCATATTCCTGCCCTTGCTAACCCATCTCTCACCCCACCCCTGCCACCTGCTACCTAGAGTAGGGATAAAAAGCCTATTCTGGATCATCAGCAGGGATCCTGGTTTTCTCTGACAAAAAAAGTCACAAATTATCTGACAAAAAAAATCACAAATTCTCTGATGAAATCCCCCCAATCCATTATTAAAATACCCCCTCCCCTGCAGCACCCCAGCCCTGCTGCTGCCCCTCAATGACCCCACAACTTCCCTCCCACCCTGCTCATGCCTCTTGCCCTCCAGCCCTGCCAGAGGGGCCCCCAGCTGCCAGGGCTATCAGGCCAGGGCCCCAAGTCTGCAGCTCTCTGCCCCCTACAGCAGGCAGCTGCAGCAGAAGCATCATGGAGCTGACTCCTCCACTGCTGCTGCCTGCTTGGGTGAGGGCAGGGCTGGCTCCTGGCTTCCCCAAACCCTGCTGGTTCCCCCAGCCATGATCTGCAATCCCTCAGCCCTGTCAGAGGGGCACCCAGTCCCCTGCAAGCCCCACTTACCTCAGGCTCCAGGAGAAGAGTGAGGCTAAGCTGAGCCGAGCAGAGCAATGGCTGACTGAGAGTCTCAGGCCCCGCCCTCCCACTCCCCCTCCATCTCCCTCACCCACTCTGGGCAGGGCTGGGGTTTCCTGCCTTGTTTGCAAACAGCTTTTGCAGGCTGGAGCTCAACCAACCTACAGAGCTGTTTGCAAAAGCATGGGCAGTTTCTCTACTAAAAGGAGAAATCTGCATTTTCTCTGATAAAAAGGGGAAATCTATGGTTTTCTCTGTGTTTCCATGGGAAATGGAAAACCCAGATCCCTGCTCATCAGCCCTATAGTGGCAACTCACAGATATAGCTCCAAGACAGGCCTCTGGTTGCCAGGCCTCTAGTGGCAAGTCACAGCTGTGCAGCTGTGGGACTGTCAGAGAAGGTTTTTAGCCTTAAGACATGACTGCTCCAAACTTGAACTAGCACTAACTCCTGTCAATATTTGAGCTGCTCGAAGTACAATATGTAACAAGGCACTAAGTGTCCTGCTGCTTAATGAAATCTTAAGTTGCAAGATAGGCTGTTCTGTGAAAAATCCTCTGCTGTGGAACTTTCCTGGAATTAGACACACAACATTTTCCTGTCAACAGAGAAACAAAAAGAAAGCCACATTATAAGAGACAGTAATTTAATTAGCAGTGGTTATGAACTTTTCTGGACTAGTAGATTTGGGTTCAAGTTCCTGCTCCAAATCAGGCAGAGCAGGAACTTGAGCCCAGGTATCTGCTATTCCTAGTGAATGCCCCAATGACCAGGATGAATTGACACATACTGGTTTTATATGGGCTATATCCAGGGTAGGCATGCTCAGAGCACTCCTACAGGCCTATTTCATTTGAAAATCCCACTCTCAGTCTATGGGGTTTGGGTTTCAGCTAAGATTCTAAGCTATTTGTTGTAACTCTGTGGTTATGTCAGCATTTGGATACCATTATATATGCCCAGGTGTGGAAACAGGTGCATACCCAGTTAGGTAGCTAAGTGGTGTGCGTGTGTTTCTTCAAAAAGTCAGTAGGCATTGACAAACATGCACTTGGAGAGGTTTCAATGGGAGAGGGGGAGCTTGGGAGTGCACAGCAGCTGTTATATTTGGAGAGTTGTGTATACAACCAGGGAGCCATACAAAAGTAGCAGAGCTGCTTCAGCTTTAATCCTGGATGAAGCAGGGTTGAAGTTGGAGCTGCTTTGCTACATCTGTATTGCTTCCAGGTTATTCTCTGGTAACTGTTAGGCTATAATAGCTGCTGTGTAGTCCAGAGCAACAGCCCCCCTCCCCTTTAGAAACTGGTCCAGATGTATATTTGCCCACACCCAGTGGAAACTGAAACAAGGCACTGAACAAATGCGCTCCTAAATAGCCTTGATCATGGCCTTTGTGTACGTTGCAGCTCTCACTGATTCTCATACAAGCACAAGTGACGATTTATCTCTGACTGGTGTCACCCAACTTGTGTTCCATTAATTTGTGGCCACTCCCCACAGATGGGCCAATTTTTCCAGTCCCACTTAGTCTTTGAAGTTCACCCTTCATGATAATGCATTTCCAGGGGTGGGAGAAACAATTTATTTGTTGGTTTTTGTTTATTACAGGATAAGCATATGAAGGAACTACACATGCACAATGAGGTCCAAGCAATTGTGTTTACTGAACATACACCACAACCAAGGCCTAGTTACATACACTCATTATTGCTCTGGTTTGGTTTTAATATCTTAAAATGTAGGACACAGATTTTGGACAATTCAAAAACAACTTAGGAGTACTATCTAATTTGCATACATTACATACTCTTCCTTCCTTACTGTGACAGACAAAAAAATACGACTGTGTTATGATCACTAAATGCTACCCACTAAGTCTGAGAGATGGTTTACAACTTATCTGTGGATATCTTCAAGATATCCACAGATATTTCCAGAAAAGTGTGCCCACTCACTGGTATTATTGAACTGGGAGTGTATTCCTGCTCTGTAGTCTTGCAAGTAGTAGTCCTGTAGTAGAGACAGGGCTATGAAGCTCTCTGGAACTAGCACAAATTCCTCTGTAATGTTTATTTTCAACAGGTTTCACTGGGGCAGAATGTTCTAACTGATCTTGTGCTTAAAAGCTGGTTTATGCCTCTCCCCCATGAGTGGTAGGTATGACTTCTATTTGACAAAACTGGTTCAGTCTGTGATATAATCATGCTAGGTTTCTATTAATTATTTCTGATATCTCTTACAGAGGCTCTTTACCCAAAGTAAAACTGTGCAGTTAAGTATAATTATTTGCAACTATTTGACCACATTGTTTGTCAGTGCATTCCCTGTAAATCGGACATTAACAAGTCTAGGCAAGATCCTTAATTACATCCCATAAATAACACCTCTGATTTGTAGTTATATGGGTTGCATTTCTGTAGGTCAATAGAAAATCTGTGCTCATGTGTTTGCAAGTTTTCTTTACCAAAGTCATGGTGCAAATTACTTGCTTGAATGTCTGAATAAATCTTTTCACTAATCTGCTTGTAGCACAATGGGAAGGAGCTGATATAACATATTGGATACCATTTCTTTCGACAACTGAAACTCTTTAGATGGGAAATGATTTCCAGTGTTGCTTGTGATGCATCCAAGAACTTCAGTCTTTGAAAAGTCTTAATGCTTCTACTGTATGTAATGATCTTGTTGAATTCATCAAACATACTTCAAGTAATTAAGAATGGGCATTTACTCAGATCAAAAGTGTGTTTTACCAGATTTGCCCATCACTTTGGGGTGTGCTCATTTATTAGGAGTACGTTTCTGGGGGTCTCTGTAATTCTATCAGTGTGCTGCTTGTGTTACTTGTGTTTCTATATGGAGCTGTATCTCTCCCTTCTGCAAGTCCTCACTCCCAATGGAATTATCTCACAGGACTCACTTTCATTGGGGCTGGGTTCCTCCAACCACAGAATAAGTCAAACACACATACACACACAGATCAACAGGACATGCCTGAGTCAGGCTGACACCCTGATGTGCCTTGAACTCAATTCATCAGAACAATAATAAACAAAGTTAGACACATATACACACCCTATGACTGAGCAGGCTGGGTCCGATCAGTACTTTCAGCTGAAAGCCTCATGCACCTCAAAACTTATCACATCACAATCTCTTGTCACAATAGTCCTAGCAGTAACCCCCCTGATGAGCAGAGCCCACTGTGGTTTTGGGCATTACAGGGATCTTTGGCTTAGGTAAAAGAATCATTGCTTCAGAGCAAATGGAGAGGTCAAGGGGAAGGAGGAGTAGGTGAGGTTCAGAGAGAAAGTATAGCAACCAGCTAGACCATAAAAGTTATTTATTGCCAGGTATATGAACTTATGATGATACCAGTAATAATAGCCATACGAGAGAGACAAATAAACAGTTACAATATTACATAGTGTGACAGGCTAGCTGGTGGTGACCTAGCCCAGGGGTTTTGAAAGGGCAAAAGATGATTGGAGGACTTGGGATTCCCTTTCCTCACCAATCTGGTAATGATTTAGCCCTGGGGTTTTGAAGGGGTAAAAGACGATTGGAGGACTTGGGATTCCCTTTCCTCACCAATCAGGCCCAGAGATTCACCCCTCATGTTCCCTGATTGGCCCCTTGGGTCACCTGGAGGGGGATAAAAGGGGCAGCATGGCTGACTCAAGAGGAAACCAATAAGGACTATGAGGAAGGAGCTCTGAAGAGCTGAGTCAGCAGGACAGAAGCAGTTGCCCTAGAAGAGCCTGAAGGAGCAGGACCTGCAGGCAGCAGTGGGACCCTCAGCAGCATGGTGTGTGGCTAGCAAGAGAGGCATCCTGCTGGGTTTCATGATCCCCTACAAGAGGCTGTGGCCAGCAGGAGGATCTGAGCAGTAACCTGAGGGATCCCAGTGTGGCTTCCACCTCCTCCAATCAGAGGCCAGGCAGCTTGACATGAGGTTGGGGCTCCAGGAAGGTCAAGACCTCTAGCAGCTTAGGGCAGTACAATCACTGGTGACTGTATAGCAGTGTTCTTGCCTACCATGTGGAAGGTTTGAGTTCAAGTCCCAACTTTGGTGACTTGGGGTGAGTGCACTAACAAGGAGAAATTCCTCTTGCAGTAGACAGGAGCCACTGTGTTCTCCCCTTCTAATGACTCAGGCCCTATATTTCTTTGTCCTTTGACATTTTGTTTTTTGTGCCTTTTTATATTTCCTCAACCAGTATTGTCTGCTCTGTTGTTTGTGTTTTGTGTTTTATATTTTATTAACCCTGTCTTTTTCCAATGACTGTAAGTGTCTAATTTTTGTTGAATCCTGCCCCTTGGGGCATTGTGGTGTCCACTATACCCCCCTGATTATGCCTGTTATGTTCCATCATTAAAAGGTACATGGTTAAGTCTCCAGCGGTGGTCTGGTTCTGCTCTATAGGGGAAGAGAATCCCTACACCTCCCACAGCACTTGTGCACCTGCTCTGATCCTTGCAATTGGAGAGGGGCTACCTTTTGGAGTACTGCCCGGGTTACAATAGCTTCAGTTAGGGTGTTGGGGAAGTCTAGCTGGAGTTTGATTAGTAAAAGTCAGGTTTAGAAAGCTGTGCCTGGAGTAGGGGAATAAAAGTCAGGTTTCTGGAGGTGGGGAGAGAGAGAGAGGGTGATCAGCAAAAGTCGGGTCTAGAAAGTTGTTACTGGAGTAAGAAAGCAAAAGTTGGGTTTAGAAAGCTGTGCCTGGAGTAAGAATAAAAGTCAGGTTCCTGGAGTCAGAGAGAGAGAGAGAGAGAGTGAGTTGAGGTCTTACCACAAAGCTTGAAACAGTTGAGGTCCCCAGGTGTTTTTGGATCTTGCAGGCAGGTGGAGCCCCCAGCATGATCAATGGAGAGATTC
>JAGPOW010000261.1:66210782-66228166 GCA_030014935.1 Caiman crocodilus | reverse complement strand
ATGCCCAATTACTGACAGTAGGGCTGGCCAGTGGAGTTAGCAAGCTGCAGAGCCTCAGATAATAAGCAGCTGAGAGCTTAGTAAGTACTGGCAAATAGAGGAGACCAAGATGAGACCGCTACTTACTGGTGAGATCCCAAGTTAGGTGATGAGTAGGGATCCTGATTTTCCATGATAAAAAAAATTGCCAATTTTCTGATACCCCCAATTTATGTGATTAAAAAACCCCAAATCCATGATTAAAATGAAAGGTCACTATATATATAGGTATCAGTTCAACACAATGTTTTCTTGGTATGATTTTAAAGCTATTTTGAAGCCTACCCGTGCCTCAATCATGATAATAAAGTAAATTCTAAATAACTACACATTTTGGCATTTGATTTTGGGGTTTTTATCATGGAAAAGCAGAGCTTTCCCTGCCTCCCTCACTCCCAAACCACAGCCCTGCAGCCCTGCTGGTGCCCTCACTCCCCACCCACAGCTCTGTGGCCATGCTGGTACCCCTCACTCCCTACCCATTTCCCCCAGCCCTGCTGGTGCCCTTTGACCCCCCTCCCACAGCCTTTTGTCCCACACCCCAGCCCTGCCAGAGGGCCCCCTGCACTGCCGTGGCTACAGGCTAGGTTCCCATGTCTGCAGCCTCCTGCCTCCCACAGTAATGCCTGAGCCCAATTGCTACTTGCAGGAGATGGTAGCTGCTGCAGTGTAGCAGAGTGTGGAGCCTGGGTCTCCCCTGCTGCTGCCTGCCTGCTATGGGCTTCGGGTCCCCACCCTCCTACCATCCCCCAAGGTCTCTGCAGGGCAGTAGGTGCAACTCAGCACTGCAGGGCAGTGTAAGGCCATGTGGGGTAAACTCCTTGTTTCTGGGAGCTCTGTACTGCTCTGGTGATATGAACACCGCATGCCCTTAGAGGAGGGGGGAGAACCATGAGCTCCCACAGGTGGAGGGGAGGTGTGAGTGTTGCTGGTAGTTGTCAACCATTCACAGATGCTGCTAGCAGCATTGGCGGTGGCCAGTGGTGATCAGGGACCACTCTCAGATTCCCCTGGCTGTGCTGGCAGTGGGGAGGGGGGGTGCTGACTGCACAAAGGCACCACTGGTAGCATTGGCAGCACTTTTTCCAGGGGGTTCACTGCCAAGCCAAGGGGGTGCATGTGCACCCACATGAACTCCCTATGCTTTACCAATGCCTGGTGAGGTTCCTCTGCTGAAGAGATCTAAGCTGGGGAACTGGAGTATGCATATGCCTCTGTGAATGCTGGCCAGTCTTTAGCCTGCTGAAGTCTACTGAAGCCTGCTAGTGTGAAGCCCCAGAGAGTGGAGACACAGGGATTCTGCTCCATGGAGACAGCAGCTGAAAAGACTGGGGCAATGTAGCAGAAGCAATGTGCTGAGGGCTAGCAGAGAATCTGAGACTTCTGGAGGCAGGGAAGAGTTCACTGCAGACAGTGAGAAATCCTGCCTGATGCTGGAACCAGCTGTGGACTGTTAAGTGAGCTGTAGCCATGGGTGGTGGTGAAAAGTGTTAGGAGACAGAAAACAAAATGTTTAAATCACACTGGCTGCATCTACACAAGATGCTGACTGTGCAGTAGCCCAGCAGTACTGAGCATCAGCATCACATTGCACCAACCACGATGTGACACTACTCTGCAATAGTTTTATTCTTCTGCACAGTAGCATCACAAATAAGGCACACACCTGGGCCATCCTGTGGATGGGTCTGGCAGCATAGGCCCCCCACATCAGCCATCTGGGGGAGGAGGGAGCCCTGCAACTCACTTCAGTGATCCCCAATGGGGAAGAGCCCCTTTCCTGAAGCTGCAGGGACAGCACTAAAGCCACCACTGCACCTGATGGATCTTATCCAGTGTCCCTGAAAACCACCCTTGAAATAAACTGAGACCTACACTGTGGTCCCAACAAAGATGGAGTTGAAGAAGTGTACCCCAACAACCAAAAGAACCATGAAGTGGACGCCACACAGATCCCACTGTATTCTCCGCTGCTACCTCCTAAGCCATGCCCACTCCTGCCCCAAGGGCCTGCACTGCTCCCTTGGGTAGATCTGGGGGAAGTAGCAGACTGGATTCTTCAGATGATGCTCCAGTGGCCTCCACCCCCATGAGGGTGGAAGAGGGGAAAACAACCACCCCCACCACCAGGCAGCAAAGAGAACCCCTCCTGAAACACAAGACCAAGAGAAGGATGATCGGGATTCTGTGTACTCTGTGTAACCCATGTATTTCTCAGCCTTGGTGGTATCCAGGTAGTAGCTGCTCCAGTCCCTGGAGAGCATGTAGTACTTCAAGAACAAGGTGATGCTCACCTCACACCACTTGGGGACTTCTGCTTTGTTCTAAATTTTGTGAGGGTGCTGATCAGGGAAGACAAGGGTTCAAAGCAGCACAAAGCCAGGAACTACACATGGGCCCACAGTTTCCACAACACCCTCTATGTGTACAGTAGGTTGATGGGATTGCTGCAGGGCCCTGCATCTGATGTTGCCACCCACAAGGCTTCTGCTAATCCAGCCAGCACCCCTAACACTGAGGTCACTTGCCATCCTGACCTTCAACATCTGCAGCTGCAAGACAGGTCTTCTCTTGTGCTATGTACTTTCCTTCCTTATGGAGGTATGGTACTTTGTGCTCTTCCTACAGGAGAACCATATGACTGGCCACTGAAGCCAGCTCATGGTTGGAGTGGGGTGACAAGGTGTACTTCAGCCACTTCACAGAGGAATTTTGTGAGGTGGTCACCCCATTCTCCCCATGCCTGCAGCCAGAAATCCTCCAGGCTGTTTAGGTGGTAGGCCAACTGAAAAATTTCTGGGTCCAGGCACAGGGGCTTATTCTGAACCTCCTTAACATTTACACCCTTGTGTATGACTTGGAGGTGGCCCAGTTCTACTAGCCAGAAGTCATCTATCTTGGCACTCCCAACACTCACAAATACCTGGTCCTCAGTAGTACTTTAATGTCACCCCTGAGATGTGGAACTGCATGAGCAAGGAGAGCAGCCAGGCTACCACCAACATTCTTTGGGGTCCTCTGGAACCACTCCCTGATGGATGTCTGGTGTGCCTGCCACCATGGTGACATCACCATCTTCACCTTCATCAGGGTGGAAAAGGATCAGCTACATCACTCCCAGTGGGACTATGTTGACATCTGTGGGCTGAGTACTCCCAAGTCCATGCCTCCAGCATTAGGCCAGCCCTTTCAGTGACCACCATCTCATCTATGCTTGGGTCATGCTGTTATCTGATCATCCAGGGCCAACGTACTGGCACTTCAACAACAGTCTGATGGAAGATGTGAACTTCATGGCAACCTTCCAGGCATTTTGGCTGGCCTAGCACAAGCAACAGCCAGCCATCTCTTCAGCTCAGAGATGTTGGGACATGGGGAAGGTGTGTTTCCAGTTATTTTGCTACAGCTACACTGGGTCATACTAAACAGAGTGTTACCAGATTTGTCTGTCACTTTGGGGTGTGCTCATTTATTAGGGGTATGTTTCTGGGGTCTCTGTAATTCTATTAATGTGCTGCTTATGTCACTTATGTTTCTATATGGAGCTGTATCTCTCCCTTCAGCAAGTCCTCACCCCCAATGGAGCTATCTTGCTGGACTCAGTTTCAATGGGGTGGGTTCCTCCAACCACTGAATCAGTCAAACACATATAGACACATACACACACAGATTAACAGGGCATGCCTGAGCCAGTCAAGGTTATTCAGCATTGATAAGCTAACATCCTCATATGCCTTGAACTCAGTTTATCAGGGTAACAATAAAATGCAGACACAAGCACATGGGTTAACAGAGTGCATCTGAGCCAGGCTGGATTATTCAGCATTGAACTCTGTTCATCCCTTATTTCAGTAGGACAATAATAAATTCAGTTAGACACACATGCTAACAGAGTACATTTGAGCAGGCTGGGCCTGATCAGCACTTTCAGCTGATACCCTCATGCGTCTCAAAACTCAGCACGTCTCAATCTCTTGTCACAATGGTCCTAGTAGTAACTCCCTTGATTAGTGGACCTCACTGTAGTTTTGGGCATTACAGGGATCTGGTTTAGGTAAAAGAAGTGCTGCTGCAGAGCAAATGGGGAGATCAAGGGGAAGGAAGAGTAAGTGAGGTTCAGAGAGACAGTATAGCAACCAGCTTGACCTTAGAAGTTATTTATTGCCAGGTATGTGAATTTATCATGATATCAGAAGTAATAGCCATGCAAGAGAGACAAATAAAACAGTTACAATATTACATAGTTTCATTTAGGTATTTGGGGAAGTCTAGTTCACGTTTGATCAGCAAAAGTCAAGTTTAGAAAGCTGTGGCTCGAGTCAAAAAGAGAGAGAGAGACCATCAGCAAAAGTCTGGTTTAAAAAGCTGTGCCTGGAGTAAGGAAGCAACAGTCAGGTTCCTGGAGTCAGAGAGAGAGGAAGATAAAGAGTTGGGATCTCACCACTCAGTAAAACTTGAACCAGCTGAGATTCGCAGGTGTTTGTGGGAGCTTACAGACAGGCAGAGCCTTCAGCATGATCAGTGAAGATATTCCAGGCAGAAAAGTGAAACTGGTGAAGTTTTTGGATCCAAGCATCAGGACAGAAACTTGACCTTGGGCAGGGTTTTTTGTAGAGAACTAACAATGGCTCAAGGGAAAACATTAGGTTTGTTTATGGGTAAATGATAGCTCATGTGCTGGATAATAGGAACTGATCACTCCTGGCTCTGGGAAGCATTACTCTGAGGGAGCTCACAATACAGACAGGCAGATTCAGTGTTTGGATACCAATAAAGGAGTCATTACTAGAACTGGTCTGACAAATGCTGAGCTGGGTGTGTATAGATGTGGATTGATTAGAATTTGAAGCAGGCATCTCTCATCATGCAGTGCTCCTCTGCTTCTCTGGTCCCAGAGTTCAGTGCAGTCCTAGCCTTGGAATTTCTGTTCTCCATCCTGAATGCTAATGGGGTTGCTTTCCTGTCCCATCTCCCATGTAAATGAGACCAGAGGAATTGATTCACTCCTATCACCTTTGCCTGGAGGGCTTTATGTGCGTCTCCCACTGCATATCCATTGTCTTTTGTAAGTCCTTTGTCTAATCAGTTCTTGTTCAGAAAGAGGTGGGGATGGGGTGAGTCCTTTGTGAGTCAGACAGGCTGTGTCCTATGCCAGGTTTCCCCAAGAACACAGAGCTGAAAGGTAACAAGAGGGAAGCAGTCAGGAAGCAGCTCAAGATGGAGGTGCTGCCACAGTCCTGCACAACCCATCCCTCTGTGGAGATTATTGGGAGATGTGGGAGGAGCTCTGAATGACTGCTGCAGTGGTTGTGCATTTGTATGTTTGTGGATCCAGCTCCTCCAGAAGATGGACCACAGTTTGCACTTCTTCTACACCCAGAAGAAGAGGATGGGTGCCAAGAAGTAAATTTCCTGCCTCCAGGAAGACAGTGGCATTTCCCTCAATGATCTGGGCAAGCTGTGAGAGAGGGCTTTCTATGCAGAGCCCTTTTCACCCAGTCCGACCAACCCCAATGCCTGTCAGGTCATTTGGAAGGGACAGCCACAGGTTACCCTAGTCTGGTTTCACTCTGATGTGAACAGGGGGCTCCCCCTTTCAAGTAGGAGGGTAATTCTGACCTTCATTCCCAAGAAGGGGGACTTCCAGGACACGAGGAACTCATGTCCCATCTGCCTCTACTACATGGTCTACAAGGTGGTAGTGAAAGTCATCTCATTGCACCTGAAGTCCATGCTGGAGAATGTTGTCCATCCCAACCTGACATATGTAATGCCAGGGAGAATCATCTTCAACAACCTCTATCTGTCTATCTATCTCTATCTCTATCCTCAAGCTCATTCACCAGGTGGGCCTGTCATTCACTTTCCTGTCCCTCGACCTGAAGAAGTTTGACAGGATGGAACATGGGTACCTCATGGAACTCTGGGTACCTCACAGGCTTCAGTCCCCACTTTGTGCAGTTTCTATGGGTGCTATACATCACTGCAGAGTGCGTGGTCATACTCAACTGGGTGCTGACGTAGCCCATCCTGTTTGGGCAGGGAGTGCCTTAAGGTTGACCATTGTCAGCCAAACTATGCCATTATCTTTGAGCCCTTTCTGTTCCTCCTGCACAAGCAGATGGTGGGGCTAGTGCTCTGAGAGGCAGCCATAAGGGTGGTCCTGTCAGCATTGGCTGACGAGGTACTCCTCACTATCCAGGACCTAGGCAACCTGATACAGGTGGAGGTCTACGAGTCCATCTACTCAGTGGCCTCCTTTGCCTTGGTCAGCTGGGTCAAGAGGTGTCACCTGACAATGGGGGATGGGTGGCAGGTGGGCTCTCTCCTACCTGTGCTTCAGGGCATCCACTGGGGCATGGGCGCACTGATATACTTGGGAGTTCACCTATCCTCAGGACACCCATCCCTTTCAGAAAACTGGCACCAGCTAAAGGTCAGGGTCTTGGAGCAGCTGCAGGCATAGGAAAGTTTGCTGCAGTGCCTCTCCAGGACAGCACTGGTCATCAGCCGGCTAATCCTATCTAATCTCTGGCATTGCTTCAACACTCTGCATTGCTCCTGGCCAGCTCCTGGCCCCCAGAGCTCCTGGCTAAGTTCTAGAAATTGGCATTGGATTTCTTTTGGCTAAGGCAGCACTAGATTTATGCAGGGGTCCTGAGAATCCCCTTGTGGGGCAATGGTAGTTCTGGTCTGCTTCTGCAGCCCGGTCCACACCTTCTACCTTCAGGTCCTGCAGAGACTCCTGTATGCTGCTGGTAGTGATGTGGCATAGAGTTACTAAGGACAGACCTTCTTCTGCCAGCTGTGAGGGTTCTAGTATGACTGGCAGCAGTTCTACCTGTGAGGTATCCCCAGTCAGGATCTGGAGGAGCTGCCAGAATTTCTACCAGGACCTCCTCAGGGCCTAGAGGATGGTCTCCATCTCCAACATGGTCATGCAGGGTACCAACCTCCTCACTCCTCCCTCCTGCTTAAAAATGCACAGCTGGTGGTGCTGGAAATGGAGATGCCCTGGTTGTGTTGGAGGATGGCCTTGGCCAAAATCACACACATAAGAGACATCCTGGAGCATGCCAGGCAGAGTTGAGCAGATTCCACTTTGCTGGCCCAGCGCGTAGAGCTGTCCACATTGTGTGTGCCCTGTCACCTTCTCCAAGAGGTCAAGGCCACACTGCTAGACACTGTCCTGGCCTATATTGACCAGGTCTTGTGTGAGGGCAGTCCCTGACTTCTCCAGTATCCTCCAGCCCTCTGGAACTCACTGTGGGGTCCTTGCCTCAACAGGTCTATGGCATGTCCCACCACACCAGCTTGGGGACACTAAGCTGGTCCACTTCCAGATCACCTACCACTGCCAGATATATGTGCTTGTGGTCTGCAGCTCCACCATCCTGTTCTTGCATGCCACCTGGAGACCAGGTGTTAGAATATGCTTGGTTAGGATGAGAGTTCCTGGTGGACAAACATATATTTCACCTGATCCTGTGGGCCACTGGGGACGTCAGCTGATTTCTCCTCCACAGAGCTGTCACGATGGGCATGTATCTAGTGCATTTTATGGATGACCCTGACACCTGTGCATGCCTACTCAGAGTGCACCAAGCTGCAGATCTTCACTGTGTTCATGGAAAACCCTCTTGCACAGCCAAAAACCAGATCTCCAGCAGGGACTAGACATTGATTTGGGGTGCCTGCAAAGGGAGTTGCCCCAGTGTGACTGGGGTCTATGCAGGATTGCACTGTTACTGTAATGCTGATAAATTTGGCAGTGGGGACAGCTCAAAATGGCTTTCTCTTAGCTGCAGCAGTAGAATGCATTCATATTGAGAATTCTTACTCATCTTACACACATTTAGGAGCCAATAAGAAATCAGTGTTTCCTTAGTTATTCATATCCCTTTGGAAAGCTCTCACTGGGTGCATCTACTCTTGTGCAGTATTATTAGGCTACTGCACAGTAGCATCACCTAAAAGATGTTTGTTGGTGCTACTATTTCACTGGTGCTACTGCTTAGTAATTCTGTTTATTGAACCTTTTTTCATATTTGCTAATACAAGTACTAAATAAATGCACAGTAATGACTGCACAGTATCATCTTATGTACAAAGCCAGTCAGATATCTATCACTTGAATAATTAAAATAGCAGCCTCATGTAAGGAATTATGTATGCCAATACATGATGCATAATGTAAAACCATACCAGACTATATGGTATTAAACAGAGCAAAGCTTAAAGGGAAAAAGTATGTCACACAATATTAACTGTTACAAGTTATTGTATCAAACTTAAGATTAAAGTTATTGTTCTTTATTAAAAGAAGCTAAAAAGACTACACTGGGCATGTCTACAAGATGCTATGTCTCTGTAGCAATAAGCTATGTCCCTGTAGCATGGGAAGAGACTCGTGACATCCAGAGTATTCAGTTACGTCAGTTACTGGACAGTCATTTAGTACTTTTTTAAGCAAGTGCTAAATGACTGCACAGTAACAACTGTGCAATCCAGCACACATGTAACTGCACCTACAATGTATTATCAAGTTACCAGACCATGTTCAATATAAGGCACCAATTAAGGAAAACAGAAAATAAAGCCTGTAAAAAAGCAGTGCATTACAGAATGCTGCCACCAACAAATAACAAAATGCCAGTTACAAAACCCAGTAATTAAATGCTGCTGTTCATATAATCACCTGCTCTGAGGTCCAGATGGCAATGAGGTTCTAAGGCAAAGAAAGATGTAAATGGGCTTCTCTCTCTCTCTCTCTCTCTCCTTTAGACGTCTTTTCTTTAAATAGAAGTGAATTTCCAGTTATAACAATTTCACTGTTCTTATGAAGAAAACAATTTGAAGGAAGTGAGTGACTTCATTATGTTTAAAAGGTATGTACATTTTGTACAGATTCCTTTTAAATCTGGTTCAGCAGTGTTCTCTAAGTGGAAAGAGAACTCCTGTCATCCCAATTGTGGTTCAATAAAAAAGTCATAAAACAATGATAAGGTGTTTCACATAGCATCATGATGTGCAGGAACATAGAAACTGCCACAGTGCTTCAGGCCAGTCATTGGTGGAAGTAAGTCTCCTGTTTGGCACTGGCCAGGAAAACATGCATTAGAGGAAGGGGTGAGGGTCCTTCAGCAGATAGATGTGGGAACTTCCCCCATCCCAATATTACAGTTCATTCTAAACCCTAAGGCTAAGTACAGACAGTCAAAAAGCACAAGGCTGAATTGATTCTATCTTTCCAGGTTAGTTTAAACTGCACAGATTAAACTGAAACAGAAGTGAACAGACTTTGATTCAGGAAATACAGCCACATGCCTGCACTGGCTCAAGCCAGAGGCCTGGGGGTACCAGAGCACAGCTCTCTAGCATGTAGCCAACATGGGCTGTGTGTCAGCTTCCTATTCCTACTGCCCCTAAGGTTTCTGGGATTTGCAGTCCAAAAATCACAGCAGCAGGACTCTGCAGGGTATTTTATCGCTTCCTCTTCCTTCTGGCAGGTACCTCTGGGATTTCTAGTCCATAGGCACAGCCAGCAGTAAGTTTGAGCAGGGAAGGGGTATTTAACCCTCCTTCCTGGCTCCAGACCCTGACTGGGGTTTTCTGGGAGAGGGGGGAAGTCCCTCTCCTCACATGGGCTGCATCCTCAGCTAGGCTTCTTCCTCCCACACCCCATTGTCAGCCAACCCTCATTACTCTAGCTAGGGAGCAGAGAGGCAGGACCAGCCCTGCTGTCTGGAGCAGATGGCATAATCCAGCCTAAGGCTGCAATGTATGCTGGGGGACTGTGATTTAACTTGAACGAGGAAGGAGCCTGGGACAGAAGTTTCATAAGCAAGTTTGACCTAAATCAGTTAAGTCTGATACTATATTCAACCAGGTTTATCTTAAACCAGTTCCAGCCATTTTGAAACTGGTTTATGTGCCCTAAGCTTCTGTTCTGCTACCAGTTTAAATAAATTTTTGATCACTTAAACCAGTTTTTGTGTAACTTTTTCCCTGAGCCCAAAAGTTTTTGGCTAAATTTAAACCAGGAGACACAGGGATTTATTCCCATTTCCACACTTGCTTAGTTGGGACTCCTTCAAGTGGTTTTGGGAATAATAAATAGTAATTTGTACTTAATCAAGTATTTTATATAATGGAAATAAGCTACCAAAATAACAAGCTTATTAATTCTCTTGGTCATCTATTCCAATGATTAATCCAACTCACTAAAAAATTGTGCTTAATTTTTCTTTGACTTTTAAGGCTTCTTATGAGTAAACCTTTCTTTTTTAAGACTAGAGAATCCTTCAGGATTTTTTAATTGCAACTTAGGCTGAGATGTATCAGTTTCAGTCACCAATTCTGAAAAAAAATGTATATCCAGGCCATTGCAATTAATCCATTAAGAATCTTCCCTCTACCTTCTATGATTTCAGTCTTGCAATTTATAGGATTAACTGGGATCAAAGTAAAATGGTCTTCAGGGGGAAATAATGTGGGGAGTTGGCTATATAGGCTTTGTATTTCTGTTGACCTAAACACTTGTAGAGCTCTGAACAAATATTCTGTAAATCAAAAGGAGGGAGAAGAATCTATACTGTTTACAAAGAACATTCCTCACTCTCTGTCTCTGTCTCCTTGGCTATCTTTTCCATAGAGAAGGGAAGAGAAATCCTTCTGCATGTGTATACCTCGGTGTATGTCTCAAGTAGTTTCACTTAGGTTACCTATGCCATCTGCCCCTATAGCACCCTTGATTAGGTGGAGTATTACAATGGAACAATAGTGTAAGGAAGGTACTTTTAATATACGAACTGCTAACATGGCATACCTCAGGGAACACTAAATATCACTGCAGGAGTTACCATGCTATGTCTACTTGGAAGGTTCTGGAAGTTGGAAAAAAAGATCTGGAAGCCATTTTAAAGGGTTACAAATTGTTGCATATAAGGATTCTTGAAATGAAATTGTAGAGTTTTAGACCTGTGGTGGGAGACATGCACCTGGACTGTCTCCTAATCACCTCTAGTCACCACTGAGTATGGACAGAATAAGTCCAGAAGGAGTCTATGATGGTGGCGCTTAGGATATCTCTTTGTACCTTCTTATAATCTCCCAGTGAACTATAGCTACCCTGACTTTCCCACTTGCCACGTCTTGAATGTTATTATTATATGTTCTAATTTATGATGTCACTAATTGGGAGGGTTGTTATATATAGTTTGGGTTTTTTTGTTTGGTTTTTGTTTTTAGTCCTTTTTTTGTGTGTGCCTCTATTGGGGTCCCAGTATAATGGAGAAATACCTTAATACCTTGCTCAGCTTCTCGACTATCCACATGCACTTGCTGATATATATATATATTCACAGTCTGATTTAGATTCACACTTGTCTTTATTTTTATCTTTTATCACTCTGTACAAACTTTCTTTACTTTTAGGCAGAAGCTGTCCTTTTGTATCCTTTTCCTTTTTTTTCTCTTTAGCCAATATCAACTTTGTAACTCTCCCTATAAAACGTTCTTATGTAACCGCTACCAATTTGGTTGAACTGAACTTAGTCTTAGAAAACAGAGCCTCATTCTATTTTGTTCTTCTGTTTTTCTTTTTGGGCAGGCTTTTATCTTCAAGCTTCGCTGTATACTTTCTCTTTATTTTGTTGCTATATACCTTTTATCCTGCGTGTGACTGAAGCCTTGAATCCTCTTGATGGACAACCGATGTCATCTCCAAGCTTGGGAGAGTGGATCAAAATTCACTCTCTTCTTTTCTTTATTTACTTTCTAGGTCAGCAGATGCGTTTCACAGTTTGTCTCCTCGGAGGTCCACACCACTTCCTCGAAGATCCCCTCTCTCCAGTGTTGTGAGAAGTCTTGAGATAAGCTTCTTATCCCTTGGGGATCTTCACTCTCCCTCTTTTTCTAGCTCTCTCTCCTTTTTGCTGAAGCTCCCATCTCCTCTCCTTGTTCCGCTCTCGGACGTTCCATTCTAATGTGGTAATGGCTCCGGAAGCAGCATTTTCCGTCTCTTTTCTCTGCGTCTGCATTTACTCTTTCACAGAGTCCAAGTCTCAGTTATATGGTCATATATTTATTTCAGGCTACATGTAAAAATCATAATCATCTAGCCATTGTTTTGTGAAGGATGATTTGAAAACGTGATTTGAAGGTAACTTATGCAGAGGCACCTGCTTGGGCTTGCCAGAACTGAGACATTACTTCCAGTAGGCATGAAGGGCCTCAATTCATTCCAGGGCTTCCTGCTTCAAAGCCTATCGGGGGGTGAGACTATCAAGCCCCTTCCATAAAGCACAATGTAAGGACAGCTGAAAATAAATTGTATTTTTTATCAAACAGAGAACAGCACAGTAGGCATTCTATGGCATGTAGAGCTTCCTGCCAGTATGAAGACTGGAGATGCTGAGGTTGCCTAGAGAATGGGTTTTTTTTTTCATTATTTATTAAGTATGTTAAAACCTTGTTATTGCCAAAACTGTTTGAAGCTGGCACAGAATTTTCTTAGTATGCTTTGGATCTTAACCAAACATTTCAAAACATTAAAATAAAATGCCTTGGGTCTGAACCTCTCTGTGCTGTTTTTATGGTTTGTATTAATGTTTAGACTCATTTTTCAGATGAAAAGGTTATCTGTCAATAAGCAACCAAACTAAAATGTCAGAAATGAAGCTTTTTAAAAGAAAAAAAAACAAGCTATGGTGATGTTTTGAATTGTTGTGAAACATTTTTGTGACTTCCTCATTACATTTCCCAAATAAGACACCTGGAGAAATCATTTTAATTATGAAAAGAAAATTGGCAAATCTAAAAGTGATTTTTAAAAGACTCATAAATGATCTGTAAAGGGGGATACATAGTAAGGTGGCCAGATTTTTGGAACATACAAAAATATTCAAAGTGGTAAACAGCAAGACAGAGTGTAATGAACTACACAAGGATCTGTCACTTCTGAGTGAATGGGCAAAAAAATTGCAGATGAAATTCAATCCTACTTGGTAAGATATCCTGTTTTGTTTCAAGAGAAGAGAGCACAACATTTGCCTGTTTAAAGTGTTTAATAGAGAACTATTTGGGTTTAAAGATAAATTAACAAAATGTTCTTTTCATTTGTTGGGCTCCACTTAGTAGTGCCTTCCTCGTATCTCTCAAGAAACTGCCAGTAGAAGCAGTTTCCAGGGAGTTCCTCACAAGAAGACTCTGATGGGTAATTCTCAAGAGGTTCAATTTCTGGTTTTATCTGGAGACACACTGAACCTCTACTAATCGGACCTCCGGGAAGGTCTTGTCTTTGGACTGATAGATATGGAGCATACAGACCACAATGACCTTTCAGAGCAGGTAATGTTCGGGAGCAACTAGAAACAGACCCAGTACTACCCACTGTTCCAAGAGGTGCCCAGGCAAACATTGCACAGTCATTCAGCAGCTGCTCAGCTAGTAGCTGAATGACTTCTCCTTGGTTTTCTGTTTTGATGTAGGGATTTATGAGTCACAAATTGCCCCCTGCTCCCTACATCCTCTGGGAAACCAGGATGGATTTCCTGAGGATGCCTGTTGGTGTTGTGGACCTTCAATGACCACCAAAAGGCGACAGGCATGACTGGCACTCAGTGGTCTACATTGCTCTGAAGCATAATGGAAAAGTAACCTTTTGGCTGATGTATTCCAAAGTTGTGGTGTGCTGGGCTCAGGATGGGAATATTGGTGCCATCAATAACCTTGGTATAGTATGAAATATGTCTGTGACTTCCTGTGAGTTGGAGAGGCAGGGGAAGTACAGGTTCAGAATGTATTGGCTATTGTGACACAATTTATGAATGGCAGATAAAGCTGTGGTCATGCCCAACACACAAGGATTGGTGATGAACCAGAGGCTATCAGAGATGGTAAGCTTATGAAAGTCAACTGCAACTCACTTCCCCAAGCACATTGTTACACTCATGTGCATGGCCTGCTTCTGAAGAGATAGGGACAGCTCAGTAGAGTTTCCCATGAATGTGTCTTGGCTAAGAATGAAGCCCTGTTACCAGATGAATCTCTGGCCACTGTCCATATAGAAATGTCAAGATGTAACAGCTGCTGCAAGGTTCCCTTGAAATGCCCCTTTTCCCTTTTGAAATGGCTCCAAAAAGGCGTGGATCTGGGGTGGGGGGGGCAGGGGTTGGTACAATTGCACCAATCACTGACTGAAATGGGCTTGTGGGGACAGCCCCAGCCAGAGCTGCTGCTTTCACACTCTATCAATGGGCTGTTGGGATTGGTTTCACAGGGTACCAAGCTCAGCTGGGGACATCAGCAATCTTGGGCAGGATCTCCTCTGCCACCACCATCCCACCTGATGTAGGCGTGGGTCAGGGGTGCCCCAGAGCCACCCATGTACTGTATTAAACAAGGGCTGCCAGGAGCAGCTGCATGGGGTGCTGGATCAGCCAGGCACAGCAGATGTGGTGCACAGATTTTTCATTCCAGTTCCCTGGTGGCAGGGATTGAGCACTAGAAAGAATAGCCTGGGTGCCACAGCTTCTGCCCTCAGCCAAGGCTGGCACCTGGTGCAGCTGGAGTCACCTGGCTGTCTCTTCTGTGCCCAGTTCAGGCAGGGACCACTGGCAAAGAGTGGATCCCATCCTCCTGGAACCTGTTCCCTGCCAACTCCCCCTATGTTCCCTGCCTGCCTCAGGATCCGGCCACACTTTGCCCCCATCCCCACAGGGTGTGAGAGGTGGGGCTCTGCTCCCTTCTTTAGTATTTCCTAGATGTGCCTATTGCTTCAAATGTATGTTTTTCCATGAGGTCTGTATATTCCTGGCTCACACTCACTAGCAATTGGCTATTCCAGGCCAAGAAGCTTGGCAGGGATTGAATTACTAGGGATTGAACTAGGGGGATTACTGGGGATACTAGTGTCATTTGTGTCTGTCTCTGCCTGTCTTCTCTCTCCCACCAGGTAGTCACGAGAGAGTAGGAGAGGGAGAGATTAGTAGCTTATCCTATTTATTTAGGGATATTTTATAATGAAAGAGCTAAACCCTGTCTCCTTGCCTTTAAGAGAGACCAACTCATTTACTGAGATGGCTATAACAATTTTGAATATTAAATAGAGGATGTATCTGAAGTTGTCATTAGCAGCATAATGGCTCATAAGCTATGTTAGACTGCAGTGGAGTGAGATCATCCTTTGTTCCCTCAGCTTTCACATCAGGGAAACCTCATTCTCAGTCTAAATCTTGATCTTGACCACCACTTTGGTTCCCAGCTCTGCCTTCTCTTTTTCCCTAATGGTTAGTCTCTTAATGTACTTTTTGTTTTATGTCAAAAGTTAATAACGCTCTGAATTAATTTTGCCTACTGATTCTATTGAAATACAGTGCCAGCCTGAATCTCCTGATGGCCATTTCTAAGAAGTGTCTACCCAACCTCTGCCCCACCAAGCACAAAGTTTATCACCCAAAACACTTGTCTACCATGGTGTGTGCCCAGCTCAGGGCACTCCTGTTTACCATCCTTTTTTTACTGTGTATTTTGTAGATCTGAATACTGCATCAAGGCCTTTAGGGTTTTATATGTTGGGAATTTCCCTTTCATCCTGGCAAAGGTCTGAGCTGGGAGAAGAGAAAAACTTTTTGAGTCTCCTGTCCAGACTCAAAATTGGAAGAATTCCCCTACCTCATCAGTCCTTTCTGGTGAACACTGAACTTCAAGCCTGGAGGATGTATTCAGTGACTGGGTTCCCCCTTCCCCCCTCCCACCTGTCCTTGGTCAAGACTGAGGAAATAATAAAGTGGTGTTGGAGGGGGCGGTGAGTGGACAGGAGAATAAGCTGATTGTGTCAAGACTGAAAATACTGTATCTGGTGGTAGAACCAGCTAAAGTGACCTAAAAGGCTTCAGAACAAAGCTGGAAGGGGTAACATAAGTCAAACTGAAGGCAGAGAGGAAAAACAAGGTTCTCATGGCATAGAGACCAAACTGGCTTTTTGATAACCTTTTGTAAGGGTGGGCCTGGACTTCAGTGGTCTTCCTTAGTGATTCGTGCTAAGTCATATGTTTATCAGAGTGGAAGCCAGGGTCAAAACTGGGTATCAGTCCTAGTTCCAGAATGTCAGGTGAAGGGTCAAGACAGCGTTGTGGTCAGAGCAGGCAGTCAACCTAGGGATCCAAAGCAGCAAGACTTAACTAGAACTGCCCAAGCGGGCAGTTCTTAACCAGGTGCACCAGGCAATTTTGGTACTAAAACAAGTCTCTGCAGGGAGTAGCAGGGTATTGTTTCTCTCTGAAACAGACAGCCTATGGCTTCTGTTACTCATGGGAAAGAAGGGCAAATTTTTGTCAGGAAGTCAAGAGTGAGGTCATCTGTAAAGAAATAGGCAGTCATAGCTGGTAAATGGGTATAGCCTATTGCTGTGCTAGTTGCAGAGTAACATTAAAATTTTAGAGTAACTTGGGGAAGCAATAAGAAGACTACTGCAGTACTCACAGACTCCTGGCAGTAGTATAAGACAGAGGCTTGTGTGGGAGAGGAGGAAAAGCTACCATTGCTAGGTCTGTTGCTAAAGGCTAACCCAAAGCCAGTAAGCAAAGATCACCAGAAGACACCTGCAGACTGCCCAGGAAGTCACCTGACCTGAAGGAGGAAGGGTTTTGATTGAATACAAGGCGAGACCAGAGCCGGAGGAGTCAGCAGTGTTGCCAACTCTGCTTATAATAATCAGAATTGGGCTTTTTTTTTTTAAAGTGAAGGGGAAGGAGTTCTTCAGGAAGATGCGTGCTGAGGAGAAGCTGAGATAGATCCTGTTATGCCTAAGAGATGCAAATAAGAAGCTGAGGGATGAATGGAGATTAGACCCAGTATGGATGGTAATTTTACCAGACAGCCGTAGACTTACAAAATTAAAGTATAGCCAGTGCATTTATGTATTTTTTTTACTTTTAACCAGTGGATGGGGTTTGGGATTATAAGCAAGGTCAGGGGGTCCTAGTAGTGCTAGCAAGGTATGTAATGCTTGAGTATGCTGGGGGCAGGGCAAAAAGTAGTACAGCAACCCAGAGGGGGCAGCAATGAAGGACAGAGCCCAAAGCCCAGTGAGGGCAGAGATGTGGACCAGGGGCCCATAGCACAGAGGGGGAGAGATGAGGGTGAGGATAACACAGTGCAGAAGGGGCAAAGACAAAGCCAGAGAGAGTCCAGCACCCAAAGGAGGGCAGATGTAGGGCTAGAGAAAGCCCAGCCCCAGAAGGTGAGATTAACAAAAGACTTAAATGTCAGAGAAATTTGAATGTTATACTGGGGCCTAGGACCAACTGGACTGTTTGACTGTTACACTTGTGAGTCACGGG
>JAGPOW010000261.1:66196456-66210682 GCA_030014935.1 Caiman crocodilus | reverse complement strand
AGAATGCTAGGTTTGTTTAGGGATAAACTATGGCTCATGTGCTGGATAATAGGAACTGATCACTCCTGGCTATGGGTGACATAACTCTTAGGGGAGCTCACAATACAGACAGGCAGATTCAATGTTTTGGATACCAGTAGAGGGGTCATTACTAGAATTGGTCTGATAAATGCTGAGCTGAGTGTGTGTAGATGTGGGTTGATTAGCATTTGGAGCAAGGATTCCCATCATACAGTGCTCCCCTGCTTTTCTGATCCCAGAATTCAGTGTAGTCCTTGTCTTGGCATCTCTGTTCTCCATCTTGAATGCTAATGAAGGTGCATGCCTGTCTCATCTCCCATTTAAATGAATTGTCATCTGGTTCCATCTCGGGTGCAAATGAAACCAGGGTTTCACTCTTGTCACCCTTGTCTGGAGTGCTTTAGATGCATCTCCCACTGCATCTTACAAAAGACAAGGAAGTCCCTCCTCTAGTCAGTTCTTGTTCAGGCAGAGTGGGGAGGGGGTGAGTCCTTTGTGAGTCAGGCAGGCTGCGTCCTGTGCCAGTGTTCCCCAAGAACATGAAGCTGAGAGGTAACAAGTGTGTTCTATAAATGGCCCAGTATAGTTTGTCAGTGGTGCGCAACCTTTTGGCCCTACAGGCCAGGTAAGTGGACCGGGGCTGGTCTGTGGGCTGGATAGAGTCCCACATGCCAGGCTTGGGTCCTGAGGGCCAGCAACACCCCCTTCCATGCCCCAAGGGCAAGAAGCAGACCTTGTGGCAGGCACTACCTCCTTTTACCCCCATGAAATGAGATTGGTCTCTGGGGGCCTAGCACCACCCCCTTCTGGTCCTGTGTGCTGCGATAGGTCCCTGGGAACCTGGCATCACCCCCTCCTGGGGGCATACTGGGATTGGGTTTTGAGGGGCCTAGCACTTCCCCCTTCCAGCCCCACCCCCCAGTGGGATTGGGCCCTGGGGACTGATGCCATGCCCTCCATGCTGCATGCTGAGTTTGTGCTCTGGGGACTGGAGACAGACCTGCCAAATCCTGCATGCTGGTATCAGGCACTTCATCCAGTATGCTGGGTCTGGGACTCTCCAGGGGTCTGGAAATTTTGCAACAGGAAACTGGTGGGCTGGATGACATAGCACCATGGGCTGAGACTTAAGTGCCCCTGGCCTATGTGGATTCACTGCCATGGAAGAGTTGGCCATTCCAAGGATTCAAATGAGCATGTCTAGGCTTGTTGGTGTGCTGACAGCTTTGATATTGTTTGCCATTTCCTTTATTTATATATTAACCCTGGCTACAGCACAAAATTCTTGGCAATGTTTTTCAGTTTTACAGCTCCCAAATGGCCTTCATCTAATTTCTGAAGAACTAGACATGAGCTTTATATGAATAACTCTTCTGGTTCCGAATATTAGACACACTTGGTAAATGCTTAGCTGTTCTTTTTCTGTGCAGAAGTCCATCCATTCATTATAATGTCTTGTGTTTAAGCCAGGACTGGCCTAGCCTATGTGATACTAAGGTATTTGTCAGTAACAGGAGTTCAAGGTGTGTTATATAGAGCATATTGATAATTTTTGGCTCCATTTCAGGATGACTGATGGCAGTGTTTTAATCCTGGTCACCCCTGGTCTGAATAAAATCACAGTGAGATAGATTCATAACTGGTTGAAAAAAAAATACACCCAAAGTGTAACTGTAGATGGTTAATGGACAAATGGAAAATGGATAATAACTGTCTGAGCAACAGTGTTACTGTAAAAGGCCTGGAGGATATCGCAACATGAGTATGAATCAATGACATTAACGCATTCTAAGACATTAACAGAAATATTGTTAGTAAATTCCTGGCAACTTGATACTGCTGAAACTTCGTGTGAAATACTGTGTCCAAAGTTGGCCATCATAATTTAAGGAGGGTGTAGACGAACTGGAGTGTATCTACAGGTGAGCAAGAAGAACGATAAGAGATTTGGAAAAAACAAAACAAAACAAAAACCCTATGAAGAAAAATTGGAGGGACTGTAATCTACTGTAATCCAGATTCTTTTCTGCAGTACTGCATCCTAACCAGTCGTTCCCCACTCTGTATTTGTGCATGCAATTCTTTTGTTCTAAGTGTAGGACTTTGCACTTATCTTTACTGAAGACAAATACACTTGGTAAGTCTCAGACTACAGTTAGTATGTCATTTGTACATAGATTACGCAGAGTTGGGGCAAGTACTGAATAAATACTAAGGGAGTCCATTTCTTTGAAATATTGACACAGCATTTTTCCAGCATCACTTGGAGGCCTCTATTACAGAGTAAACTTTCTACAGTGGTAACTACCTGACAAAGCAACTTTTAATATATCTTTACTGGAAGACCTAAGTGCCATGTGGTATCATAAGCTTATGTAAAATTGGTATTTTCATTCCCAATCTTCTCATTATTTTGAAAACTGTTCTCTATATATCGATAAATTGTGTGTTGATACTGTTTGATCTCAGGTTCTTCTATATGGCATAAAACCTACCTTTTCATCTACCAGAGTTTCTTATGCTGTGGTCTATCATTCTCTGTAGATTCTATAATTTGTATGTACGTATTAGGAGGGCTGTTGGTCAGTAGTTTTCTAGTTGATTGTGGCCTTTCCCTAGTTTAGGAATGGTTATCACTTTGACTTTTCATCAGTATTTTATTCTTCAGTTTTTTGAGTTGTACAGAAGATAAAAGTTGAGAACTGTTTTATGTTCCTTTACCCTAAATCAGGGGCGCTCAACCTCTGGCCTGCAGGTCAAATGCAGCCCATGTAGCTGTTGCATCTGGCCTGTGGGGCTCCCCACAGGTTGGGAAATTTGGCAGCAGGGCAGCAGTGGTCACCCTTCCCAGCTGCCAAATTCCTCTGCCCCCTCTGCCAGCACAGCCAGATCTGGGCCAGGCCATACCCCCTTTTCTCCATGCCACTAATTTGGAATTGGGGCCAGGGCCAGGCCATGCTCCCATTCCCCCCTGCTCAACTGAATGGGGCTAGGCTGCTCTCTTCTCCTTGTGCAGCCAGGTTAGGAGCTGGCCATATCTCCCTCTCCCTGTGGGGCTGAATCAGGGCCAAGCCACCCTCCCTGCCCTGCCAGGCTGGATTGGTGCCAGGTCATGTCCACTTCCCCTGTGGGGCTGGATCATAAGTGAACCATGCCCTCTTCCCCCCATGGGACTGGATCAGGCTGGATTGCTCTCCACCCCACTCCTGTTGGCCAGATGGGGCCCTACTGTACTCACTTACCCGGGGTGCTGAAACAGGTCTACCAGTCATATCCAGCCCTTAGACAGAACAGGCACTGCCCATCAGGCCTGCTGAAGAAAAAGGCTGAGGACCACTACCATAAACGCATCAGCATTTTTGTTGGTACCCTGCCCAGCCTCCAGACACATTATTTTTACTTAGTGGTCTTTTTACTTCCGAGTCTTTTTTACTCAAAGAAAATATCTGGCTGACTGAGATGGTGACAGTTGATGGAGAGCCAATTCTTATTTTACTGATTTCTTGACTTGTCTGTGTCATTTTTTGCTGTGTTCACCAAGGCCACATACAAGCGTTTATTTTTAGAAGTGGAAATTTTCAAGGAGAGGGAGCAAGCAGTACAGAATTTCAGCCAAAGCTGGTCCCTCTTCCCTGCCCATGCTTTCCTATAGGATCTTGTCATAATCATATTTGACATGGGTTTCTTCCCTGTACTGCATATTAAGATCATCTACCAGATTGTTTCTTTATTTCTGGGTTAACAGACCTTCTGAACCGTCTTAAAAAGCTTTTTAAATTCCTTATTTATATAGGATAAGTAATTCCTGTTGCAGCCACATGGAGTTGACTGTGTGGCTACTCTGAGTGCTGCATTGAAAGTCAGCTATAGGCTTTATCTCTGGGGACCGAACGTGGTCTGCATAAATTCTAAACTTGGTATATTATGAACATACATTCTCATTAGTTTATCAAGTTTCTTGGATTTATATACTGAGAGGATCTTCTACCCAATTTGAACCAGGACTGAATAGCAATGGATACTTGTTGAGAGTGGTATCAACTGACGGGACCCAGGTCTGGTGTGTAGGTATCCTGCTGGTGAGCCAACTGAAAGCTTTTTAGTTGCACAAGATCATGCAGAACATTGAGATTATTTATAAAGTAAATAATCTTTTATTTTATCAGACTCCTTATAGTTCCATGCCATGTGGTGACTGTTAATATATCCAACATGGACAGATGGACATTGAAGGATTGGAAGTAGGGTGACCACTTTTTCAAAAGGGGAAGGTGGAATACATGCCTGTCTCCTCTTTCCCTGCCCTTGCTACTGGCACAACCAGACCAAAGCGGAGCAGAGTGGGGGACCAGATGCAGGCTGCCCATTGTGGGTTTGGGGTTCCCCACTCTGCTACCTTACCCTCAGGAGTCACATGCTGCCTGGCAGCAGCAGGGAGCACAACTGCATACCACTGCTGCCCCTACTGCTGCCAGGTGGGCAGGGGGTGCCTTTTCATGGTGGTACAGTGTGGGGCTCCTGGGGGCAGAGCAGCAGGTCAGGGAGCCCTGAAGCCTCAGTGAGCAGCTCACATCCACCTCTGCCCCATGCACAAATCTGGGGAGCCATGCGCCCCACCATCACCCCACCCCTGGACAAGCTGCCCATGGCTCCGTCCTGCTCCCTGCCCTGGCCCCATGCACCACCATGGCTAGGCAGTGCACTCATCCCTTGCCCCACTCCCTCCCTCACCGTGGGGGCCTTTAATTGCCCCCTTCCCCCCAGTAGACTTATCTGCAGGGAGCTGCTTTCCAGGCTGCCTGGCTGTTTTCCTGGTCATGTGCATGTGGCTTCCCCTGCGTGCTGCTCCCATAAGCCCCTTGCAGGCTGGAATGCTGCTAGTCTCAAAGGGGAAGCCTGCCATTTCCTGGGGTTCCCTGCATGAGGCTGCAAATCCAGGACATGCTGTCCCAGAGTCATGCAGCCTGGGACCAGGACTTGAGGTTTCCATTGTGGAACTGTCCCACCTAATTAGGGATGTGTGGTCACCCAAACTGGAAGTGGGATTTAATGTTTAGTTTAGGGGTTTGTAAATATGGCCCTTGGGTCACACTAGCAGGATCCACAACAGTGCATTTCCACTTCCCTCCTCCCACTGCACTGTGCTTCTGCCACTGGAGTGTGTACCAGGGCTCTTCCCCTGGCCTTGCTGCACCATGTGCTCTCCCACTGCTGAACCATGTGTAAGGCACCTCCCTCCTTCCCCCTCCTGCTGTACCCCTCAGATGTATAAGATGCTATATAGATTTGATTCCCTGTCACTGCACCCAATGCACCAATTACCCTTAGCTCCCTTGCTTTACTGTACCACTTCAGCATTCCCAGATGTAGGCTTTCCTGGTGCTGCAGGCTGCACTGTGCTGCACTGCCTTACCCCCTGGGGCAGTGGTAGGGGCAGTAGCAGGAAGGGGAAGCTGGAGAGAAGGGGAGCCTGAAGCCCCTGAATGCTGCTGCAGCCAGAGCAATGAAGGGAGCAGCAGCAAGCTGGGAGATCTGGGGCCACATTTTAACTGCTTGTGGGCTTTCAGCTGGACAGCCCTGATCCATGCAATGCTTACAGTGTTGCAATGCAGAAATGTAGATGCTGGGATATTTATACCAGAAATCCTTTGCCTCATATAGATGACTTCAGGGTTTTCCACCAAAAGGTTAACAGGCAAAGTGTTACTCTTTATTTTTCAATTTACTAGACAGAGAGGACTCTATGTAAATTTTCTGAAGATGAACAATATCAGCTTTGTGAAAGGTTGCAAGATGTTCAACCAGCGGTCACTTTGCATACGCCAAACCCTCAATGTTAAATTGAAAAGGGTTAAGTTCTGTGGTGGCCAGAGATTAGAGCATGATTCAACTTTCTGGTTGCTGCTTTAGTTTTCACAAAAGGGTGGTCCCAAAGTGCATGATGAGGACGTAACAGATACATACTTTAGGAAGTTTCTTGAATGTCATCCTGCCCCTACTATTAACTTATTATGCATTCTTATATGACTGCAGCACAAGGTGGTAGGTAGGCTTTTAACAGTTTGAAACTTAAGTATTTATGAAGGTATGGAAAGGGAATAGTGCCAAAATGAACATGGATTAGAAGAGGCATTGGCATTAGAAATCAAGTAGTTGGCAGAAGACAAGATGTATGAGATGCTATATAGATTTGATTCCTTTTTTGCCCATAACATTTTACATAATTATTTCTCCACTACCAATATGATGAGAAGACTGATTCTGACCTAGATCATTGGCATCTGATGAAGAGCACTTCAGCCCATGAAAGCTATGTATCTGCTTTGGTAGTCTATAAGGTACAATCTACCCTGCTTTCAGACTAACATGGCTGTCTCCAAATTCTACTCTCAGAGCATAGCTCGGATAACTTACCTGCATACTATGATGTTCAGTGGTGACTGAGAAGCTGTAGACATTAGCAGCACAAGTGCTTCTGTTGATTTAAAGGTGTCGATTTTAGAGAAAGAAAACAAAAATCAGGCCCTGGATTCAGAATAATTTAAATTTATTATCCTGTGTGGTCAGTGATGTTTTATCTACATAGAACTGCTAGTCAAATCTTTTGAATTTCATTTGTTTATCATGACAGGTATTTTTGTTGTGGTAGAGGCTGACCAGGTTGAAGCCCCATTGAGCTAGATACTGTACACATGTTTGTATAGAATATAACAATCTCTGCCCCAGTCACAGTGTGAAACAATAGACTTAAGAAGTGACTGAGACCAATGATAGAATGGTCAGGTGTTATGTGTTGGTAGGATAATAAAAATACAAAATTACTTGTCAGGAATAATCATTATAACTTGGCATCTGCCTAGCTAATTCATTTTTCTTCACGCATTATAGCAGAGATTTAGGGTACATGTATATGTGTAGAGACAAAATTTACAATCAGTTTTTTTCTTCTCCATGACAGCTGGAAAATGTATCAGATAATTTATTTCTGGATTAAATTTTGATCCCACAAAATATTCAGTACCTTTCTTAGACATCATTTTTTTATGTAGCTATGGTCAGTGAGCTGCAAGATGATCCTGCATGCTCACAATGTGTCCTATACCTTAATGAAATCATTGCAGTAATGGCCCTTTCTATAGAATAACTATTGATTAACTTCAGGAAAAAGAAATGAATCTTTGTTAATAAGCTTTGTGGGTAATATTCAGTGAAGAAATGACTGTGGTTACTCAGTGGTTAGGATGGACATGTCATAAATTAGGGACAACCCCTCCCATACCCATCCAAACCAAAAATATTTCATACAGGTATGAATTTGAGGGATAACTGTCCTTACTGATAAATACACAAGTCCATGAAATGAAAAAAATCTGTCCATCTATCCATGCAGATATTCACAATATACCATGTTTAACACTCATGATCTGGGACTATCTTATGTTTTGTCCTGCTAGTATATAGAGGGCTCTCTCTCCTCGGATGTTAACTATTCTTAGCTTCAGATGCACAGGTCACAGAATAAATTACAAACTTTGGGAACCTGGGCTGCAACTATCTTTGTGATTTCAGAAGTAGCGTATTAAAAAGTGGACTTACACTGTGCATTCTTTGCCAGTTCATCAAGGTAATTGCACTGCCATTAATATGGTTAATCCTTAAAGTACACACACACACCTGATAAATGCTTCTACCTCAAGCCAGGAAAGAGGATCTTACATAATTGGTGAGAAAATAGACGAAAGCGTTATTGGTTTGCCTCAAGATTTACTGCTTATGTTTTCACAACTGAAAGTGGTGTGATTGTTGACTTTAACTTTTCACATCATCAGTTTATCATGTTGTATGCCTAGTTGCCTTTTTGTAAGTACACTGTGGCATTAAGCAAATCTGTAAAACAAACAAATTACTGGTTCTTGTTGCAGAAGGTAAACCCCATAGCATAGTAAATAGTATGAAATACAGTTAATCATAGGCAAGGTCTAGAGATGGTATCTACCACAGGATTGTATCATAAGAATAATAATGCAATCAAGTAAAAATTGAATAATTTTATTTTTTTAACATGTGTATTTTCATATAAAAATTAAGGTACTGCATAAAGCTTCCAGTAATATTGAATTATTTCATTTGGAAAAATGTATTTATAATAGTTCACTTTTATTTATTTATTTTCCATTTTCTTGAACATTTTCTTAATTTTTAAAATGTCAAGTGACTTTTCTGCAAACTATAGACTTTCTCAATTTCTTATGCTGAAGAAACTGTCAATATCTGACTATTTTAATACAAAAATTAACATACCAACTACTATACACACACACATACTATTTGGTATGTAAATTTTTGTATTAAAATAGTAGATATTGACAATTGAGTAGAGTCAAAGAACCTCATCTTCAAAAACTGCAAACCTAGACCATATATTTTATTTATATATAGATATAGATATATATCTTTACGTATACCTATAAAGATATAGATATCTCTATATAAAAATAAAATATTTGGCGTAGGTTTGCAGTTTTTGAATATGAGGGTCCTTTGACCCTAGCTAGGCAAGCAACAATTGCTAGTCAGTTGTAAAATGTTGGATTATTTATCTTCGTACATACATATTGCAGTCTGCATGTTGTTAAAATCAATTTTCTTTAAAATGCTGTCATGATTGTTGTGGCAAAACAACTCTAAATGTAGTGAGTTTTAACAGAATTTAAAATGTACTAAAATGTAAATACAGGTATTGTATTAGAATTATATTTGTTTTCCTGCATCTTTTGTTAATGCTCTGTTTTTTCACAGCTGATAGTGGCCACCCACTGTAGGGGTTTATCCTGACCTGTGCACCCCAATGGAGGCAACTTTAGTTTGTAATCTAAACAGAATCTTTATTTAACCAAACCAAAGTCAGCTGATCCTATCCCAGCAGGTGTAAATTGAGAAACTGCTAGAGTTGATGATAGCTCAGGGGATTGCAGACTGTAGAGCTAAAATACTCAGCAAGATTACTGGTTGGTGATTTCAGTAATTAACAGAAGAAAAGCTGATCCAAGCTTAGGGCATAATTGTTGACAACTATAACTAGGTTTAAAACCTTGTGTCAGTATAACACATAGACCAAACAAATAAAATAGGACACACAAGTGACGTGTACAATTTACAATTCATATGCCCAAACCTAATCACAATCTTGTAACTGCTTGAATTAAATTAATACTTTCATTTTAAAATAAAGATGAAACCAAGAAGAGGGACAAAGGTGAGAACAGAGCCAGACATGACTCTCAAAAAACTAGTCATTTCAGATCAGACAGAATTGTGGATGATGGCTTTGTCAAGTTAGCTCTTCAACTGTGCCAGGTATCGCTTTTACTTGTCTTAAACAAAGCTCAAGTTAGACATGGAAACCATCTCATTGTTAAAGACTTAAAAGATTACTTTAAAAACCCTGCAAAGAGTTTTAGATCTAAAGTTCTTCACTGGTGTCATTTGGAGAGGTCCAAGAGAAGAAGTTACATAGTATATTGTGTTTAAAGAAAGAAATTAATCTCCCAGGACAAAACATTGATATGAACCTATGTTCTAACACCAGGATAAAAAAAGCCTTGGAAGTGTGAGCCATTTTCTGTTTCATTCTTGATGTCTTTTTTCTTATACATACATAGTACATTTTTGGGATATAAACCATAAAATCATAAGGCAGCTTATCCATGTTTATCTCATTTTTCTCTAAGGCTTAGTACAGACAGTTAAAAAGCCTGAGGCTGAATTGATTCAGTCTTTGTAGCTTAGGCTATGCTGCAAAGATCAAACCAATAAGCCAATGAACAGATATTCACTTTTGATTTAGGAAAGGCAGCCACATGCCTGCAGTGGCTCAAGCCAGAAGCCGGAGGGGGCCACTAGTAGCAAGTATGGACTGTGTGTTCACGTCTTCTTCCTGCTGCCTCCCAGGAAAACGGGGGTTCTAGGATCATCAGTAAAGGCAGATAAACTTCTGGTAAGCAGACATTTATTGGCGCCAATGCCTATTAAGGTGTTTACTATTTTTTATAAAGCATGGGTAGCAGATACAAACAAAGAAACCCCGACAGAAATTTCTGTGTAATTTTTTAAAAAATTGCAAATTACCGACATTATGAAGAGGAGAACAGTCTATGTTGCTTTCTTTAGCTCTGCCAGTACTGATCTCACTTCCATCAGTTCTGCCAACTCTAATTTTGGCCCAATGTCTGTTGACACTGCCAGTTGAGGTTTCCTCATCAGAATCTTCCTTCAACTTAGACAATGGCCATCAGAGGTATAACTAGCTGGTTTTGCACCCTGGACAACACTCTGTTGGGGTGGGTCATGCTGAGAGCTTTTGACAAAACCCTGAGGAAGGAGGGGTTGTAAACCCTGCTATAGGGAAGAGGAAGGCAAGAAGAGAGGGATCATTGTTACCTGCACTGGGGACTCATAGTCCCTGGTGGCTGCTGGCATGGATAATAAATCAAGTCTTTTCTGGAAGGTGGAATTTTTCTTTATGCTAAACAGTTCTGTAACATCTGATGAGGTAGGGAGAAAATCCTCCTCTTCTAATTTACTACTACCAGGCATTGTTGGCTTAGTATGACTTCAGAATATGTGTGTGTGTGTGCTACGCAGAATATGTGAGTCAGTCTGCGTTTCTGTGCAAGGCCATTTTGGAGTTTCACCTTTTTCCTCAGAGGATTCAACAAGTGTCTTCTTTCTGCAACATTTTTTTTTCTCAGGAGCGGAAGCATTCATATCCAAACTGGTCATAAGGAAAGCCATGTCCCTTTACATGCATAAAACTAAATCTTTCTGGAAAATGCCATGGCAATTTGTTACTGTGAATTAAAAGGGTACAGATATTCCCACAAAAAGTTAAAGTATCCTGGAATGCATCAAGGTATTCCCATGAAATTGCTAAGATAGTTCTACCAGTGGTGATTAGAGAGCACTGCAGTGGAGCCCAGGCAACATCAGTGAGTCCCTTTCAAGATGTCGTCTTGGCGTTTGCAAGGCAGCCATTTGGAGTTTCATGTCCACCTTTACTAATAATACACAATGACAAAAGTGTTCAGCACTAATGCTGCATTTGTCAAAGCTGTCCTCCAGTCACTGTCTGCCTCGGTTTCTGGAGTTACTCATATGAAATAAACATATGGATAAGCTATCAAAGGAGAATGAGAAATTGCTTCTCCGTAACTGGAGTTCAAGAAATATTATCCAAATGCATCCTGCCTCCTTCCTTTCTTTATTGAGGTCTGTTGCATTCTGGAATTTTGCAGTTGCAAGGAAGCTGAGGAGCAGGGAATGAACACTTCTACCCTTGACACAGAGCACAAGGAGAGGTACAACTCGTGTGTACTGCACAGGTGCTATTATGAGCTTTAATACCTGAGAATCTTATGTGCCACCCACAGTGAAGTGTACATATGAACAATACATTTTTAAAAACTCTAGTTACTGATAAGTGACTTCTTTATGAATTATATGAATTCAGGATTTCTTTTTTGATACTTACTTCATTTGGGCCTTGGTTCAGTGAAGCAAGATTTAACCATTCATGTTAAGTGCTTTGCTAGCTTGGAGTCTCCAAGTTGATTTCAGGAGGCATTTTCCTGTGTTAGGATTGAAGATCCTCCAGCCCATATTTTGCAGTCCAAGTAAACATCTTCAGTGCTGTCGAATTGTTAGCGTGGGAAGGAATAGGAATGGCCACATTCAATTCTGGAAGCTTACATGACTACTCTGTACCACTTTGATAGGGAATTCCTTCTACCTTCAGTAAAAAAAGAGTTGGGGGCTAGGGAGGATCAGTTTTTGGATTGATGGAGGTACAAGTGTCAGGAGCCACTGGATCTAGACACTATGTAGGTGAAGGGGAGTAGCAGGTATAGGGGTCCATAGTAGCAGTGACTGCCATGCAGCTGGTACTAGAGGGTGGGGCTACAGGTATGATCCAGATAAATGTTTTGTTAAAAACCAAAGCTTTTCCTTTCTGCATGGAGAAAATGAGGTTTGTTTTAACTATTATAACAGAATGGCTGCTATGGCTAAATTGTGGCTTTGTGCATAGAACAGTATGTAGAGAGAGACCTGGGACCAGACTGTGACAGAGTAGTGACTCAGGGGCCATGTCCACATGAGCGCGCATGTGCCTGTTGCACCATCTAAAAGCAATTTGAGATACCATAGGAAGCACATCACAAATGAAAAAATGTTCCTTGCGTTGGAAAAATACAGTGCTGACTTTAAATTTGATATCGGGAAATCCTGGTATCAAAAGAAAACTCAGAAAGAAAAGCAGCATAGGGCGTGCTCCAGGATCATTCCCTGAAGCAACTGGAGGCTGGGTCCTCCAAGGAGGTGCTCTAGTCCTAGCCAGAGCATCTCTATGCCTGCTGCATGCCTCTGCTGCTCCAGCATGCTGCCTCAATGTGCTGGAGGAAACAGAAGTGCAATATGGCTGGCAGCAGTGGTCAGGACCCAGGCTCTGTCCCCAATAAGTAGGAATGTGGAGGTGGGGAGTCTATGGGAGGTGGGATGGTTTCCCCCCTCACCTCCTCCCCCCCATGGTGCATAGCTCATGTGGGGGCTATGGGTTGGAAGTGAGGGGCAAAGCCATGGGCAGGGGCAGGGCACTGGCATATTGGTGTTGCTCAGGCACCGCAAAGCAGCTGCAGCTGTTCCTATATCCTGGTGAGTGAAGGGGGCAAGGGCAGCTGTTATTTCTATGATGAAAAAACCCCCAAAGCAAACACCAAAGCGTATATTTAGAATTTATTTTAGGGGAGGGGCATGTCCCAACTCACTGTCACAATCTGCTGGTGGGGCGGTTAGCAGTGATTCCCTGCTCAGTGGGGATTCCCTGGCCAGCTGGAGGCTCGCTGCTATGTGCCCCACTAATGGATTGGAGCAGGGAGCTGGGACCTGTCTCTTCCCCTACAGCTCTTTTCAAGCCTATGCTTTAATTGCCAGATGCAGGCACAGGCCTGGGCAGAATCTGCAGGGTTGGGACCTGACCCTGACCAGGACACTACCTATCTAGCCCTGGGCTGCGTAGGGGGGCACACATAGCCTAGAGCTGGCTGGGGACTGCCTGAGACACAACCGTCTCCAGCTACTTTCAGGCTGCATATGCATGTGCATATTTCCCTATGCAAAACCCCAGGGCTGGCTGGGAACTGTCCAGGTCAGGGGTAGTCACAGCCAGCTCCAGGCTGGGCAGGAATCTCTTCCCAGGTAAGAAGCTCCCAGCCCCAGTTTTGTGATTGTAGAGTGAAGGCTGGGAGCTTGTCCTCAACCCCAGCTCCACAGTTGGGAGCTCCCTGCTGCTGAGGCAGGGGGGGGCAGTGTTCCCACCCAGTCTCCAGTGGTGGAGCCTGCCCTGACAGCATGTAGTTCCTGGGGCAGGGAGCAATCTCTCACCCCTGGCTGCCTGGCTAACCAGGAACATATTTTCTCACAGTCAGCTGTCTATATGTGCCATGCTGCACAGTAATGACTATGCAGTTAATTTGCTACTTTTATCTGCAGGTAGAAAATTAGCTGCTGAATAAATTACTGCACAATAAGGGTCAGCATGTATAGATGGTGATACTTACTATGCAATAATTAACTCTACTGCACAGTAAAGCATCTCATTTAGACTCACTAAGAGTTGAGATGTATATGATGCTTCCCCTATACCAGGGAAGCATATATCCACTAACATGTAGTAGGGTGTGAAGCTAAGAATCTCTAAATTAGATTTAGGTCCCTATTCTATACCTGGGATGGTGTAGTTTAGTATTACCATTTGCTTAAGGCAGATCACAAGATGCCAAACTGGCCTTAAATATTTGTTGTTGTTTATCGTTATGAAGGATATATAATAGAATACAGTTATGACAGGAGTTCCTAGGTGGTGTGTTATGCAGTCTTACAAGTGTTTTTTTTCTAAGCATGCAGGCACTATTTGATTTTTGAGGAAAATGCTGGATTAGCACTTTTCTGCAGAGGGAGCTGTTACACACAGAAAGAGGATGTGCTCCCTATGGCTGAAGTTATACATAAACCAGTTTCAAAATGGCTGAAACTGGTTTAAAATAAGTCTGGTTGTGATGCTCTACAGACTTGAGAACTTGACAAGATGGGACTTGCAATCTGAGATTGATGAGCTGCCCCAGAGCACCTCCCTGACATTTGTAAAATAGT
>JAGPOW010000261.1:66128721-66175059 GCA_030014935.1 Caiman crocodilus | reverse complement strand
GCAGGCTCTGGGAAGGGGCAGGTGGGGTCCATGGAGGGATTAGGGGGCAGGCAAGGTCTGTTGGAGATTTGGGGGGCAGGAGGGTACTCAGGAGGGGCATGAAGAGATTGGGGGGCAAGCAGAGCCTGCAGAAGCATTGCTAGGGTACAGGTGGTCTTGGCAGAATTAGGGGGGCTCACAGAATCTGCAGGAGGAGGCTCAGGGAGGTTGGGGGCTCTCTTCCCCCCTCCCCCGGACCAGGGTTTTTTTTAATCCCTACCAAACACTGTACCCCTGGTAAACCTGCTACCCATTGGTCCCAACTACCTTACCTCCTCTACTCCTGGCATCAGTAAATGCTGGTAAAACCAGGAGTGGCTTGCAGGATGGGGAGTTCAGTGAGCTGGAGGGGAGGGGCTCGGTGGTCCATGGTGCGGGTGTTGTCCATGTGGGGGTTGAGGTGGGGGCAGAGGGAAGGGGTAGGAAAAAACAGAGGGGTGCTAGGGAAGCGGTAGGAAAGCGCAGCCCAAGGGCTGTACAGAAGTTCAGTTAGATTGGTCTTGCCAGACCCAATCTCAGTTAGACTGCCTCAGAGGTACACTTAATGTAGATCAGGTTGGCCATTTTTTTAGACCAATCGAACAGTCCTGAACAGTTCACACATAGATCCAGCTAACTACTGTAAGGTTCACACCTGGGTGAACTGAGTCAGATCAGGTGACCATTTTTTAATGCAGTTTATCCTCACTGAATGTCTACACAGCCTCAATGTCATTTTTGAAGTAATTCTGTACACACAGGAATAGCTCATTTTTTTCTAGAGAATATAGTACAATAAAATACATTGATAATGCAAGAAATTTATCATGACTATTTCAGACTTCCTTAGGTAACTGTAAACTGCAACTTAGTCTCTTCTTTTGATTCTGCTTTTAACTCAGGTAAAATATCTTGATTCTGAAAACTGGCAAAACCAGAAATGCCACATACTACTCTTTTTGTTGCTTTCCCTCTTGTCTGCCTTTGAGAATTGTTGTATCTCTTTTTGATTGTGTTGGACATGACCCTAAGCACTCTACTAAGCCACTTTGTTCACTTAGTTATGTCAACTAGTGTTTTATTTTTTCCACCTGTTACTGAGAGAGAGGGATTTTCATCAGCCTAACACTTGCCAATTTCCAAGATGGTCATTAAGAAAGAAGAAAGTTGCTCTTCTCCACAACTCTACCTGGTCATAGCTCCTTTTTCACATGTTACACAATATGTGTTGACAATACTGGATTTGCCTACACAGGAATATGAAGCTGTTTTAACTAAACAGAAGTAGTTTTCATTTCACCAGTCACTAGAAATCAGATAAGACTACTGGAGTCTCACTGCACAAATACATGGCAAAATGCAGTCCCTGCCTCAAGGCAGGTAAGGTTCTTTGAGTAGATGTGATATCTTTGATTAGACTAACTGAGTCGTTGGAAAAAAGTTCTTAGCAAGCTTTTGGACGCAATCACTCTTCTTTAAGATTAGGAAGTCTCTGCTGTTCTAAGACTCCAAGGTATGAGACACCAACAGGGCTACAACCAAAGTCCCTGCCTCAAGGAACTTGCAGTCTAAATAGATGAGGCAGACAGAATGTGGAAAAAGAAACTGAGGCCTGAGATTTGCCTGAAGTCACACAATAGATGAGTGCAGAGGTAAGAATACAGCCTACATTCCCAAATTTCCAGCTGGATGCCAAATATGCTGTTCAGAGACTGTTCAGTTAAATAGATGTCTCTTCCCTTGGGTAGTTACCCTTATTTCACTTTTAAACATTTTGAATCAATGTTCCCTAAGTCAGCAAGGTGTCCAGTTAAGGTAAATCTATATTCTGAGCTCTTGCATCCAGATAAGAGTGTTTTCTAAACTAGTTGAATTAAAACATTGTAGTTTTCTCAAGAGTAGTGTGCTGAGTACGGAGGTAGAGCAAGCACTTTTACCATTCTGAGCTGTCCCCCAACTCATTTTCCATGGAAAACCCACATTTTCATCACTTTCTCACTAGGAATGGAGGTAAGCATATGGCTCAGACATATTTAGGTAGCAATATGGCATTGAACAAAAATACCTCAGAAAATAAATTAAAATAGAAAAGTAACATATGAATGTTTGCATCTGAGACATAATGAAGATGTGTTTAACAAAGGAGACTTGATTACAATTTAGTTTATGATAGATTTCAATCTTTTTCAAAGATATAATTTAAATTGTTTTTGAGGGAAATCTGATGAAAGTGATTCAATCAAACTTTTTCCTTTAGAGAGATCCATCCTTCACTTCATTGTCCTAGAAATGACAGATAGACCGCTGGTTTAAGGCAGTGTGTGCCAGTTGTTTTTGTAGGTATGCCACAGATTAGTCCCATACACTCCCCAAGTCTGACTCTGATCCACTTCCTCTGTCTGAACTGCTGCTCTGCTTTCTGATCCCAGGTTTATGTTCCCTGCCTGATCTGCTGGTCTGTTTTTACGTCTTTCCCTTTACTCCCTGCCCAATTTTTATTCTGTCTCCTATTCCCTGTCCTGTCTGCCCCTGTGTTACCTATCCTGTCCTTGGCCTGCTGCATTCCCCACACAGAGGCTACCCATGAATTTGTGCTGCAGGTTGGATATCCCTGGTTTAAGGAATGTGCTAAGAACATTAGATAAATGCATTGTTCACTTCATTACTCTTAGGTTCAAACCTGAGTTACTTTATAAATGAAAATTAGTTTGATAAGTACTTGCTCACAACAAAGTATATGGGGTGATGCTCTTTGTTCAGGGGTGGAATAGAATAGGTGATGCAGGTTAGGATTATGGGTCACAGGTGGATCACTGGGAAGTTTTCAGTGTTGCACATGCTACAGGAGGTATTAACTTGTACAGTAAGGCTTCAGTTTAGCAAAGGATGGGGAACATTAAGTATGGGAGTAGTCTCATTGAATCCAGTGGAATGCTTTAAATTTTTAAGTATTTTGTTGAGGCAGTACTCTAGCATCTTCTTCTACTGGGATCTTCAGTGTCTCTGTTTTCTTATTTTGTCCCCTAGGCAAAGGTCTAGTAGATGCCCAAATCTTGCTGGTAAGCCTGTACAAAGCTGCATAGGCCCTAGTGCCACTGAGTTGCTTGGCATCATGATAGGAAAGACAGAAGTGTTTAGAATCCCATCTCATCTGCAGGCCCCAAACAGAAGGAATTCCCCAAGCATATTGGACAAGTCTATCACATTGACTCTAGCACAACAAGCAGGGGGGACAAAACTTTTTTGGGTGTGAAAAAGGGGTCATGTATCCCAGTTTACCTTAGAGCCTAATGTTTAGGGTACTCTCCTGGAAGGTGGGAGATTGGTTTTCTGCTCCTTCTTCTGTTTGATGTGGAGCAGAGACTTTAACTGAGCTATCTCAGGACAATGCTCTATTCATTATGTTGTTGTGGGGTGAGTCTTAGTCTCTCTTGTTGAAGCTGTTCCACTTGGAGTTTGCCATAAATATTTACACAGTTTCACAGAAGTTTAGGGCTGGAAGGGACCTTGTGAAGCATTGATTTAAACCTGACTCAGACATCCCAAATGAGAGCCCCAACCGTTAGGCAACAGGATCAGTTCCTTAGACATGCTCTCTCCTTGTTTGACTCAATGAATATTGAAATATGTATGCAGAACGGAACAAGAGAAATTGAGAGAGTACCACCCAAGGTACCTGGTAGTCAAGGCTTTCTCCTGGGATCTGGGAATTTTGGATCTAAATCAGCTACAGTGAGAACTTCAAAATTGGTCTCCATTTCCCAGGTGAGTGCCTAACTATCAGGCTACTAGCTATAACAGCCCCCCTATCTTTCCCCCCCCTTCTCCCCTTCTTCCCAGGGGTGGATTAATGCATCGGCAAACTAGACATGTGCCTAGGGCCCTGAGCTGCAGGAGGGGTCCTTCCCTCCCTGGTGTGGCACAAATGGACCCTCCTGCAGCTCTGAGTTCTTTTTCCCAGAGTGAAGCAGTGATGGGGTGGGGAGGGGGAGGGTCTCAATCAGCCTGGGGCCCACAAGTTTGTTTGCCTATGGTCTACTAAAGGGTTAATCTAGCCCTTCCTCTTCCCCCCTCATCCCCCTGCCTTGTCCATCTCCTGCCCCCCTAAATTTGTGGCATAGATGTCCCTTACAGTAGTAGTTTTCAACCTGTGGTCTGCAGATCCCTGGGGATCCTCAGACAACATCTAAAGAGTCTGCAAAAGATTGCTATTATCAATTAAAAGTATGTGAATACCCACACTTACAATTCAAAGGGTCCACACCCCCTTTCAAGTTTTTTTTAAGGGATCTGCAAATGAAAAAAGCTTGAAAACCACAGCCTTATAGCATATAACTGAGTAAAGTTAATTATACCTAGGGAACATTACTAATATTAATGGGAATGACATAGCTAGAAAGATGTTTACTGTGCTGAACATTTCCTAATTAATCCAACAGTAACTGGGCACATAATTCATCACATTAATTGCCTAGCATCTTGCAGTGTCACTTGTTGCATAACCTTTCCAAAGGTGAGTTGCAAAGTAACTAGGTTGCTTGTCAAATTATAATCCATTCTTGTTTATTTTACAATGCAGATTTCAGTCCAGTTGAGACCTCTATTGAACACCATTATTGTTTGCACCATGGCAATATGCATTTAGTTTATGTTTATCTGTATTTCAGTGCCTTGGTTTCACTTGTATTAGCTACACATGAAAAATAAATAGTATCCTTAGAAACTGTAAACTAAACATGGAACCACAATCAGCGCTATATTTCTTTTAATTGCTTTTAGCATTCTGAAGTATGACAAAGATTACTTGGGATCGTAATTTTACATTATTCAGTGACAGAAATTGCCAGCAGCATGACTTGAGCTGTATGTTGGGGAAGGGGTGGTAGGAGTCTAGTTCTTGCTGCTCCTATGCCAGGAAAATTCTTGTGCATATCAGTAGAGTTACTTCCAAGTACAGAGGAAACAAGATCTCTAAGACTAGCCTCTGATTGCAAGAGGTTTCTACCTACTCTTTTGTTGTGTTTTATTATAGGAAAAACAATTCAGTAGTTTGCAGTTCTTTGAGTGAGTCAAAGGGAATACAACAAACAAACAAAATTAAAACTTAAATAGGTAAGTAGGGGACACCTGACAACTTCTGATGAAAGAACCAGTATAGACAAGACCCAAATTCTGTTGGCAGTCAGCAGCAACCACTACCCACATGCCAGAAAACATGCATAAGCATGCACAGCTACACTTAGCAGGTGTATTGCCAAAGCCAGAAGTGTACACTGGGAAGGCCCCAGCTGTTGACGGGACCATTAAAAATGTCACCATTCACCAGCTGCTGAATAGTGACAAAGACTTTCTTTTTCTTGGGACAGGTGGTGTGACTGCCACCAGAAGTGGGGGTTTTGTCACCACAAAGGAGCTTTGAGGGTGGCTATATTCATGGTTTTGTGAGTGTAACGTTAACATTCTTGAAAGAACATTGTAGTGTAGCTTAGATATATTTGCTGCAGCAGAAATGATAGCCTGAAAACTTGGAGAGAATAGAAAAGCATCATTTTATAACCAAGTTAGTATATGTTGCTTTGACTATTAGTCACTAATATAGGAGGGACACAGGAGATTAAGCCCAATTCTGGAAGAAAAAATATTCACAATAGGTAAGTATCATATGAGTTTGAGCTAGAGAGGTGTAAATAAGACTTTGCATATGCTACAGTGGAACTAAGGGAATATTTAGTCTAGCGCAGAGCAGGAGAGCACATTCCCTCAAATGGCTTTTCATGTTACTCTCCTCATTCTTATTTGCCTCTGCAGGGCACACTCTATTCCCCAGAGTCTTTATCTCTGTTCAGGCTTTGGCTGTGCTGCATACCACAATTTTCACCTATTAGGGTTATAACTACTGATGGCTATGTTCTCTCTGCCCCTTGCAGTTCCAGTATACCTAGTATAACAGCAAGTGTAAAATATTGTGAGGACCAGCTCTGAATGTTGAAAGATACACTGTGATTGAACTACTGCCTTTAAAATCAACACTCCCATGATAGCAGCACTTCTCTCCTGCTCCCAGAATGCCTGCTATCTGCCTGTCTCTCCTGCTGTACCCTACAGGGTTTCATTTATCAGTATTCATTGTGATATCTTATTTATTTTTAAGAGCTTCAGGTCAGGGACCTTATATTGTTGTATGGCAGCAAGGTGTCACAGATGTCTTCATAAATAATTTAAAAGCAGTAGCATGAAATAGGAAACCATCAAATTAGTATAACCAAAGACAATGCAACAACATTAGAAAAATATTTTCCTCCCGCCTCCTCTTTATCTGCCACCTGCTACTGAAATGGCAAGCTTGTTACAGACTGTTTCAGTGGAGATTCACATTTGTCAAGCAGTGAAAACAGTGTACTTTTCCTAACTGTTTGAATATGCAAGCCCACACATCTTAAAAATAGTTTGGCTTTGGTTTTGTCTTTTTTGTTCCTTTGACAGCTCTCTCTTATAAAGTGTTATTCTTCACATTGTGAGAATGCTTTGGCCCCCAGTTTAAATGAGTATCTACTGTGTGTCTTTTATTATTGTCTCTTCAGTCAGTGAATGCACTTTTGTTACACCATGATCTCAATCCCCAAGATTCATACAGTGCATTTTGCCAAATTCATTAGAAAACATATATTTTATGCTGATAAAAGAGCCAAAGTACTAAGGGCAATCCCATCTTTCCACTTTACTCTGCAATTTATGATGACCCCAAGCTTGCACATCCCTGCATGTGTGGTGAGGTTTTTATTAAAACAGCATAATTCAAGGCTCAAATCAGTCACCTGCATTTCTTTTAAACCTTGGGATGTTTCCTATGGAAACATGTTTGAGCTGAGAACAACCTGCTTTTTAAAGCCTTGCTCCTAAGGAAATCTTGTAATTCGTTGGAAGCAAACCACATTTTTGTCATTCTGATTGCCTTAAATATAATTATTTTCAAAGGAATAGTTATATTAACCTTTTAAAAACCCAGAGTAACAGGTTATTTTGAACTGCACTGTAGACTTTCTGATAAACACATGTTGCAACACTTGTATTTTTAATGTATTAATCTTTTAAAAAATATACTTCCATGTATTATTCTAGTAACCAGGGGTATTGAGGTTCCTTTAACAAATCTGCTAAGCTAGTTTGTTATATATGTCAGACATGTAGCTCTTTCTCCATAATTACGTGTTTCTGAAGCAACTTGGCTCCATTTCATTGCAGTTTGCATAATTTCTCTCTTTGAATTTTTGAAATAGTTTACACAGTTGTGTTCTGGCACCTTTTGATAACAGCAAGACAATCTTTAAAAGAGAGATTTGGTGTGTAGTCCTATTTTTTTTTTCTTTTTGTAAACCTTCCTGAAGGTTGCTTCCATTTTAATTCTTGCTATTTTCTGTGAGTATAGATCATGAAATCGTTTTAGGCACATAGATACAAGAGAAGATTTCATAGAAATTGTAAAAAGAATAACAGCATTGATGGAGTTTTTCAATGAAGTTAGAATATTTAAAAGCATGTTACTGTTGTAAAGCACAGTTTTGAGACCTGCTGAAATCCTACAACTCCTTTGGAAATCATTGCAGTTCAAAGTGCTCAACTCCTCACTGGATCTGAACATTAGAATCTGAGTTAAGCATTTACCTGACTAGTTTTCATGTTGACTTCAGTGAGACTGGTTAACATACTTAAAGTTAGGCATAAGTTTAGATCCTTTTATGAATTGGACTTTTAATGAACATTATGCAAGAAAATATATCTAACTAGGATATTGCAATAGAAGTGGAAATGGTTAGAAAATGAACTGGTCACAAAAGATGAGGTCAGGTGCCAGCATTATCAGATGATACCCATCTTCACAGACATTTGTGACAGGCAGGGCTGTCCCTAGGGGGGGTGAATGAGGGTGACTGCCTTGGGCCTCGTGCTTTGGGGGGCCTTATGGAGTTGGGTGGAGCAGCAGTAGCTTCTTCAGGTCCAGGGCCCATGGGACCAGAGCAAGTTATTCCCTTCCCCCCTGCCATCAATGCTGCTACTGCTGATGGTGGCGGCAGCTTCTTCAGGTCTGAAGCCAATGGGAATGGAGCTGGGGCAGGGCCCTGCATGGGCTGATTTGCCTTAGGCCCCGCTACACTGCTCCTACTACTCTCATCAGTATCCACCAGATGGTAGAGCCTGGGGTTAAGGTGCCCCTACCCACCTTTTCCAGGGGTACCTGTTCTGGTATTTCTTGGGGGCTGTCCCATCACCAACAGCCCCACCTTCCTCAGCAGGGTGCAGTTTTAGGTCATGCCCAGGACCAGGAGCCTCCAACCATCCCTTACAGCTCCTCCCTTACCTCCCAGATGTTCCTGAGCAGTGCACACAGTAGCTCAGCTAGCTGATGTTACTCCTGCACTGGCTGGCAGCAGATTGCTGCCTCTGCCTGGCTTTTCTAAGTTTGAAAAATGTTGCCTTCATCAAACACCTGCCAGCTGCCTGCCTCCAGCCCTTAAAGTGGCAGGCACCCAAAGGTGCACTGCCACAACATTAGGGCTGGAAGGGATGTCACAAGTTCATCAGGTCCAGCCCCCTGCCCAAGGGGTAGGAAGTCAGTTGGGGTTAGATGACCTCGGCAAGATAAGCATCAAAATGCAATTTGAACATGTTCAGAGTAGGTGCTTGCACAACTTCTGTGGGGAGTCTGTTCCAGACTCTGGAGACTTGGACAGTAAAAAAGTTTTTCCTTGTGTCTAGTCTAAAACGGTCTTTCAGCAGTTTGTGGCCAGTGCACCTAGTCTTCCCTAGGGGAGCTCTGGTGAACAGATGTTCTCCCAGGTCCTGATGTAGACCTGTGATGTACTTATAGGCTGCTACAAAGTCCCCTCTGAGCCTACACTTTTCCAAGCTGAAGAATCCCGTGTCTCTCAGCCTCTCCTCATAAGGCCTGTTCTCTTGACCTCTGATCATGTGTGCAGCTCTCCCTTGGACTCTCTCAAGCTTCTCCACATCCTTTTTAAAGCGTGGAGCCCAGAATTGGATGCAGTACTCCAGCTACAACCTCACCAAGGCCAAGGAAAGCAGGCGGTACCCCCTCACAATGTTTTCACCAAATGTAGGCATATGGTCACCCATACCCTCATAGTCCTGTGTCCTGTCAGGCAGAATGATCCCCTTGGGCTGGTGGAAAACATTACCAACTTTCTACCATGTCTGGACTTATTAGTGCCCCAAGATGGCCTGGTGCTTGGATGAGTGTAGCTGATGGATGAAGAGCAGCTGGCTGAAGCTAAACCCAAGCAAGGCAGAAGTAATGCTGATAAAAAAGCGGGGAGGGTGCTTAAAAAATTTGCAGCCACAATGCAGTCTCTTTAGGGCAAAGGCACACATTGATAAGGCAATCTGGAATTCCTTGCTGACACTGAGTTTCATATAGAAGCACTAAAGAGTACAAAGAGACTGTTTCAACCTGGTAGGTGATGACCTGGACTTTATTATTCACACTTTTGTCACTTCTTTGACAGCAGTGCTGTACACCTGGGCATGAAAACGCCTGACTAGTAGAGAACTCTTGCAGCATATTCCAGCAGCATACAGTGAGCAAAGCAAACCTTTCTTTCATTCTGATCTTAGTCTTTACCTTGAAGACAGTGCAGGACTGGGGCTTAGGATATCTAAAAAACTAATTAAAGCTCTAGGCTGAAAACTATAGTCACCAAGAATGATCCATTAACACAAGGGTGAAACGTGATACTGCAGGAGTTGGATACTCCTCAGAATCTAGTCCAAGACTGTGGAAAGAACCTTCCTAGGAGGCAACCTATGACCATCCACTCTAAGTCATGGTATTTCTTTGATCTTGCATTCTTAATCAAATAGCAACCTGCAAACAGAAACAAACACAAACACACAAAAAGCAGAACAGGAATACTACCATAAAACAAGACATGCCACTAAACATACTTCTCTTCTCCTCTTGGGCAAAGGATGAGAGAACAAAACAGCACATGACAGAAGTGAAGACATGTTACTTAGTTAACTGCTGGAAGAAGCTTACGAACCACAGTGAGGAGGGCAGTGTAAAGCAAAGTAGAAAACCATTTAGTAAAAAATTTGGAATATGAATTCACTTGAGAAATCTAGGTAAACTATATGTTGGTTCAAATGTAATTTGGGGCATTTAGAGTCAAACTGAAGTCATTTTAAATACTCAGACCACTAGTCTTCAAGTGACTACAGCTGGAGTTGTGTGAAAAATTAATTGGACCTTTTTGAATTGAAACTTTTTTCTAAAAATAATACCTATGTATATGGATGACAGTTTAAAAAAAACAGAGGCCCAAGTCACCTCTATTAGTTATGTAATTAGCAATGTCTCAATGTAGGCAAATCATCCTCTTGACTTTACATAGCATCATTCTTCACCCTTTTGCTAATCAAGACTCTGGTGGTCTAGAGGGTCATTTTCAACAGGGGTGGAGAGGATATAAGACGGAGCTGGAGATCAGATCCTTTTTAGGCTAGCAGTTTTTGCTTGGCTGAATATGATTTCCTCTGATGTCCAACTGTGGGTGAATGATCTATTTTTTATATATTTGGGCATTATAGCAGACTTCTCTACATGATATTGTATGCTTTGATTTAAAAAATCAAAATGACACAAAATGAACATGAAATGCATCAAATGGATAAAATATTGGTTAACTGACAGGTCTCAAAATAGAATTTAAAAGACAGAATTGCTACTAAGCCAGGGGTGTTTCTAGTGGGCTTGCACAGGGCTCTATTTTCAGCCCTATCCTATTCTACAGTTGTTATCAGTGACTTGAAGCAAACTATAAAATCATTCCTGATGAAGTTTGCATATGACAAAAAGTCTGAGGAAATAATAAATAATGATGAGGACAAGCTAGTGATACAGAATGACCTGCAGTACTTAACATTCTGGACAAAAGCAAAAAATATGCATTTTAATATTGCTAAAATATAATGTCATGCATCTCAGAACAAAGAAGGCAGGCCATGCTTAAAGGATAGGGCATTCTTATATGTTCTGCTTTCCTCCCATGCAAAGGGCCTTTTTAGTACTGCAGCCTCAAGGCTGTGGCAGAAACTGTGAAGCTTCTCTTCAGCTGTCTCCTAGCTTTAAGAATAGGCTATGGGTCGATTCTTCAATGAATTTGGTGTCCCAGAAATCTAAACTCCTTTGTAATCTACAGTGATTGGGCAAATACAACACGTGGCAATATTTGTTTTGATTTTATATTGTGTTTCTTTTAAAACATGTAAGTATGGATAAAGAACCTTAGTTATTTGATATGAAGCAGAAATAATTGTCTCAAACCCTTATACTGAACAAGAAAATTAACTTAATTTGGGATGACCTATATTTATGTGTGTGTGTGTAGTATCTGTTTAGGATATTTGCTTGTTAAAAAAAAATTGCAGTTCCTCTATTCAAGGTCAGTAAACTGTTATGTGAGCACAAAAGGTGAATCTGGAACCAAGTTTATTAGCCGGTTATCTTTTTTCCCTTTTACACTGGTTGTTATTTTTGGTACCAGAATTAAACAGTGTGCAGACCCATATTCCCTTGACAGTTTGACTAATGGTTTAAATTGAAATAACCATAGACTCATCCTTTAAGACTTGATGCCTAACCAGCTAACATAACAGGACTAATGAACTTTCAAACCTGGTTCTGTTAGCTTTGGAAAGACTGAGTGGAAAGCAAAGACTATACATCATCCAAGCTGCTATGTGTCACATTGCTTTGAGAAAAGGTGATGAGTGACTTATCTGAACATGGGTAAGCCATCTGGCTTACTGGGCATCCTCCCTTGTAATCAGGGGTCACAGTCTTATGGAAGAATGAAGAATGAAAAGAAGAGGAGAGGATAGTACTGTAGTGTTATATTATGTAAAAGTACAAACTTGGTCTGTCTAAAATTTTCCTATTAATAGATGAGACTAATTTTAGCAAGACTTTATGTATGCCAACAACTGTTCTTGAAAATATGTATTTCTTGTACACTAAAGAGTCAAAATATAATGTTTGCACTACCATGTAAAGTAGCTATAACATTCTGCTTTCAGTGGTGATGCATAGGGGGAGCACAGAGGTGCACGTGCACCCCCTTAGAGTACCAGTGAACCCCCTGACTGGCTGTGCTCACCGCTTAGGTGATTGGGAGAGGGGGCAGACAGGAGTGCTGGTATTCCCCCTGCAAGTGCTGGCCAGGGAGTGGGAGTGCCATGGGGGACCCCCTCTCCCATCAGTGAGATTAGCCATGGGGGACCCACCCTAGTCACTGACTGGTTGCTGGGGGGGCATGTGCCCCCCCGACTAAGGTGGCACCAGTTGCCCATGCTGCTGTTTCCTCCATGTAAGGTGTATTACATGAAACACCTCAGTCACAAGACTCTCCTTTTAGAATAAGTCTAGTACAGTTCCTCACTGATATTCATAATAGCTCTCAGTTGTACAGCTCTTCTGTATGGGACATGGGGAAGGAGTGTAGAACAAAAAAATCCTAACAGATCAATCAAAAAGAACCTCAAAACAAAACCCCCAAAATTATAAAAAGAGGAAAAAGAGGCAGAAAACACAAACAAAGTCACCTCAGTTTTATGGAAATCTGTCCATTAAGGGAAGGGCTTTAATCGAAGGAATGGAAAAGAAAATTCTAATCCTATAGTTGCTATTGATCTACAGGTAAAGAACTACAGGCTGGAGCCATCCTGCAAAGATGATACATATTAGAGTTATTATTTTACTCATCCTCTCAGAGTCACTCTATTTAAAGTGCCCTTTCCCCCCCAACTGCCTCCCAGAGCATATGTATAAACACCCTTAGATTGCAAGAATTCTAAGTTTAGTGGTTACTGTTTGATATACTACTACGTTATTATTTCAGTAGAAAGTTTTCATTGTCATCTTGTGATGTAACTACATCATTGGGCTCATATCCCAAAACCAGAATAGAAATATTTATGCACATTTATATCCTTCTGCATTATTGGCTGTTCTAAGACGGTGGAGTACCCTCTACCCCCTCCTCACCTCTCCCATTGTGGTGTCTCACTTTTCTTTGAATAATTTAAATTTCAGTGAGCCAAGGAGAGTGAATATATGATTCTACCCTTTACAGGCTGTGGCAGTCTTGGGAAAGAGGAGGGAGATGGGTCTTAAACCATTCCTTTTTTCTCATTTGCATTTTTCTGATTGAATTTTTTCTCTCTAATTATTTGACTTATAATTCTTGGCAACTCTATGAAATCAGCTCTTTTAAAGCACTGAGTGCATACATTACTGGTTTGACCTCTTTCTGTTGGCACATAACATATGTGAACAAGTCATGATTACTTTTACTTGGGTCTTGCTGAATTTTTTTCTGTGATGTTTCCCTTTACCCATATTGGGCCATCTGCCCCTGCCCACTGTTGGATATATTCTTTCCTTTTATGATTACTTTTCATTCTCTTATACCTTTTGCAACAGTTTCATTTTACTCCAGTTCGTATAAAGCATAGTTGCTAAGACCATGTTTGTTGCCTATTGTTCTCAATATATCATCCTCATTCCTCTTTGAAACTTGCTGCTGGCTTGGCTGTTTTACCACATCACAGGCAAGTTTCTTTCCTTACCTTTTAGGTAAGGTACCTGGATAACTGGCACACTTTGCTTATCCTCTCGTGACCCTTATTGTATTGTGTCAACTATGGGTACTTCATCAATTTATTTGTGAGAGAAGCTGATGAACATCTGTGCAGATTTTTTCCATGCTCTCACCTATGTGTTTTACATCCCCTTAAACTGATCTGATAAGCCACTGCAGCCCATTCTTTCAGACCTCTCAGGACTCAACTACAACAAGTCAAAAAAGTTACGATTGAGGAGGAGCTGGTTTAGGCTGAGGGGGAATAATGGAAATAACTGGCACATTTTGTTTATAATAAGCACAAAAATTGAAAATATTTCCATACATATTCCCGATGCAGAGTGAGTGTAGCCAAAGAGCAAGGAGGTTTGGCTATTTAATCTAGTATTATGATTTTTGCAGATAATAAATGTTAAAAATCCTCTATGGATAAAAAGTGTCTCAAGTGTATATGTACCTTAGTCATCAGAAATAGTCACATCAATTGGCAGTACTGATTTATTTCCTTATAAAGCAAAAGGCATGTCTTTACAGTGTACACTACTGTAGGTGTCCATCATAAAGGCATTTGACTGTATTTCTCCAACCACATTCTTAATCCATCAGTTGTCTTTAGAACGGAGAGACTATGTGTATAATGCTGATCACAGTAGAGGCCTTGATCAAAATAGGTGCCTTAGGGTACTAGTTCACTCTAAATATTAAATAAAATTGAAAGAAATGAAAAGTTCCACCATTAGCTGTTGGGTCTCCTGTTTGTGCCTCAGTGGTGCAAATGCAGAATCATAAATCTATATTTAAAGTTGATTGATATGAGCAGTCACCATCCATCACAATGTTAACATCAACTTTCTATAAACAGATGCAAAAATACATTTTCTACTGTTCCCTCCAGGTCTCATATGCAATGCTCATTTACATGTAATTTAAAAAAATATTTTTGTTTCTAAATAGCTGCATGTATGTAAAGAGTACTGCTATCAAGACGTTCTAAAATCTCAGCCCCAGTTTTAAGTTCATATCACACAGCAATTAATTATCTTTGCAACTAACATTCCTTTACAGAGGCAGTCAGAGTAAGAGCCATATGAAAAATGTTAAAGTCTGCAAGTGAAAACACTGGGAAGTGATTTATCTCAGCAGGGAGGGAGCTAATCTTTTTCCAGTTTTTTGTCCGGAAATTCATGGGTTTCATTTAATAGATAAGACTCTGGCACCACAGGCCAACTGGAATGAGGAGCTGTAAAATTCTTATGGGTGGAGACAATATTAGTCAGCATTAGCACAGCAGCAAATTTGATCATCAATTATAAATATCATACTTGATGAAGTTAAGTGATATGAATAATTTTCTGTGACATTTCAAAAGTACCTATTTACAGCTGTTCTGTCAGTCTAAAAATTAAAAATGCGAATACATATAGAATCACGAATGACTGTGGAAACCCTCCCACCTATTTGAAGTATTGCAAGGTGTGCGCTTTCCATAGCAGGGATGGGATTGAGAATATGTTTGGACATCACAAGCTCAAAAATATTTTGTAACAAAATATATCCCAGAAGTGTTTCAAGGGTTGTATTTTACCATAAACCTTTAAAAAAAGACCATAAAATCTTTAAAAAAAGTTTCAAACTTTAATTTAAACAAATATTTGAAAACATTTGTCTAGGTTTCTCCCTTCCATATAAAAAAATAACCCTGAAAAAGCAGACTTGAGGGAGAACACAGATAAGGAATTTTCTTTAATAAGACAAAGTTTCCTCTAACCCTTCTTTCTCTCTTGTTCTGGAATGGGCAAAGGTTTATGCCCCAGAAGTCAGATATCACTTGAGACCCCGTCTTCATTGTCACGTTGGTTCTTTCTAGTCTCTAGCAGGGAACCCATTTGGATGTAGCTTTCTTTTTGAGATATAACAATCTCTACTTCAAGATACTAATAATTAAGTAAAGATTCAAGGAGTGTCTTACCCTATCATTTGGTTCAGGAGCTGTGGGGCCAGGGATTTTGTTCTGTGCTTAGCAAAATTCTCCCCTGGGTCATAGTTGAGACTCAGGTGCTAAGGATTGGTCACACTGATTTCAGTGGGAATGTTACTATTCCTAATGCAGAATGAGTTTGGCTAAAAGACAAGGGTGTTTGGCTGTCTAATCTAAAATTAAGATTTCACAAATACAAAATGTTCAAAATCCTCTATGGATACAGTGCATCTCAGATGTATACACACTTCAGTCATCAGGAATACAGGCATATTTGTTGGCAGTGCTGATTCTTGCTTCTTTAGAAAACAAAAAGCATATCTTACAATATACATTACTGTAGGTTTTCAAAATGTCCATCATAACACACAGTATGCATTATAGTGATGAATAACAGTATGATCTACACATATGTGTGCATTTTTTGAGATGCCCTGTATAAATAAAAATGGCCTTGATTTTTCAGATAACTATATATATTGTTACAGTAGCATTTAAAGATGTAGGCTTAATGGCTGAAATGCAATTGTATCATTTTACTGTTGGGTGGGTGTTGTATCTTACGCACTGTCTTCATGTGCATATTTAAGGCCATAAGTTGGCTCTGGAAGGCTCTAAAATCAATTGTCTCCTAAATATCAGGTTTCCTACTTTTCTTCTTGAAAAATACTGTCTTATTAATTACACTGGTGTAAAACAGAGACTGAAATGACATTTTGACCTACACTTTGCTTGCATAAAAGGGAAATTACTGTTGTTTACCAGCTTAAAGACATCAACCTGTTTGTCTAAAACATGTAGTATGCCACAGGAATACTTTTAATGTTATAGGGTCATGTGCCTTATATTTTTGAGCTTTTATGTTACTAAAAGTTTTATTTTTTGAAGACTGAAAATTATTTAATTTTTTACACATCCGTGATATTGAATAGTTTCTAAAGGTGAACTGATATAGTTATATAGTAATATTATATCAAAATTTGTTAAAGAAACCAACTTTTTAGCTGGTGTATAGTAGCTCTGTAGACATCAATAGGCCAGTGCCAAATTATACCACCTGAACATATGGCCCGAGGTCCTAACATATTAATAGGCCAGTTCTCATCTGTGCTAAAGATCTAAAAAATTGCAAGTTGGAAGCTGATCCTTTACAATGTATCAGTCATAGGGCTCGCTAAACTCAGTTAGTATTGAAGTAATTTCCAGTCCTGGTCCTATGAGGCTGGATGGGAAATTATTTTTTCATCATGCAAGATTTTTTATATTTAAAAATATTTCCCTTCAACATGACAAAATACAAAAACTTGTGTGAACACTCAGAAACTTGACCAGAACCAATTTCTAGTATGTTCAATAATTTCAAAATACTTTGTTTTGATTTCAACATTTCTTTTTCTTAATGTTCTTCTGTGTAAACTTAAGATGAAATTTCCAAATGACAAATGACTTACCTACATATAATGCTCTTGCATAGTACAATGGGAATATTCACACTACAGTTGGCACTGCAATCCTTACGGGTGGGCAATGTGGGTGGCTGCCCACTGGATCATCAGGGCACCTGACATTCCTATGTAATGATGTTTTTAACACTAAGAAGTCCTAATAAAGAAAATAAAATGAGACCTGAGTGACACATGATACTGAAGGAAGTAAGAACTGAGGAGGATGCACTTTGTCTGAGGCTTTAGATACGGGTAATGTTAAGTAACTCAATGAAAAGAAATTTCTGTTGAGTATCCAAAGTTGTATACTCAGGATCATATTTTCCCTAGGGATGTGAAAAAATCCCTTTCATAAGAGTGACTCTAAAATAGACAAGCAAAGTTCTCCAGAATGCACTGCAAGTGATGTGGCTGAGAGAGAAACAAGTTTAATGGATTTGTCTTTACATTTTTTAACTTCCATGATTTTGGTTACTGAACTACATTTTCTTCTATCATCCTTTTCATACCAGTGCATTTCCTCGTTGTTCCTTTTCAGATTTACATATTTTTTTTGACCAATTCTTTTGTCAAACAAATAAAAAAAGGACATGCCCACAAGAATATAATTCTGCACAAGACTGAACTCCAGTCTATCTTAAAGAAATCTGTTTCTTAATTTGCCAAGTTACTGCTATCAAGCAGCACTTTCTCATCTTGTTGTCTTGCCTCTGCTGCTATTTTAAGTTGCATCTTGATAAGGAGCTTTACACCAGTCACAAACCAATATGTCACAATGTGTTGTTATATAAACAAACACACATACAATAGAAACAATATTTTAGTTTTTGCTTGTTGCTGCCACAAAAAGCCAGTGAAAATTTGTAATTTTAAATTTTCTGTGCTTTTGCAAGTACTATAATACTAATTCTGAAGGAAAAATTATTTGAGGTTAAGAAGCTGGGCCACATAACACTTCATTTCTCTCTACTCTGAACAAATATTTCTGAGGGTAGACACATGTTAAGAATTATTTTCTGGAGAATAAATCTTACAGCTGATTTTCCTCAGCAGTTCAAAAAGGCAGGAGAGCATTTAAGTTCAAAAGAGTTCATTATATGCTTTTTGCCCAAATTATACTGTGAACACAAGACATTTTTATATCATGATAAATAGATGTCTGACATGGCACAATACATATTGTATGTTTCAAAAGAGCAGGTCTAACTCCCAAAAGCAAAAACTAAGCTTAAAATAGCACTAAACCAATAAGACAATCTAATTGCTTAGAGACAGTTTGCGTGACCAGATTATAGCAGAATGTCCATTCTTTTCAGATCAGTCTCGTCAAAGCAAACCGGCATCCTTCAGCATCTAAGTATTTCCCCATGGCAGTCTGCTAAGAAAAACATGAGGGGAGATCTATTTTACCTCATTCTTTCCGCTAGCTGCTCCCAGTGATTTATTTGAAGTCCCAAGAACTGCTTATCTGTTGAGATAGAGAAGTACAACCCTAGTGCCTACCTGTTTACTCTATGCAGTAGTTCTATTGTTCTGTCATCATTCTTGAATGATTGTTGTAGATTGACCTTGGCTGGTAAATATATCTGTGATGATTTTGCAAAGACCAGGTTTTTTTTCAGTAGCAGCAACAGAACTTTTTGTAACTTGCTTTTTCCTTCCCGTACTTAAATCTAAACCCAAACCTGAAGAGCTAGGATCCTCAGCCAAGACTGGTCTCAGCGGTCTTCTCTCTGCTGCACTGTTGTTACCATCTCTAAAAGTCCTGGGATCTCTTCTGTCACAGTGGGTGAGAGAAGCTGCACCTGTAGAAGTAGGAAGTTTACAGCATGCTACTCCATTCCTCACTTGGAGGAGTCGGATAGAGTAGCCCACAATATTTTCAATTCTCTGTTCTTTTGAGTGAAAGATGAATCTCTGTTCACTTACACTAATTTCCTTTCTGATAGTAGCAGTATAGAGAGACACCAGTGACTAGACCAGTTGCCTGGAATTCAGATCTCAGTTCTGTTCCTGGCTCAGCGTGGACTTCTAGTGTGATCTGAGCATTTAATCTGCCTCTGTAAAATGATCATATTTAGATTTGATTTATATGTCACCCTCCCCCAAAAAAGGTTCATGGTAGCTTACAGTATCAGATAAAAAAAATCTTATAAAAGCAGAAAATACTAAAATAAGGCATTATATCAAACCAAATTCTCCCTCAGACCCAAAAATTCAAAAGCAGTCCACCCTACCATGCATCTTCTTGCTCCACAGCTTCTGACAAAGGAAAGCACTCCCCACCCCCACCCCAACCCAAACCAACTTTGCTTCCCAACCCACATTCACTAACTCTGTCAAAGAGAACAAGAGGCTTTTTCGTTCTCCCTATTTTCCCTCCTCTTTCTGCTCATTGCCACTGTCCTGCCTCACACCTGGGGGGAGTCCCTATGCCTTCCTTTATTGTCACTTCCAATCCCATATCTCCTTCTCTCACATGGGGATTGTGGCTATCCCTAAAACTCATTTATTCTCCCCTTTCTCCCAAGGAAATACATAGTTCAATTTAACAATTAAAACAAGGAACTTAACCTGTCTTCCATGTCTCTGTCCCTGTTGAAGGACAAAGCCAAAGGGTGCCCATGAGCATTGCTCTTTGGTGCTGCCTGCCCCATGGCAGCCACAGGCTGGCTAGGCCCTTTCCCTTTCCAATTCAGATGGCCATACAGTTCCTACTCAGTGTCCCAACCCACCAATTACTCAAGGGTTGGCCCACTAGTTGAAGGGGGGCAGTGATGTTAATGGTCCCTGCTCAGCCACTAACTGGGGGAGTGGGGTGGGGATGGGGTGGGACTAGAAGGAACATTCTTCAGCCCTGGGTGGTCTGCCATCTTTATTTCCCTGCCTTACACACCTGTCATGAGAACACTCCATTGATTATTGCAAGGTGATGGGGCCATGTAGGATAGAATTGGACACCCATAGGATGGAATTGGACATGTGTGAAACACAGCTTCTGTCAGAGCAGAGTCTGCAACAATAGGAGGAGCCAGCAACAATAGGAGGAGCCAGCAACAATAGGAGGAGCTAGGTTGGAGGGAGTACAAAGGATCTCTATACATCTGTGTCTTGTACTTTGTATGGTCACAAAGACACCTGTAGATGCAGAGTTAAGTGGCAGACACTTGACCAGTTCTCAACTGCATGTAACATGGAAAAATTTGGAAGCAGTTCTGAGACATGAAACTCTTAGATTTTCCACTTTTCCAAAGTGGATCATATTGTATTTATGGAAAATAGACTAGTTTATTGGCTTTTTAAAAATCTCCAACAGAAAAACAGGTTAAGTGCCATGTATTTCAGTTGAGAATGATGGCGAGAATAATCTCAGGCAGTTGCTAGCACCATGGACACTTCATTTCCCTCTCATTCCCTGAAACCATTGCCATGATAAAGTGTATGCAGCAATCAGGAATAAGAATCAGTTTAAGATGAAACCATTAACTTTAAGTTATGTTAACACCTAGAATAACTATGAAAGAACTTAAAGAGAAGACATGTTTCTCTGTTTTTTGCTACTTTATTTGATAACAACTGTGTTAATAGTAAGTTTCCTTGATTCTTCTGTATAGTTGGTTAATACTACTGTCTCAGTTTTCCCTCTTGTTTTGTAAGCAAAACATGCCTTTAATTAGGAAACAGTGATCCCAGGCCTGCAAACTCTTATACAGATACTTAATAGGGCTATATAAGGTTTCAGTCCCTGATTCGATTTGGTGGGGATTCAGACTGATTTGGTGGCCAAATCTCTGAATCCAAATCAAATCAGAGGACCCTTTAATCTCTCCAAATCAAATTGGAGCCCTCTGAATTGATTCGGAGAGATTCGGCAATTTGGACATAGATACAGCTTTAAATGTTTTATAAAACAATTTAAAGCTGTGTCTATGTCTGAATTGCTGATTCTCCAAATGAGCATTGACTCTTCAGATTCGGATTCAGCCAAATCAAATCAGGGACAGTGATCCGAATCAATGAATTGAATCACTGCCCTCAATTTGGGTTGAATCTGAATAGAATAGGGCCTGCTTTACACACCCCTAATACTTAACTCTACTACCAGGCATAATCGCATTATGGTTGCTGAGGCTACTCTCAGCAGTAAAGCGTGCAATAGTTTCTACAGGACTGGAGTCTACATTTGAAAAACCACAGAATTTGACAAGATGATTTAGAGGCCAGGATCGAAACTGAGATTTATTTAAAAAAAATCTGATTGTAAAATGACAGCATCACTTTAAATGTTATAGGAGTGAATGGAGGCAATATCACATAAGAGTTGCAATTAGAATTTTCAGAAGTGCTTAGATCACCTGAGTGCTTTTAAGACCTCCAATCTAATAAATGTCTATAAAGAGCTCTGAAGTATAGGTTAAATGGATCAGTATTCTTTCTGTTTTATATATACATTTGTCCTTGGGCTTACACGTAAGAGTTGCATCAATGTAAGCCATATTATAATTTGGTTAAATTCAACTGGTGCAGGCTCTTGTTTCAACACAGCTCTCTTGATTTAAATCTGACCTGTACTGTTTTGATTTAGATCAGTGTTCCAGAACAACTATTAGTATGTTTTTCCTAGATTTGAAGTGCCTTTAGAAGATCCTAGTGGATCTATAACAGAATGTCATTTCCTTTTGTTACAGCTCATTATAATCTGAAAGTCTGAGTTCTCTATCTTAATAATGGCTTAAAAATTGCAAAAAGTAATTCAGTGAAAAATTAATTAGTATAGCTTTATAATGAGTTTTAAAAAAGCAGTAGGAAATAGCTATTGTTCAGTTTTTCTATGTATTGAAAATAAGTAAAAAGGAGAGTAAGACTTAATCTCTCCTTCCCCCCTCTTTATTTTACAGCTGTATCTTAAAAAAGAATGCAACTACTGGCTGTACCTTCCCCCTGGTTGTAGCTCCATTCCCTTGGCACTATACAACCATTTTCAAATTCTAAGAATACATTTGTGGTGTCTCAGTACCAGTCCTTCACTGCCAGCCATGAATATTTCAGGAGGTATGCCATCTGCTACAGTAGCTTTCTTGTTCTTGATTTTCTTGATGGCACACCAGACTTCTATGACAGGAGCGTTAGTGAGGGATTCCTCTATCAGAGGAATGGACTCAACGCTGGCATTCATCACAATTAACTCATGGTTCAATTGTGCCTCAAAGTGCCATTTCCATCTGGCTTAGATAGGCTATTTGTTTTTGAGGAGCATTGAATCATCCTGTGATCACAGGAAAGCAGGACTGTAGGTGGTGTCATTGCCTGGAAAAAACTATACATGTCATGTTTGTCAGCATAGAGATGAACCTCCTTAGCTCTGTCTTGCCCTTTTTAACACCAGCTGGTTCTTGTTAAGGATCATCTCCTTTCTGGAATTAACGTTCAATATCAAACAGATGGAAGCCTTTTCAATATGGAACTTTTTCCCTCAAAGACCAAATTATTCAATCATCCTTGACCTTCAATACACTGACAACTGTGCCATCTTTGTGTATGGTGAGCAAAACCTCCTGACTACTCTGGATCTCTTTGCTCAAGCCTACCAAAATCTGGGCCTTTCTCCCAACATTGAGATAACTAAAGTGCTCTATCAGCCTGCTGCAGGCCACGAATGTGACCTCCCCTCTTCAAATCACCCTCAAGGGAAAGACTCTAGAGATAGTTGAACATTTCCCTTACCTCGGAAGCCACCTCTCTCAGAGTGAACATTGATGAGGAGATTGAGCACAGGATTCAGTGAGCAAACATCTTCTTCCAAACATTGCTTCAGAGTGTTTTTATTGATCACAATATCCAGAAAGAAACCAAGATCCAGGTCTACAACACAGTCATCATTCTCATTCTCCTCTATGGATGTGAAAAATGGGTGACCTATTGTTGTCATCTCTCGAGTCTGGAGACGTATCTCCAGAAAATGATACCTCTGGAAAATCCTCCACATCAAATGGGAGGATTGTAACACAAGTACCAGAATCTTTGCTTAAGTCAATGTTGCCAGCATTGAGTTGATGATCCTGAAGCACCAATTTCACTGGACCAAACATTGTGTGGAGGCGTCTGACTCTTGACTCCCAAAACAAATGATCTGCTTCCAGCATAGTTGTGGCCTGAGATCTTGTGGGGGCCGGAGGGTACATTGAAGGCATACCTCAAAAAAAAAACAGATTCCAACATTAAGAGCTGGGAGGAGCTGGCTGCTAACTGACTCCAGTAGTGCCATAACCTCAGCCAAGCTGCAGATCCAACCTCAACCAAGTGCCTTTCCCTAGAAGAAGAGAAGAGAATAGAGGAAGGGAAAGGAGAGAAATATCAGACTACAGCCTACTCTCCCCTGGAGAAAGGCCTTCCACCTCTGTGGATTTATCTGTAGCTCAAGGATTAGACTCTGAAGTCATCTCAGGACCCATCAATGAGCCATGGTAGACATCATCCTCAGATGGAAGGATTGTCAATGACAATAAAACCATTGCAAGGTAGAGGTCTGTGCTGGCTGTGCTGATGCAGTCTCAGTATACTCTTTGTAGATGTAGTAAGGTAAAAAGTGATATTGCATGTGGACAAGGCTTCCAAACTTACTCTAGGCACTGTTTATACCAGATTCAAGGAGAGGGGATGTGAATCTGTTCTTAGGCTGGTGAGCAAAAAGAGTTGAAAATAGGTGTCAGCTTTAAAGAAAAAGCTCATGTTTTAACTTTTTTTTTTTAAACTTGTCAACCTCAAATACCAGCTTTTAGGAATACTACAAATTCATGAAATCCACTAGGTTGTCATTATGGACAAATAGTTCAAGAAAAAGAAACTATTGAAAATGGAACTGATCATGGATTTTTTTTTTGTCTGTAAATATCATTTTGATATATCTGTAATGTTTTGCAGAGTGGGTCAGCATTGATACATTCCTTGACTTGATTTTTTTAAATCTTAAAATTGTTTAAATATTTCAAAATGTTTAATCTTGACATTCTTAAAACAAAGTTATGGTATTATAGATTTCAAAAGTTAAGCTAATTATAATGAAAACAATTTGAAAATGGTCAGAATTAAAGTCAAATGTTTCAAAAGGATAAAAAGTAAACATTTCAATTGACCCCAACTGAATTTGTTTGGATTTCCAGTTTATAACATTTTTGATATTTTGATATTTGGGGAATGCAACACTAGTGCAAAATAGCATTATTTTGACTTCTGGGGATGAAGTTTTATAGTAGCAATGGAAGCTTTATAAAAAGCATGTAATTGGAAATACATCCACACCACTAAGCTTTTCCTGGTATTCAGGTATGTGCAAACTGATTTTTTTCCGAAACATCTTCTCTGCTCTCTCTTGGCTTTGTGGAATTTGTGTTACTGAAGCACAATCTGTTATGACTGAGCTTTTCCTTGTTTCCCCAAGGACAAATAGCAGCAGCACATAGATGTCCCTAGGGTCCCAAGGGCCTCCCAGGGCTCAAGTGGTGGCAATCTGGCAGCAGGGAGTCTGGCCAGCAGCTGGGGTTTGGCTCAGGCTGCAGTTGCAGGTGACGCACGCTGCCACCACGTGTGCCACCCTGCATTTTCTTGGGTGGGTTTTTTGACACTGAGAAACCCTGGTATCAAAATAACCCCTCATGCTGCTAACTTTCAGCCTGCATGGGTGGTGTGCAGTGCATGGTGCTGCAGACAGGTCTGTGGCATCACATACTGCGTGTGTGTACTCATCTGGATGCACCCTAAGCGTGTGAAGATGCCTCAAAGTTACAGAGACCTGTATTTTCCTATTAAAAGATTATATATTTGAGTCATGATGAACATAATGAATATTAGGAATAACAATTCATTGACATCCCTATTGTTTTAAAAGCCTGTTTTAGGATGCCCTTTTCCTTTTATCAGTAGGCTGAATTCTGTTCTTCCTTCCAAGGGTTTAATACAATGCATGACAAAATCAATTAGAGGGATCCTATCCTCTAATATCAAAGGCTTCTGGAAAACCATTTGTCTGGTGTGCAGGACTGGACAGTTAGAGAATGAAAAAGCCTAGCATGATATTTAGTCTACCACCTTGCTTATATGGGATTGTTCTTGAATTATATTTCCTGAGAGTTAATTGATTCTTATTTTAAAGGTCTCTAACAATGAGCCATTATATCACTTAATTTTGTTCTGACAGAACTATAGGGTGAGAACATTACTGAGATTTTCACCCATCACAACTAATGTATTTACTTGATGGATATTCTCTTAACTCAAAAATGTTTTTATTACTTCTGTTAAATAATTGCACTTTATTTTAAAAAATAATTTAAAATTAATATAATTAATGTGAGACTATTCTTATTAAGAAGAAGTAAATAAAAATAAATCATTTTGCTTTTTGTTTTTTAAATTAAAATTATGAAGTAGCCTTTCCTTTGTGTATACTTTCTAATTAATACATCTGTCTTTAGGAAAGTTTGCATTAAGAAAAGGGCACCTGAGGGCTACTTTTAGATAAGGAAAAGGAGTAATTGCCAGAAATATGATGAATGTTTGATACCTAATACTGTTCTATTCTGTGTTGAAAGGCACTGCCATTACTTATCTATTTCTTTCCTTGCACAATTGTCCATGAACCTTTATCTGTCAAATGCCACATTTCACTACTATCGTGAATTGAGACGCTGGCAGCGTGCCAGACATAGCAGCACAGAAATAAAGCCTGGCTAAATTCTTGAAAATATCTTACAATCTTTAAATTCTTTTCTTACCTACCTGTTCAGATTAAAATTAAATACAAATGGAAAATCAGTCTCTTACTAAAATATAAAAGGCTAACTTCCAAAAGTTGATGAGTCTGGAGGAAAATTTCTTGCATCACACTCCAAAATCAAAATAAAGTAAAAGTGGGAATACTCACTGTATGCCATGCATAGGCTGGAATTTAATCTCAGGGTTTAATACCTATGAAGGGCATAATCAAAGACATTTTAATTTGTGAGTGTGTGTGTGTGTATGTATATATGTGTATATATATGTATAGAAGTCTACATATATATATACACAGTATTGGAAGGATTAAATTTCTTGGCAGCTCTGATTTAAACACATAAACATATATCATGGTCTTCAGGTTCTGGTTTAGCTTCAGTTCACACCTATTCAGTAAAAATCTCTTGCTACATTTTTTACATGTCGTTTTAGGAGCAAAAAACATACATAAAAATACAAAATGTGCCAGAGTAACTTCTGAAGCTCCTCAGAACTCCCTGCCCTTCCTTTCAGTTAGTATATTTTTTTGAGTTATACCCACAAAGGAGTCTTAAGCTTGAGTGCTGCAACATTTGACTTCTAGGTATAACACCACCTAGTGGAATTTGCTTCCCTGATTTACACAACTACTCTTCGTATACATTGCACAGTGATCATTGGGGTACCCAAGATTAGAATCCAAAAAATAGCATGATGAATGGGGAGCCGGCTATGTTAGTCAATAGGAAATTCTGGTAGAGAAGAGAATAAGGCCCACTCTTCTCAAGAACTTTTGTGCCAAAGTCCAGGCTACATTCTGCTCTTTTTCACATAAAAATGGGCTAACTGGAACCTAAATCTGAATTTCTGTTTATGTCCAAAGCATAAACCCCTGCACTAAAATCCCAGACCCAGTTGGTGGGATTTTTTTCTCCATGACTTCAATAAGGTCAGGATTTCACTCCTGGATATAGGGCTCATTGCAGTGTTAGATGTCTACACATTGTCAGCCTTCTCCTCCTACCTCTTGGCTCCTGGAATATAGGACTTTTCTGGACCAGTTTAAAGATTTTATTATGGTTTCCTGTAATATAAGGGCTTCTTTTTACTTTTAATATACTGTCTGAAATAGAATGAGGTAAAACTGAAAACTCTATAAACTGCCATGAGCCCTATGTTTAGGAGTGAAATAGGACTTGTAACTGCACTTAAAGCATAAGCATCTGCACATTCAAGCAGCAAAACACATGCTAGGTGGGACTGTATTTTTGCAAAACTGGGACTCTTCACAGGAGAAATATCTCCAGTTTCTGTGAAGTAATGCATGTTCAGCTATCATCAGATTGCTTCAAGGAGATATTATGAGCAAAGTTCACTGATTGTTGGTTCCAGCCTCAATGCTGTACCAGTCTTGAACAGGCCTCAGTGTATCTCTCTGTCAGTGGCAGAGACCTGGCTCACCCTGCAGGTGCAGCAGCAGCAACCTTCTCCTGAGCTTGGCTCCATATGTCTCCCTCCATCTACTGCCAGTGGCACAGCTCACCCTGGCATCTCTGACAGTGGCAGAGACCCACCTCATCCTATGGATACAGTGGTAGGAGTAGATCCAGTGGAGGAGAGGCATCCTCTCCCAGCTCAGCTCCCCATGCCTCTCTCAGCCCATTACCAGCAGAAGAGGACCTGGCTTGCCCCAGCTCCCAGACTGGATAGTTCTGGGCCCACAATGCGAAGGGTACAGACTCCAGTTGTGGGACTTGCATGCCCTTACAGGTGGATATGTGAGCTGTGGCACCTGGTACTGGGGTCAGTATCTGGTTTGGGATACAGGAGCACAGCTGGCTCCAGCCTTGTCCAGAGTAGGCTGAGATCATAGTACATGCAACTGCTGAGAACATGTTCTAACTTTTAAAACAGCATGGTAACACTTACTGCTTTTCAGATAAAAAATTGTACTAAGTATCCTGTGCAGCTTTACTGGGGCTTGGGTTTCAACACAGTCTGATTTGAGCATAGACTAGAGTTTAGGTTTAGTTTCCAGTTTACCCAATTTTATAGGCAAAAATAAGATCACAGCCAGAGAAGTTCTCTTATCTTAGGTTAGATTTAATCATCCAACCCAGGATTTTTAAAAAGGCCATGCTGGGGTTTCACCCCTCCACACTAAGGGCCTTTCTTCCCTCATTTTCTTCATTTCTGGATTCCTAGTTGTTGGTTATCACATTTTCTCTTGCAGAATTTCATGAATAAATGCCTGTAGGGATTAACTTGATAAAAAGTTCATGGAGATCAAACACTGAACTGCTATGTTAACTAAATGTCTCCAAATCTTATCAGCACTAGCATATTAATAATGGCACATTTTTTGGAAGGCGTTACTGGAAAGGATGTAAACAGGCTGGGCACATTCAGAGAAACTTAACCCAGGCCCCTGCCTCTAATGCGATAATTTCCTTTTCAGCTTGATAACTGTTTCCTAGTTCCATACCTTACAGAACAGTCCAATTAAAAAAAAAAAAAAAGGTGTAAGAGGCTGTAAGAGTTTGAAGGCACTTGGAAATGTAAGGCACTCTATCAGCATTTGCTTGGGTCATGAGGCCAATGGTAATAGCTTAACTGCTGTAGCAACTGCCCATTCTAAAGGAGTGACTCATATTTGAGTGATAAAAATACTCAGCTGTTAACTGTTGTCCCATATGGCTCAAACTTAAACAAAGAGTGTCATTCAAGGGGCTCTGGACTGCCAACCAGGAAGGGCCATATCATATATAACTTTGACTGCCCTCTGACTCAGGATAATGCTTTAGCTTGTGATGCTACTTATCTGTTTGAGGGGAAAAAAAGAAAAGTGTATCAGCAAAATAATACAATAATTGATAAAATATCTTTTGCTTACTTAGATAGCAATTTCCTGACTATGATGCTGACCTGGAGAAGTCCTGAGAACCTGAAGGGTTGAAGAAGTAAGCCATATATATGTAGTTTTAATACATAATCAAGATGTACTGATCCAAAGGCTGCTGCAGGCAGTTGAAGACTTTCCTTTAACATCTGTGAACTTTGTTCCAGAAAAGTACTTGGGAATCATAGAATCTTAGAGAGCTAGAGTTGGAAAGGATCTCAGGAGGTCATTTAGTCCAATGGTTCTCAACATGTTTTTGTACCAGAACCCATTTATAAGCATTGATGGCCAGTCCCAACCCAGTGTTCCTCATTCCCAACCTGCTGCCTCCCATCTTCAGGCCCCAGGCCCCAAGTGTGTGGGACAGGGAGATGTGTGTAGGGGGCATGTGAGTCCCCAAGCAGCCCCTTGCAGGCTGGAACTCTGACAGCCTGCAAGGGAAAAGCCATGGCTTGCCACATTTTTCTCCTTTAAAGGAAAATCCATTTTTAAGGTCTGTTGATCCACTTTAAAGTTTGCTTGCGATCCTTTCAAATATTCTTGTGACCTTCTTTTGGGCTATGACCCATAGGTTGAGAGAGGCTGCTCTGGTCCAACCCCATGCTCAAAGTAGGTCCATCTCCAGCTATTTAATCCCAGCCAGGCTTTATCTAGGCAGGTCTTAAAAACCTCCAAGGAGAGAAATTCCACAACCTCTCTGGATAACCTGTTCCAGTGCTTTACTACTCTCCTTGTGAGAAAGACTTTTCTAATATCTAATCCAGGGATGGACAATTATTTTGGGTGGAGGGCCGCTTACCGAGTTATGGCAAGCTGTTGAGAGCCACATTGGTAGCCCCACTCCTTGACAGATGCCCTGCCCCCAGTTGCCATCTTGTGACCCCTAACCCCTGACATTTGCCACCAGAAGTTCCTCCCCTTGTCCCCAGAAGTACTCCTTTCAGCGAGAGGTTTTGTCATCTCAGAACCAGAAAAATACTAAATTGTATTCTAAAAAGTGAATGTCTACAGCATTCATTACTTTGGTTTCAAGAAAATATTTTTGTTCTGATTTACTTGTGTTTGTGTAGTGTATATAAAGGTGCTTGCACAATAACTTAGAATGAAGTCTTATTCTTGTATATTGGGGGTGGGTTTAGGTTTGTGGGGGGCAGTGGGTATGTGAGTATGTGGGGTGAGAGAGCACGTATGTGTGTGGATATGTGGGATGTAGGTTGGTATGAGGTTTGTGGGGGCTGCATAACTGGGATGTGTGAGGGGATATGGGGGGTCTACATGTATAGAAGTGTGAGGGCGGTGTGTGGGTGCATGTGTATGGTGGGGTATGCATCTGGGACTCAGCCTGTGAACACACACACACACGCGCGCGCACACTGTCCCTGCCTATACACACACATGCACCACATATGAATGCATGTGCATGCCCCCCACCCTCCCACTCCATACTGGCATGGCCTCATGCTGCCTGGTCCAGCGATGCATCCAACAGCCATGTGGTGCTGGAGCAGGGCAGGGGCAGGAAGGGAAGGGAATGAAATGGCTGGGGATGGGAGTAGCTGGGCTGTTCACTTCTGCTGAGGCTTCCCCTGGGTCCTACTGCCCCTGTTTCTTGTCATCTTTGACAGGCTGCTGGGGTAGATAAATATTCATTTTCTAATTTTTTTTAGGGGCCCCACAGGCTGGATAGAATGGCCTGCTGGGCTGGATCCAGCCTGTGAGCTGTATTTTGCCCACCCCTGATCTAACTTAAACTTCCCTTGCTGCAACTTGAGATCAATGCTCAGACCATTGTTCTTTTATCTGCCACCACTGAGAACAGTCTAGCTCCATCTTCTTTGGAACGGTCCTTCAGATAGTTGAAGATTGCTATTAACACCCTGCCCAGTCTTTTCTTCTCCTGACTAAATAAGCTCTGTCCCCTCAGCCTCCCCTCAGAAGTCATGTGCCCCAGCCTCCTAACCACTTTTAGGAGTCCCTCTGCTGGACTCACTCCAATTTCTGAGGGTACACTTGTTCCCATTGTCCAGGTTGTTGATGAAGATATTGAACAGAACCATCTGCAGGACTGACTCCCAGGTCATTCCACTTGATACCAGCTGCCAGCTAGCTACTGAGTCACTGATATTCTGCCCAAACTGGGCTGCCTGGTGCAGTAATCTGGGAGTTGACCCTGCCTGTAAAGACTGACGTGAAAAAGACATTTCAGCCTTTTCCACATCGTCTCTCAGTAGGTTTCCTCCTCCATTTAGTAACGGACCCACACTTTCCCTGATCTGCCTCTTGTTGCTGGCATACTTGTAGAAACTTCTTATCCCTCATATCCATTGACAGCTGCAATTCCACTTGTGCTTTGGCCTTCCTGACTTCCCTGCATGCCTGAGCAACACTTCTATACTCCTTCCTAATCATTTGTCCAAGTTTCCACCTTTTGTAAGCTTCCTTCTTCTGCTTTAGCAACTTGAAGAGTTCCCTGCTGAGCCAAGCTGGTCTTCTGCCCTACTTGATAGTCTTCCTGGGGACTGGGATGGTTTCTGGTCCCTCAGTAAGGTTTCTTTAAAATACAACCAGCTCTTCTGGGCTCCTTTCACCCTCAGACTGGCCTCCCAGGGGATCCTGCCTTGAGTGTGCCAAAGTCTGTTGTTCCAAAGTCCAGGGTCCTTAACTCTGTTGCTCTCTTTCTTTCCTTTCTTGAAGATCCTAAACTCAGTCATCTCATGGTCACTGCTGCGCAAGTTGCCATCCACTTCTACATTTCCCACCAATTCTTCCCTGTTTGTGAGCAGCAGGTAAATAAGAGCATAACTTGCACCAGAAGTTGTCCCCAACAACTAAAGCCTATTAATGAGATGTCTATACAGATATCAGTGCATTCTCATGTTGTTGTTATGGCTGTCTTGTCCCTGCCATTGGTTCCCCTGAAATGGAGAGAAGAATTGCATCAGTTGTAGTGCACAGAGTCTCTTCATTTACTGAGAGTGAAGAAAATGCTGCTTCGTTTTTCCTGCATCTGTAAAATGAAAAGGACGCTATCAGTTGGGTGCTCCCAGGCACCCAGTTTTAGCAAGTATCTCTTTTATTTAGCTGACAATTGCTACCCCATCTGTGGAAAGTTAGCACCTATTCAGTACTACTGAAGTCAGAGAGAGGCTCCTGTTAATGTTAGTGGCCACTGGATCCGGCTCTAACTATATTCCCTTTCTATCACTATGTTCCCTGACAAGAAGGTAAGGGATCATTCAGGTCTGCTCCATTCCTTTCTCCTTCAGATGAAAGATGTGTGGTGATCATTGTACTGGTATTAAACAACAAATACCAGTAACACAGTATAGAGGATAGAAATATAGAGCACCTATGTTTTTCATCTTTTGCTATTTATTTATTCTTGCTGGTTTTGTGACAACATTTTTGAGGACAGTAGTCACCTAGGTGACTGTTAGTGAAAGTATTTACCTAGTATGGCTAGGGATTTGTATGACAAAAGAGAAAAACATCTGACCTGTTCCATACACTAAAACAGAGGATTAAGAAAGAGGTGAAGCCCAATATTTTTTGGGCTAAAATAAATATAGCAGCTGAATTAGCAAATGGGACTGGAACACAGATATTGAAGAGTAAAATGGTAGAGTAGTATTGTAGATTAGTGAGGCAACGCACTTCCACGAAAGAAGAAATAACAGTATAGATAAAGCAGAACTTGTTTTCATCAAAAGTGTTTGAGGAAGGATTGTAAAAGTTGTCCCAGTGGAGAATTTTCAAGGATTTACTATAAACTCTGTAACACGGTGTTCTGGCCCTGGTGTAGGAGCCCAGCTCTGGGTGATTATCTGGCAGTTAAAAGCCCTAGGGAAGAAAAAGCAGAGAGCTCAAATCGGGGAAAGAGCAGTTTGTGGTTTGGAGGTAGACTGGAACTCAAATAAGCTTGCTTTTAAGGGGCCAGAGTTAAAGGGTCTTTTCCTACTGCCTGGAAAAAGGCCAAAGATTTTGTTTTATCAACTTGTTTGTTTGGGACAAAGATTATTTTTTGTGTTACAAGGACTGGTTGAGGGGCTCCAAAGAGAACAAAGCAAGCCTGCATGGCAATAACCTGTTTTCAGGCCCTTATGGGTATAGATTTGGGTGTAGATAAAAGATCTTCTAGTGCTGGAAATTGTGTTGTAATGGAAGGTTTTAACTTCCCAGATACATACTGGAGAAGAAATACTACTAATATCAAACAGATTCTTTCCCCCGCATCTAAGAAATCATTGAAATGAGAAGTGATACTGTTTTAAGCTTGGTTTTGGTAAGAATGCTGTAGAAGAGGTGACTATAAAAAATAACCATGATTGAATGATCACAAGTGGATTGTATTTAAATTAAATGGAAGAATATATCAAATAGGCCTTCAACTCAGGGTTTTTTTTTTAAAGGCTAAACTTTGAGAAGTTCACTCCAGATAAGTAGACTAAAGAGGTAAAGGGAACTGAATGTGGAGGAGGCCTGGAGTTTCTTTATATCTGAGGTGAAAACTATTTTGAATTTATATCCTAAACAAAAGAAAACATGTAGTGAAGGGCTCAAAACTTAAGTGGATAAATAACTACCCCGAAAAAGAATATTTGCCTAGTTAGCAGGGAGCCAATAAGGAAAGGAAAGGAAGATTGGTCATCCAAGAAAGCGATGACTGAGATTAGCAGGCATAGGAATAAAATGAGAACCACTGGAAGTCAAGTTGGACAGTGCATGGAAATTCACTTCTGAAAAATAGTGATGTTTCAGAGATGATTTCAGATGAAATCATAGCTTATTAACTTTGAGTAAGAATAGCTTAATTAAGAATAACTTCTATTGATTGGGTTTCTCTCTCACCTTTCTTGTAAGAGGCATGGGGCTAGAAATGGCATTGTTTTATTGTAAAACAATCATTACATGTATTGGTACCAGCAACGGAAGGTTGTATTAGATCTTTAACTTGCAGACATCTTGATGAAAATTTTATGAGCCATTTAAAATATTGAAGAGAGAAGGTACAGCCTCAGTAACACTTGTTTATCTTAACCAAAGGTACAGAAGTGTAATCTGTTGTGTCTCAGATTATAGTGATGCAGCTGGTAGATTAATTGGTTATTAAAAATGGATTATTCAGTGGAAGGCTAGATAAGGAGAACTATGATATTTTAGGTCAGATATTTAAAAGGAAGCTAAGCCTATTTAAAATTGAAGCCAAAACTTCAATTCAGAGCCCTTAGAAGATTATTTACTCCTTGTGAAACCTCACATATTGAATATTTGATAAACAAGTTTAATATACTGGTAGCCAGAGTAAGCTATTGGGGAAAAGAACTAAGTAGGAAAAAGAATATTTTGCCTGGAATTTGAACAGTATGGTTACACTAATTGACATCCATATGGGACTTAAATGATTATTTTAATAAGCTGTTTAAGAGAAGAAAATGATAGTTGTAAAAAAATTGTCTGTGCAATTTACCCATATCATGTATGTGTTTAATATTGTACCAGGCTGGGTAATGAGTCTGAAATAAGGAAATATTTAATGCCTCTGTAAACACCCAACAAATAACATAGGAAGTAAAAACATTTTAAAAAAGACATTGTGACATGTAATTGAGCTGTCTCCTGAGCAGCCTTTCTACTTGTAGCAGCTCTGCAGAGCTGGTATTGAAAAGTGCTGTAATCCTGATTAAGTAAAGAAGCTTCAAATAGGATTTATACCTCTAGTCGAAATTAGAAGGAACATTTGCCATCTGGGGACATACTGTATTTTCCAATATCCAAGATGACTGAATTTCAGATAGCGCTCCGATAATTAGAGTCTACACATGGAAAAATTATAAATATGTTATAATTTTCCATGTCTAGAATCTAATTAACGAAGGGTCATCTTAAACTTGTCCCCCACTGCTGCACTCAGGCAAGCAGTGGCAGAGGGGCAGGCAGTACCATAGCAATGAAGTTTCGTACTTGGGGCAAGGCCCACAGCGGCAGCCTGTCCTTGCTGTGTGCTGCGCACAGATCCAGAGGGCACATGCCCTCCCATGCTTGCCTGGGACTGCATGCAACAGAGGGACCCACCCTTCCCCCATCCGCATGCCCCCCCCACATGAGCTGCTTGTCCCATGCCCTGTGCTGGTTGGGCAGTGCTTCTTGGCGCTCCTTCACTTCGGTGCCCGGGGTAGTTGCCCCGCTCGCCCCTTTCTTGTTATAGTACTGGGGACAGGTGGGGGTGGGGCAGGTGGTAGGTGAGTCAAATGGCCTGCCCCCTATCCCTTGCCTCCTGCCCCTCCTGCTGCTTGCACTGCTCTTGCCTGCCCCCCATGATCCTGCCCATCACCAAGTACCTTTGCTTTGCAGCTCCAGCTGGGGACCTTATTCTGGCCACCAACAGGGAACACAGAGTTCATGCTGCCTCTGTCCCTAGCCTGGCCATGCAGTAGCTGTTGTGATGTTTTAAATTTGAATAAATATGGTAGTATTTCCATAAGAAGTAAATCCATACTTTCATTAATGTGTCATTAGCCAAAAAACAGGAAAAAAATCACTTTTTTAGTGTATGTCATGTTATTCATCCTGGATCATGCTGAACTGTACAATCCATCATGGATGTCAGGCTATAGTTGATGGTGATGCTTGTGAAGACTGCTGTGGGAGTCTATGCTGATTGAATATTGAAACTAGACAGAATTTAAACAGTTTAGTCAAATTATTCTTTAGGAAAAAACTGGAGGAGGACTGGACATTTGTTGAATACATACAGTTTAGAAAAATAATATATGCCAAGGAAAATATCCTTATACTGAAATCTATAAGACCATGACTGGGCTCATAAGGTAAGTAGTAGAATATCCATTTCAAGATTTTTAAAGTTAAAATCAGTAGAAAATGTAGTTTAGAGGACATCCCTATCATGGTAGGGAGTTGTAGTAGGTGATTTTAGCTGTTGTCCTTACTGTTTTGGGTTCATCTCTATTTTCTGTGATTCTGTGACAACATTATAAATCCTACTTGAAAAACAAATTTGAAACAGAAGACAAATTTAAAAAAGAAAAGCAATGAAAGTGAATATTGCAAAAGTAAAAGGAATATAATCATAATGCAAGAAGTTTAGCTAAATGAAAAGTTAGGTTCTCTTCTCTGAACTATGGGTGCCTAACTTGAACCTAGTCTGGTGATTAACATTAGCACAGATTAAGCAAATTGATTGTGATGTTTTTCTACCGACGCATTATCAGAATACGATTGATGTTCATTTCATAGAGCATGGAGAGTTGTACCTACAGTAATATTTATCTCTGAAAACAAAATGACTATACTTTTATTTGCATAAGATGTGATCGTGGGTGAGTATAATGAAACTATGGTGTAGTAATTAACTATTATGAAATATGATTATTTGCTTTATTTATTGAAAAACTGTTCTAAGGAAAAAAGATTAAAGTTATGGAACCAGCTTTGCTTATTTTTAAATTGAAAGTGGTATCAGCTGTTAGAAAGCAGGAAATCAGTTTTGTGTTCTGTTTTCTTTTCTAACAGAGTAGAAATCTTAACAGCCTGTAAAATACAAAGAGATGTAAAAATATATATTCTGACATCTTGAGTTCTGTAAAGTCTGGTGCTTATTACTTATCAATTCCTAAAGAAAATTATTAAATGATGAAGAGCCTAATGAAAGTAAGCTAAAATGAAGCTATTATTATGAAAGCTCCGTGACTTAAAGCCTGAAATAAAGTCTATGCAATATAGACTTTACATGTTTACATGTTTAGTTCATGATAATCAACCATTGGCATTCTTTTATACACTGTCTGTGGGTTTTTGCTTATTTGATTTGAACTAAATATTTCTGTGATGTCCAGAATGTGTCTAATAATCATATCTATATAAAATAGCAAGTTAAGTATCTGTGTTTATTTAAATTTTGATCAGTTTCCCAAATTTAATAATGTATGTGTGTAGAGAAATTCTAAAATTTATATTGAAATAACTCCAAAGAAGAGAATAGTTTTAAAACTTTAATGCTACAACCTTTGGTAAGTTGCTATATGAAGTACCTTCTTTAGCTTTATTAATAGTTTATAAGTAGATGGATAGTATCCACTGCATCCTCATAAAGTGTGCATAATCATACTCCATAGAGGTGGAGAGCAGAGGTAGTAAATTTTGCTGCCAGCTGAGACCATTGTGTCCCAAAGTTATAGCTTTCCCAAAGTTACTATTCTACTTGAGTTGGAATAGTGACCTCGGCTTCTTGCCAGTTGATTGAGGAGTTGGGATTGTTGGGGCCACTCAAAAACCTGCTGCCATTGATTTTATACCTGCACATTTGTTCTGAAGCCACAAAAGGAGAATTGTGCTACAACAAGCAATATTATTAGCTCCAACAAGGACTTCCACTGAGAAAGTCTGGTAGAAAGCATGGTATATGAATGAAGTGTTTACATCCTAGATCGGGGTAGGCAATAGGTGTCAGAGCATAGCATGCAAAGGCATTTTGCTTGGCATATGCCTCTCAGGGTGGGGAAGGGGCTGGGGATTGGGCTGGTTGCAGCTCCCCTGCCATCCATGCCTGGCACACCAACTTCTTACAAGTCGAGGGGTTTTTTGGCACTCTGCCCAAAAACATTGCTACCCCCTGTCCTAGATGCTCCTGCAGCACTGACTTACCTTGCTGTATGTGGGATATTTACAAATTTGAGGAAAAGATTATCTCCAGTTCTCTCTTCCGTGGGTTTATAGCACTTCAACAAAGTTCTTGCTGATGTGGTTTCCTTGGCATGGGAAAACAGGGCCTGTAGTTTTAATTTATATTTATTTATATATGTTTATTGTATATAAGATCTATTATATATATATATAAGATCAATAGAACAGATATAGATTACAGATATATTAAATATATAATGTATATATTAATAAGCATACTGATTAATTAGGGATCTAAGGATCAATAGAACAGGATCAATAGAAGGCTCTATCTATGTGTCTATCTCTGTTTTATTGATCTTATATAAGATCTGTTTCATTGATCTTTAGATCCTTAATTAATAACCCCTGATATATCCGTTCTATTGATCTTTAGATCCCTGATTAATAAGTCTGCTTTTCAGAGCTGCTGAGTACTTTCACTAATTTTGGTGGAAGCTGTGGAACTCAGCGGCTCTGAAACAGCAGTCTACCTACAGAGGTACCTATTAATTGGGATGTCTAGAATTTTTATCTGTATGACTTAAATGGAACAATTAAATATCATCAAATGAGATCAGCCCTGGTCTGCATGGTTCTGACAGGTTTTTAGGGATGTACCACTTGCTATGTGGATGACCTGTTAATGTCACTTCTCTTCTATCACATTGGCTTCTTTTCAAAAGAAATAATTTGACATTTGAATATTGAAATTTTGAAATAAAAAGATGTCAATTCATACTGAGTTTCAATTCATTCAAGCTCAGTCTTAAAACAGTGCTTCATTGAAAAAGTACAAGGAGCAACAAGATATAATCTTTTCAAATCTGACTTTCCCTGGAACGTGGATTGTTTCTAAAGGTGGCAATGATTTCTTTTTAGTCCCTGAGCTGATATCTATCTTGTGAGAGATGTCCTTTAAAAAAATGCCTTTCCCCAGTTTCCTTAAGAGAAATATGGGATAACCAAAGGAGGCAGATTAATCAAGATAATGCAATTAAAGTATTTACTGTAGGTTATTTGGTTATTCTGTCCTAAACAGATGCAGCATGTTCCACAGTGAGCCTCGTTTATTAACAAGTCACATTTTCCCATACACTGTGGTTTGGGCAAGCAATTAGCAAAAATAAAGTGTATTGCTGAATATAAAGAGTTGCCACTAAATAAACAGTATGTAGAACATATGTATGCAGAAAGAAACTAGTAGTAGTGCCCCCCATTTTTAAAGCTCCTGATTTACCTTTTGCTGTTGTCAGAAATAGCGTGTTGTTTTGATGACCAGAATTGTATAGCTTTAATTACTGAAAACTTCTCTTTTAATTGAAAAATACCTGAACTAGTTTTATCTTTATATAGGATTAAACTGATTTAAGACTCTGTCCCCTAGGAAGAAAAAAACAGTTTCACACTTGACCAACAGTTTTTTACCCTACTTCAATATTTGCATTTAGGTTGATTTATATATCCTGAAAGGTCAAGTTTGTAGAAAAGCAAACAATGTCACAATTTATAATACTGACCATTAATTATAGCCACCAAAAATTACTCAAAACATATTTGGCCTCATTCTGGTACTCTATCAGGACCACATCTACTGAAATCAAGGGGATTGCACTGATATAAACCTAATGTATGTGAGATCAGAATATAATCTGTTGTCTTTCAGTTTTGTCTTGGACTGACTTATGGCTTGTGCCTAGGCATAAACTCCCTCCACCCTGTGAATATCTTTTTCAATATATAACAAAAAACAGCACAAAACCCAAGCATTTGACTACCATTTGGATCTGACAAGGTACCTTTTCTTAATACAAGAGCTGTTGTCTCAAAATGATAATGAAAGTTAAGTTACACTGAAGATAGATAATGGGCTGGAACCATTTAAAATAACAAGTTTGATGAGATTCACTGCTCCTGGTTTTATTTTACTTTAAGTAAATTCTGCTGTTGCACCTTTTGAGGCCTGCATTGTTACTACAAAGAAAATGTTTATATCCATCTTTTCTTTCTTCCAGGTTTTTGCCAGAATGAGTGAAACACCTTCACCCAGTCATTCAGTGTTTCAGCCAAATTCAGTGGAAAGTGAACAGACTTTGTCTACTCGACATCTCAATGTCACTGAGCCTGTTGTGGCCAAACGAATCTGTTTCTATAAAAGTGGAGATCCTCAGTTTAATGGGATCAAAATGGTTGTTAACAATCGAACTTTCAAAACTTTTGATGCCTTGCTGGACAGCTTGTCCAAAAGAGTTCCATTACCTTTTGGGGTGAGAAATATTAGTACACCACAAGGAAGACACAATGTCACCAATTTGGAAGACCTTGAAGATGGAAAGTCTTACATTTGTTCTCATCAGAGGAAAGTAAAGCCTATTAACTTGGAGCAGGCGAGGAAGAAGCCATTGCTCTGGCAGATCAGCAGGCCTGTTAGTGCTCGTCGCCGAGTAGTGCAGCTAGCCAGGGAGAATGAAGGGCAGAGAGATGGTGCTGTCAAAATAACAATCCCTAAAAAGCTGCTCGTTTTCAAAAATGGAAATGTGAGAATCAGGCGCACAATAGTTCTGGGTAAGAAGAACACTCAAAACTTTGAGGCATTTTTGGATTATATCAGTGAGTCGATGCAATATCCAGTTGCAAAGTTATATACCACCGATGGCAGAAAGGTAAGAATAAGAAATGGTATCAGTAATGTTTATCACAATGGCTGCTTCAAGAATATAGCCAGGAAAAACCAAATTATTGGTTTGGTGGCCTTATTGGCCATCAGTAGAAGCTCCCTGTGCCTTAACTTTCAGCTGTCTTTTACCCCTCTACAGTGAGGGTCCTTCCAAATTCCTCAGATTCTGAGAAAACCAGACAAATCTTGTACAGCATAGATTGGAAGCTAGGGAATTTTTAATTGAACATGATGAAAGATCAGTTTTCTCTAAAAATGCTTTCTTCTCTGTCTAGTGTTCCTGCTTCACAAGCTGGTTTTATTTTTATTTTTTTGGTGCTCTCAGAGGTGTACACTCAAACTTATATGCACATCCAGGTACATTTAGCAGTCCCAAAACCCTGCATGTTCATGGGATGTACATTAAGCAGTGGTAGTTTTGAATTCTACTTCTATTCTCTTAAGTAGTGAGGATCTGTCAATGCTGAAAAAGAAACTGCTCTACCCATCCACCCCATTGGAGCTATGCCCATCTCCCCCATGAAAATGTACTAGCTCGTGCAGAATCAAAGGACTATGCCCAGATGTCAAAACTGGATCTCATGTGTGGCTCCCACATTGCTAGGATGCAGCTCATATATTAATTAAGCTAGATTTTTACCCTGATTTCTATATTGCATGTAATACTCAACAGCAAGATGTTGCTTTAGGCAAGATCTCTCTATATTAGGTCTTTTATTTTTTAACAACTGAAATCTTTCTTTGTTACCATTTGAATGAGACAGAAATGGATGTCTGAATAATTGCAAATTGTTGCAGGAGAAAATTAATTCTCTCAGGATGGATGTAATTTCTGTTCACAGCTTCATACACACATATATTCTGACTTCAAGGTGATTGGGTGCATCTAGACAAGATGCTTATGGTGCAGTTGCCTAATCAGCTCTGCAGTACAGCATCACTGGTCTATGCATGAGGAACTATTAGTCCAGAATAAACTAATTAACTCTGCTGTAGGTTAGTACTGCCAGATACAAGTATTATCCCATGGTGGAGTTATTTACTCCAGTGCAATGCATGTGTAAATGCTGCACCTGCGAGCAATAAACTCCAGCATGAACTACAATGGAGTTGATTATGTCACATTGATATTTACATGTAGATGCACCCATTCATTCCCTCTACTGGGGTAAAACAAATTCTATACCTAAATTAACTTCTAGGAAGCACTGCTTCTCAAAATCATCCTATTTATATACATGCTTTCATAGAACACAGGCCTAGTATTGAAATACTGCAATATAGTGTCATATGCAGCTCTGAGATTTTTAAAAGGGGTGTGTGGGAGCAACAAGTAGCACTGCAGGGGTGGCTGCATCTCAGTTCCCAGCCTCCTCAACTCCCATAGGGGGGCACACCGCACCATGGAAGCAGCAGCCACAGACTTTTTTTAAGTGCCCACAAGAGGTAAGAATCTTTCCCAGTTGCATGCTCTGTCACACCCCACTCTGCTCAGTTGCCATCCCTGCCTAGCCCTCTGGGTACAGGAGAAGAAGGAAGGGGAGATCCACCTGATACCACTGTTGCTGTCCCAGGCACTCTGTCTCCACTCCAGTCAGGGCAATGGAGAGCAGCTGCACAAGGAGTCATGTCTGGCTGGGCACAGCAGTGGCAGTGCCTGGGTTCCCTTTCCTTGTGCCTGCTCTCAGACTGGTGGAGAACACCCAGAGGGTCCAGGCAGGAAGAGGGAACCTGCCTGCTGCTACTTTTCCCCACTGAGCCTGGCTCCCTGCACAGCTGCTCTGTAGCTCCCCCGCCTGCCTCTGGGTCAATAGGTCAGTGGCAGTTGTATACAAGGCTGGGGAGTCAGAAGTGGAAGGGAAGGGGAAGTGGCACTGAGCACAGAATGGAAAGAAGCAGGTGTGGAGAGGGGTGGATTCTTACCTATTTTGGGGATTCAAATTCCTTGGCTGCTGTTTCTACAATGTAGTCTGAAAAGAGGGTGTGACCATGTTACTGTACCCACTCTGGATCTGCCCCTTTATAAAATATAGTACCTATTTAACAGCTGGCTGCAACGCTATATAGAGTGAAGAAAGGAACAAACAAGATGAAGAGAAGAAACCCTTTGTATTACTACTGCTAGTTACTAATGCAGAGATATTGGTGTTCTTTTTTTCAGATACCTAATCTTCATGCCCTAGTAATGTGCTCTGGCATTGTTGTGGCAGCTGGGAGAGAGCCTTTTAAACCAAGCACTTACGATCCTCATAGGTATTCTCTACCTGCTAGATTGCCTGGGATATCCAATCGTGTGTATCCAAAAGCAAATGTCAAGTCAGAGGGTGGAAATAGTAAGTCCATTTAATTATTTTACATTTTCTCAAGTAATTTATCCCTTTCAAGCTTTAGTATAAAAAGAAATAATAGAAATATGACTGGGATCAAGGGTTTTCAAAAAGGCTAGTTGAAACAAACTGTTTTTTTTAACTTAGACTTTGTCTTGCAAACATAGGAGGAAAAATTAATTTTCTATTTAGAGTTGAAGTTTCTGTTAATAGCTCAGCTAGTAGGCATATTTCCTTTTAAACTGAATTATTTTGAACACACATGCAAAGATCTGAAGCATTTTTTATAAAATGTGCTCCTTGTGGTTAATTTAGTCACATCACCCTGTCCATGCTGCTTATAACCATGGTTACAAGAAAACCCACAGCTGCTTTAAAGAATTGCATGGCTCCTCTGTTTGAATTTTCTAACTTACTGTGCAGTGTTCAGAACTTAGTTTAGTAAATTAAAAGGAGTACTTTGTCATTATCCTTAGTTCCATTCGTGCCTATAGTCAACCAGTGCAAATCAGAAAAAGCAAGTCATTTGTTGATTCACCTATACACCTCCTTTCAACCTCAGTTACCTCCTTCTTACCACTTACTGCTTATAAGTATCTTCAGCCTTGTTCTGAACAACCAATATGCAGCCTGACTTCTGACTATGCTTATTTTCTATAAGTACATGAGTCCTGACTGAATGTACATTATGAAAGGCTTTCATAAGTTACAGTGTATTTAGGTTTACACCTTGGTTTGCATTGGTGTACATAGGTGAGGAACAGACTAACTATTTTATAAATGCCAGGTACCTATATGGGTGCACTCCCATACTGGAGTGCTCCTTTGGTATGGCTCTTTTGGCATGACTTCCCCAAGGGCTGAAAGCCCATGAAGCAGTGCTGGAGGTGTCAAATATCTCTGCACTAAGTCACTGGAATATGAATGGCTTTCTGTGATTCTGAAGCCTTGCTATGAAAAGAAGCTTTTTAGGTACTAAGCTTTTACACAAGATACTAGGCTTTACCTGTAGAGACCTCTTCTACAACCTGCTCAGTCTGTCATGTTCCCACCAGACCTATTCATTTTAGCTTTTCTCCACCTGACTCTTTGAGCCTACCGTGATATCCCCTGGCCTGCACAGATTGTCTTCCTACTTCACCAGGACTTTGCAGAAAATAGCTGATGAATCAAGTAAAAATGTTGAAATCAAAATATGATGAATCAATTAAGAATGTAAGAATGTTTTGAAGAAATTGAATGTCTGAAGAAAAACAAACAAAGGTTGTCAATTATAGTAAGAGAGATAGGAATGCACCACTAGAAAACATAAGCAAGTATAAGTAAATATAAATGGGTTGCTACTTTGTTAAAATACTTAATGGTGAATATTACTAAAAATGGCAGGGACTTGTAAAGTTCTAGTTATATTCCTTTGACTGAAAGAATTAACATGGACTTAGAAAACTCATTAAAACATGAAATGTTATGGTTAGGTAGAATTACAGCAGTTAAAATTAATATATTAACTCAAATTAATTTTCTGCTCCAAACCCTGCCTATTATAGTACCAACAAATCTCTTAGATGAATAGCAGACTCAGATAAATAAATTTATAAGAAATAAAAAACCTAGATTAAGAAATCCCATTCTGCAAAGGCATCAGCAAAAGGGAGCAATGATCCTTCCAAGTATTAAATATTACTTTTAAAGCAGCTAATTTAGAAATTCAGTGAATTGGATAACACCAGTTTACAGTAAGTACTGGGTAAAGATAGAGCAACCATATTGTCTAACATTAAAACTTAATATATTACCATGGCTAAAAAAAATTTTCCAGGCCAAATTCAGTACATAATCAACCCTTTATGAGAACACTAATGAAAACCTGGGATAACACAAACAAGAAAGTAATCTCTTACCTATCCCCTTCGTCACCTATATATAACACTGAATTTAATCCTTATAGTTTATTAGGAAGCAATAATATCTGGGAATATATCAGTATTATATATTTTGGAAATTATTTGAAGAAAATATATTTAGATATTTTGAAGAAATACAACATGGGTGACATAAAAATCCCATTTTTCCAATGCCTGCAATAGAGAGATTTTTTTCAACACATCCCCAAAGAAAGGTAAACCTCAGTAGAAATTTGACAAATTTGAGAAAATATTGGTTACACTTATGAGACGCACAGACCTATTGTCTGCACTATATAAAGCAATTTTAAATAGCCATATAGAAGAGAAAATGCTGTTTTTGACATAGTGGGCTAATGGCACTGGATTAGAAATTAGTGCTGAAGAATGGGAGGCCAGCTGAATCAATGATCCTCAAACATCCATTAGTACAATAATAAAATAATGAAGAAATCCCATATTAATGGTATCTTGCTCCACTCAGAATTGAACATATTTATGGTACAAGAACAGACAAAAAGTTGCAGGAATCACAGTCAGCTAGGAAGATTCTACCACATGTGGTGGCTGTATCCCTGAGTTAAGCTGTTCTGGAAGGAAGCTGGAGATATGGTAAGGGAAATAAACAGATGGCAACATCAATGTTCCTGTTGAACTTTCATGAGAGCACTGAAACATATAAGAGTTGCAAGGAATTGATCAGTCACCTTCTAGTGGCTGCAAAGATGAAAGAGAAGTGACACCCCTGAAATCACTGACAGGTTTTTAAAAGTTTGGGAAGCTTTAGTAATGGAAATATTGCCCTATCAAGTTAGTGACCAATAGGGGAGAAAGAAAAAAAAGATGCTTACTTGGAAATGTGGTGGGCATTTTTGGAATTTGTTAAAAAAAGAATCTTCTGCCTCCAAACTAGAAAATTTGAGAAAGTTTTTTGACTATTGAAGGAAGGTGCTTGTTTTATAAGCTATACAAAAAAAACTAGAACTCTTGGTTCCAAAATTATACTTTTTATTAGACCAACAGGCAAATGGCAAGGAAATTGTCCCTTTCTGCAAGCTTTCAGGATCAAAGTCCCTTCGTCAGGCTCTGGCAAAAGTATTTAAGAATGAATTTGTAATACATTTAAGAGCATAGACGAGTAGAAAATAGTGAAATCTGAATTATGCAGAGTTCTAAGAGAAAAAGAGCGGGTAAATAATTGCAGAGAGATAAAGAAATGGAAACGTGTAACATCAACTGAAACATAAAGGAACTGTGAGAAACTGAAAGGAGAGAAAAGAACACAGACTCCTGTGGACATTGACTTGGGTTAAGGGAGCACTACTGAAGGAATATAAGTGTCTATCTTTAGGTATATATTGGGGGGTCACATGCATCTTTAAATGTTAATTCTGTTGTTTTATAAATTGGATTCACTAATTAAGTATGTTCTTTTTCTTAAAAAAAGAAAAAACTTAAGCATCTGGGAGATCTGAAAAGTTCCAACATCTAAACTCAATTAATTTGTGTGTTTAACATTAAGTGCTGTATCTGAGACCATGAAGTAAATTTATAGGAACTTTATTTCTATTCTGTTTCTTAAAGGCTGTAAAAATGAGATTTTTCTGTGAAAGGTTTGTGGTCCCTGGAATAGAAATTAGGTAGTGCACTGAAAAGCATGTGCAAGTCAAGAAATCTAAATTTGTATGTTTGTATATATAGCAGTGACAAGTGCACTTGTGAAAGCCTATACATCTAAAAATTTCCCTGAGAAAAGAATATTTTTAATTTTAAGCCAGGAACAGTCCCATTGAAGTCAAATCAATGTGAAGCCCGTTTTATTGGATTAGAAACATATTTGAAACATTTAAAATAAGTTCCAATGACTGTATAATGCTCCTACTTCAGACTATATATTTGTTATCAAGGGTTTAGGTTGTAGCCATGTTGGTCTAAGGACATAGGCAGACAAGGTTCCTTGGGTGAATTTGATATCTTTTATTAGACCAACCCAAATGGTTGG